>OY856413.1:248240924-248840924 GCA_963693085.1 Alisma plantago-aquatica | reverse complement strand
CAAAATTGCATTCATGATTACCACATAGCCCCTCAAAAATATATTCTCCAGGACCATCAAGTCCCTCAAAAATGTATTCATGAAGGCTAAATAGTCCCTCAAAAATGTATTCATGAAGGCTAAATAGTCCCTCAAAAATGTATTTATGAAGGCTAAATAGTCCCTCAAAAATGTATTTATGAAGGCTAAATAGTCCCTCAAAAATGTATTCATGAAGGCTAAATAGTCCCTCACAATTGTATTTGTGAGGGCCACTGGTATTTGTCACGTGAGTTCTCTTCACGGACCATTTGTGAGGGCCAGACCCTCAACCGTCCCTATTTCTGAGGGCCTGTAGAGAGGGGTTTGTGACAGGACTCTCCCGTGAATAATGGCCCAGTTTTTTGTAGTGGGTAGGTTTTGGATTTTAAGGGTGATTGCATGGGTAGTTGTGGTCAAAGAGTGGGATGAGGGAAGAAGGGTGTTGGGATAGATGATTGTGTTTCTACAAGAGATTCTTATTTATAGTGATGTGTGTTAGGGATCCATCATGGTGGTTTGTTGAGGGTTTTGATCATGAGAGGGTTTAGTGTCATGGAGAAATGGAAAGTTTGATCCTAAGAGGGAAGTGGATGCCAGTTTTTGAGGAGGGTTTGCATGCTGATATTTTTAATTACATGGAAGAATGTAGGATTGAAGGATACACTGTGATCTTCATAGGTCAATTTAGAATATATTACAAAAGGTTTATAATGATCGTAAATAGTTTTGAAAATCTTTTGGTTTATACTTTTTATCTCCCATTATGTTATTAATAAGGTTTTGTGATGTTAGTAAAAAAGGATCATGGATTAAATAATTGTGGGTAATTTTCAAAACTAGTGATGATGGAATTGTTGTGGATTAACGAGTAAGATTTTTGTGCATGTGAGGGTTTGATCCAGATTTGCAGTTAATGAGAATGAGTAGGAGTTGAGCATTAAAAAAAAAAAGGCCTACCAAAATAGTGAGGAGATTTTGGGCCTTTCTGGATGCATATGAAACAAACCCAAGTTGAATGGAGGCTTATATGCTTAAAGGGGTGTTTTCTATCCTAGATCCATGGATGGTGAGAACGTATATAGTTTAGACTTTGGACTGTCATTTTTGTTTTTTTTACACTTATATGAAGATAAAACATTGTTTGGATTTGGAAAGAGCTCAAAAATCAGAAATGAGATGAGAGAAGAAGATGGCTTGGGAATAGTAGGGAAAGGGAGAAACCTTTAAAGGAGTCAATAATGGTAGGTTGTTAATAGGTAATAAATAGGTTGAGGTACTCCTCGTCATAGATATTGTAGACTTCATATGAGAAATTGTACTCTCCATATGAGGAGGTTGAACCTTTATTGGAAGACTGGTGAAGAGTACCAGATGGAGTGACGTGCAGAACATTGAGATTGAACATGGTTGGATCTGGGTAAAGGGGAGAATTCCAGTAGAGTTGAGGTCCTTGAAGATCACTAATGAGTCTATTTGTATTGTTGAAACATGAGTAGTACCATAGGAGGAAGCAAAGTTCATCTTAGGGATACTAGAGGAGCTGACAAAGCAAGCATGATCAAGCACCGAGAATTCATACTTAATGTTGAGACAAGCTTCACAATAGTACAATCCTTGTATATGAGTTAGTAGAGACTTCTATGGAAGGGGTCACCAAACTTACATACTTGTAGTATTGTAGGTCAACTTAGGGTGGACATCTATAGCAACTTCCTCATGGAGGGATAGGCTGAGGGGTAGATGTGTGTGCCAGCTTCCTCATGGACGAGAAGGCCGAGGTGGTTATGGGATGATCCAAGTAAATACCAGTACAAACCATTGAGGATTTCAAAGGCCCCAATAAGATCAAACCGGTGGTCCGAACATAGAAAGAGATCATGAGGGTCAAGCTCCACCAATATGTTGTAAGTCATGCTCCTGAAGGAGATACTAATAAATCGGAGGGCCTGACAGGGCACCATGTCTCACCATCAATATGGGAAAGGAGATTTTTTTTATAGACAAGTTGTTTGTTTGTTAATTGAAGGATTTCGTAGATGTGACCATGTGGTGATTTTATGCTAAATGTGACGTTTTCTTTCTACATTTTCAGATACCCTCTTCCGTTATTGTGGACATTTTCAAAATTCCCGATGTTGATCAAAATCTTACTACAAGACTTTTACAGATTTTTGTTGCAGAATGCCAATGTATAAGCATCCCAGAACTTTAGCATAATAAGATATGTTTCAAGGTGTTGAAGTGATGGCACCTGGTTGATTAAGAGAGTGACTTTGTAAGCGGCAGGTCTTGAGTTGGATTCCCATGGAGACCCAATGAATAGATATGCATCAACGTTAAGTTACAAAGTTTAAATTGTCCTTTTTTTTGATAAAGTTAAATTTTACTAGTTTAGATTTTCCATATGATATACGGAGAGTTTGCATTTTTAACAAATACATTGAAGTGGTCTAAGTTCGTTTGAAGTATCAATTGATTTCTTTGTATAAGTTCCTCTTTTTACATCTCACCACACGCTAAAAATACAACACTTAACAAAAACGGTACAACCGCGAAGAAGAAAGAAAATTGCCGGCACAAAAAGTGCAGTAAGTGAAACTGCTTGCCAATCAGACCCGCGTTGCCTTGATGAAATCCAAGCAATCGCTGATGGCGTCGGTGTAGAAGGAGTCTAGGTTGTGAAAAGCAGGAGCTGGCATCGGAGCCACCCTGTTGTCAACCTTGAACACCGGCGCCCTACGGCTCGTAGCCCGCGCACACTTCTTCTCGCTGTTGCAGGATATCGCTTTCCTGCTGATCGTCAGAGAACTGAGGCAACTGAACAAGGCATTGGCCAGTCTCTTTAGCAACCTCCTCCAAGTCAGCCGGAGGCTGCAGAATCGGATAGTGCGCTGCCGCAGGCGGCGATGCCGTAAAGCTGCCAGCTGGGACATCAGTCTGTGACTGTCACCCCTATTGCATCTTTTAATCTCCATGACCGGCCGCTATCTCTTGAAGGTTGATCGAGTTGTTTGATATCCTGGGAAATGAAGACAAGAGAACATACGTTGTTTGCAACTTATAAAGGAACGTTTGCATAGCTAGCTCACGAGGGGAGGTTGAAGAACATCCATGAGCCAAAAACAGGTGAAGAGGACAGCAGGAACCGGTTGGTTTCCCCGTCGAAACCATTAGCGCCTCCCGTACATCCATCTTATTCAAACATTTTGCAGACGCTAGCTAGACAGCAGCAGGCCGGGGAGTCATCGTTTTTAATATATTCTCCAACCACAGGTGTACAGGACGGTTTTACACAGGAAAAAGAAGGTACTTGTGGCGATACTATATGCATCTCCAGTCGTCATGGGAATCGAGGAATCAGTGGGTCTAGTTGAGTTACCTGCATGGATTCAATCATCACAATTTTTTTGGAATGACTGTTTATGTTGTTTTATCTTTGATTCGGGTTTTGTTTATCGATTGACGTCATAGGATGCTAGTTTTACATTGTATGTGCGTGGCTGCCTTAGCCGCTAGGTAGAGGTACGAAATTCCATGGGACGATCACGGCGTCTGTCAGCGGCGGGCTATTAATTTAAACGTCTGACTAAACATCCTCATGCAGCAGGTGCAGAGGGAATGCATTCACAAATCTAGTACCCGAATAAATCCAGTAATAACCAAGCGCAAATAGAGGCGTCAGATTCATTGTACCTATGCCAGCCTATCTTGACCACATGTCTACCCAAAAACCCACCCTAAAAAAACAATGGGTAATTTCACAGCAGGGATTGATTGAAACCCAGTCTGAAATAGGGAGTTCGGAACAGTGAGCCCATGTTTAGTTTGAGACTAGAATTATAAAGTTGGGACTGGGTTATTCAAGAAATCGATAAGTCTTATCCAGATTGGGTCCTATTTTGTTTGACAACTCAGTCCTATCGTAGGCACTCATTGTATTGGACTGACTTAGATTTTAATGTTTTTCAGTATTGCATATAAATAAAAACAACATATAAGACAAAGTTAAATATGATTGAGATTGCGCAGTCCTATTGGAAGCAGAACTAACTTTGTATGGGTAAAAAAATTATCAATCAGAAATGGACCTTATTAGTTTAGCTTTTGTCAAACAAAACAAGATCAGAATGAGACTGACTTGGCCGAGATTTACACCTACATGGCCCAAAAGGACACAAACCACCCGTTTAGATCCCAAACCAAACATGAGCGTAATCCAGAACCATGGCTACCAGGTTTATACGAAATATTGTTACAATGTACGGGTCAAATACAACGGAGCCAACTTAATGAAAAATTTATATAGCAAGAAGGTGTTCCTTCTTGATATTTTAGTACTAAATTACAGAAATGATAACTATTTGGAGCACATTAGATCTAAGAGTATTTGTGGATTGTGTGAGTGTGTGCGTGCTTTCATGCATGTTTGTGTGTGTTCGTTTGTTTCTGTGTGTGCTTGTGAGTATATGTAGATGTGTGTGTGCATGTGCATGTGTGTATGGGATTAAGAGAGGCATTCTCTCCCCCTCTCTCACGCCCGTGGCGGAGGCCGAGGGCCTGGGAGGGTGATAAATTAATGTGACAATTGAGATTCGAACTTGGGTCCCTTTGTTAGGAGACGTCGTACTTGACCACTTGACCACTTGAACCACTCCTTGTAGACAAATGTATGAGTGAATGTGTGTAAGTATATGTGCTTTTTTTGTGTGTACGTGTGTCTAGTGTATGCCTACCTGTGCGTTCGTGTGTGCACATCTGTGCATGTGTGTATATAATGTATGTCTGCGTGCATGTGTGTGTATGCCATGTAGAATACTTTCTCTTGGATACTTTAGTGCACCATAATGTTTGCAACCGTCCTCCATCGCGTGACACATCCATTTACTCTTAGATGTACATATAATTTGAGAATTGAATTAGACCATGAGATCTCTTATCTTTTATAAATATTAAATTTACCAATCTTATCATTAATATCATTGTTGACTACTATAAACGATAATGGAAACTATTCTTGTTCCACACTAGCACCTCCCTTTTAAGATACATGGAGCAGTAGAGAGATGTTGTTTTTTCTTCATAGCGAACCCTCTTTTCATTCTTTCTTCTTCTTGTCACTATTAAGAAATAGAGAAACAACTACAAAATATAGCATGGCCCATCTCTACTTGTGCAAGAGACTTTGGAAATATTATGTGGGAAGTGCAATACAGACCCTCCCACACCCACTGTAGTTAGGTGGAGGAGGGGTGGTGGAAGTTGGAAAAGTTGGCAGGAGATGGGACAAGTCTGGCATGGGTGTTAGGGAGAAATGGGAGAGATGGAGAGAGAGGAGAGAAACAAGGAGAGGGGAAGGGTGAAGAGATGGTTAGGGTTTGTTATGCATATTGGGTTAAAGAGAGAAAGAAAGAAGAGGGAGAAAGTGTGTCATTTTCTTCAGCTTTTGGAAGAGAAAAAATACAAGAGAGGGGGTTGGAGGAGGAGAGATGAGAGATATTTACACATGTGATAATCAATCACGAACCAGATGACATGTCATTTACTAGTTGAGATACATTACCGCTTATATACATGAGATAATATTGTTGTTAATGTATTTTTTCAAATTATAACCAAACTAAATAAAATAACAGATTAATGCATTTATCTTACTTTTGAATGCATCTTTTAAGTCCAATTTACATTATTTCAGTAGTATTTTCATTACTTTCGTCTTCAATTTATATTCATGTGACTTGTAATGTGTTTTCAGTCACAATTTTATATTATTTATCACAACTTCCCTCCTTTCACTTATTTTTTCTCTTTCTCTTCCCACGAATTCTCTACAACATTTACATTCACGTATATTGTAATGTATTTTGTGTTTCTCATTAATGTGTTCTTTCTTAAAACTCCCCTACTATTTTTATATTTATCTTTATTCCGACTACTACTTCCCTACAAAATTTGTGTTCAATTATGTAATGATGTATTTACTTTCACATATTAATGTGTTATTTCTTACTACTTCACCCTTATTTTTTCTTTCTCTTTGTTCCCACTACTTCCCTCCTCAATTTGTGTTCACAAATGCTATTATATATTTTATGTTAGATACTAATGTGTTATTTACCACAACTTCCCCCTTCCTCCTAATTTTTTCTCTCTCTTCCCACTACTTCCTCCCTCTTCTTGTTTTTTTCTCTTTCTCCCTCTTTCTACTCTCCTCCTCACTTCCTCATGTTTATTCATCTTTCCACTACATCCCTCCTCCTTTATCCTAAATTTTCTCTTTTCCTTCCCACTACATTGCTCCTCCCTGTTATTTTTTATTTCTTTGTATTCTCACTACATCCTTCCTCCTCTTCCTATATTTCTCTCTTTCTTTCTCTTTTAATTACTTCCCTCCTCCCTCCTTAATGTTTCTCAATCTTTCCCACAACTTCCAACCTTCTCCCTCCTAATATTTTTTAGTTCTTTCTTCCCACTACTTCCATCCTCCCTCATATTGTTCTATTTTTCTCTTTTCCAACTACTTTCCCCTACCTCCTATTTTTTACCAACTATTTTACCCCCCTCCCAATTATTTTGTCCTTTCTCTCTCTCTTCTACTAATTCTCACATCCCTCCCCCTCCTATTTTTTCATGTCTTCTTTAACACCCTTTTAAATTACTCTCTCCAAGCCTCTCCCCCCTCTCTCACCACTTCACTCTCTTGATAAAGTGGATGCATCATCTTTGTATCACACATCTAACCTTCCCATCAACTCAAGTTTTTCACACTCCTTCACACTAGTCTTTTAGGAAAGAGACAAATGAGGTATTTGTTGTATTTCAAAAAGATGACAACATAAAGTTTTCCTCTTACTCATGTCAAGTTCAACATCCATATTGGGTTTTCTATTAATTGGCCTCCTCGGGCTGAAAGAATCATGTAGTCATAATGCCATTAATTTCACTCTCAAATACAATATAGAATTTGTATCTCTAAACAATCACAAGAGTATATGTAATCGATCTCTTTATATAACTTTGGTCACGTGTCACTATCTAAGGCATCATATTAGATTCTTCTTAGTATGGATCTTTTCTTGTGTCAATTTTAGTATCTTACACAAACATTATGTGTAAGCATTTGTGCTAAGATCAGTTTCTCTAGTATTGGTTGGGATCACTGTTTGTGATATGTAAAATATATGATGCACATAGGGCATGGTATGGGTTTTGAAGAGATGATTTAATTGTAGAGATTTTACACCAGAATCTAGGTTTTGCTTTATTTTCTCGACATTATTTCCTTCCAAGTACCATGGCATATGGTCCTTTGTGACTATTAGCAAAGTCTAGTGACTGATATGAAGACGTAGGGATAACTGAAAAGAAGTCTCTAAGATGTTGGTTGTCTCATTTAGAATTGATGCAATGAAGATGTTTTTTTAAGAAAGAACCATCATATTAAGGTTATTATAACCCCACATGATACTCTTTCTTTCTACTTCCCATAAATTTTCAGTTTAATCCTAAAGTTTTCTCTCGCAACCAACAATCTAGCTTCCTTCATGCATGAACCTGACCCTACAAATGATCAGGACATGCCGATGACGTGCCATCTATAGAAGTCACCACCAGAAGCAACATCTTCTCTATGGAAAGAAGTCGATGCCTCCAATAGCTATGAGAATAATCGGTCAAAACATAACCCCTAAAGAATTTCCTCCATAGTATCTTTGTAGCCACCACATGACTAGACGAATCATAATTGCTAGTGATTACTAGAAATAGAAGCAGGAGCAACTACCTAACACCAAAATTAAAGAATCAAGTGCTTTGTTCGTCTCCCTCTCATAAATGTATATTCTTTTCCCTCTGTTATTTGGTGGAACTTTAACTGAAATTACATGTTTATTACCATTTTATGTACAATTGTTTAAAATTTATCAAAAATACATATAATCTTAACATATATACATATATATCAAGATGTATTCATTTGCCCGCATAGGTAACTAACTTCAATTACCCTTGTATTTGTTATGTGATAGGAAAGTACAAAGTTACATTAAGATGATCAAAATCATAACATACATACTTGATTTGTAAATACATCATGAATATTCTTTGACTTTCTCTTAGAAACAATATAAATGATATTTATGGAAAAACCATAAACTTAACAAAATAATATTGGCATATTAGTTAAAGATCCCTTCTTTTAGATGCCTATTCAATCATATTAACATCTATATCTTTTTCCTTAATACAAAAGTATAACAGAAATGATTGAAGTCAATTAGTATGATGAATATAAGTATCCTTTATAAATGATTTTTGATAGATAAAATAAGCATTATAAATTCAATAGTAGTGTTTTGTGTACAAATATAATAAATAATAAGTTCAATCTGTCTTGACACTCTAGAATATTCCTAGGACTATGAGATGAAATAATTTTGAGAACATTGCATTACTATTACACAATTGGTTGGAATAAATACCCCAATCGAGTAGTTAATACACAAGAAAAGAATTATGATAGGAAAGGTTCCTAAAATGAAAAATAATGTGAAATTTAGTTTCCTCATAGTTGAATTAGCCAAATTAGAAAACTTGATATAATTTGGATAATGGTTAGCCATCCTAGTGGATTGGCAAAGAAAGGCATTGAATAACCTAGGTCTAATGAATATTGTGACACTTCGTGTACCCTAATGTTTTGTATCTTATTTTCTATCATCCACAGCTTATTTGGGCCCCCAGATTATTAATTATATGCCCTCACTCATGGTGCATTAGATTGGGATCAGGTGGTGAGGATCTCGTCTCCCACCTCCTGATAACCCCAACGTGTGACAACATTCACATTGTCTAGCTAGTTCTCCATGGTTTTCTCCCTCTACATTTAAGTATTTTGAAAAATTACTACTCTATTAAATTTGTCTTCTATTTCCATTCCTTTCGATCCCTTTCTTATTTGTTCATTATCATTGGTTTATGAAATGCCCATTCCCCTTCCAGCTCTATTGCACCTGTCACATTCTGATACCTCTACCCTATATATCTAGAGACCCTAGACATTCAATAAGTTTACCCAATCCTCCTTTCATCACCTAGAGCCATCAATTTCCTTGTTTCCCCCTTATTTTGTCTAACAAAGCAAAATCTTCATCTCCAACTAGTTCTTGTTGTGTTGGCTCTTTGCAACTCCTCTGCTCAATTAACTTTGTAGTAAACTTTTTCATCCTCTACTAATCATATATCTGCACTTGTTTCTATGTTCTACTTACTCTATTAGTTTAATACCAAGATTCAAAATCTCTATTGCATGGTCAATTACCAATTGTTATAATTAGTGATCACCAAACCCCCGAATCATTGCCAACCCATCAGGGGGGCTTGAGGAATGTTTAGGGAGTGGTTGTTGATCGAGTTCAAGTGTGTAACTCCAAATGACTTTGGATTTATTAGTCTGTGAGAAATGATACAATTTTGGTCTTCAAAATTTTCAACCATGTTGTATTACATTTGTTTTGAAGCATATACATAGGGGATTTTTAGTATCTTCACCTATTAGAAAGTCACCCTCTTATATCCAGTCGGTTTGTTGTTTGCCAATTGGCTCTATTTGTTTGTAGGAGATACAAATGCTTTCTCTGGTGGTTTCCTACTATATATATGGACTTTTCAAGTCTATGGAGACCTAAGGAACATCCAACTATGGTTTCTAGATGCAAAAGATTTAAGGACAAACTAGAGCACCCCTGTGTTCAATAGTTTTGGCTTTTAAAAGATGTCTCTCACGAGAGATTTTCTTCTCCCTACACCCAATGGCAACTGCACTCAAACTCAAGTCTACTGAGCCTATCAAGAACACTGAAGCCATTGGGCCAGTCTCCCACATGTGAGGAGACAGGAAGAGTGATTCCACCTCTAATTTTTGTGATCTAGTAGAGCAATGATGATAACAGAGGAAGGGGACAATTCCCCTAGAATTTCCCTCTCTTTCCCCATCAGTCTCATTGAGTCTCAGTTGACCCACATGTTTTATGTTTAGGCAAATGACATATATTCCTTTCCAAATTTGGTTAGTTAATAATTGAATGTAAGGGCATATCAATCATTGTTACATTGATTTTATTAAATAATTGGAAAAGAATTTAACTTCTGAAAATCATAAACAATTTTTCTATTACTACAAAATATAATTTCATGTTTTAAAATTAGGAAAATTAGCATCATCTAATGGTGTGGTTTACATAGTTAAATTTGAATTTTTCTAAAAAGCCTTTTCTAGAGTTTTAATTGATACTTTAATCCAATATTAACAAAAAAGCATTCAATGGATCAACTGACGAATGGAGTGCCCCTAAATATATATCAGGGGAGGTTGTTTATGAAAGAGTAAAAGACTTTATCAATGCATTTGGTAGGAGATCACAATGGTCTATTCTCACATGAAGTGACAAATCTTTATTGAATAAGAGGTCAATATTGTAGGATCTTCCTTATTGGAGTTGTTTGTCAGTTATACATTGTATCAATGTCGTGCATGTTGAGAAAAATGTTTGTGATAATCATTGAGACTTTGTTGAATATACCATCTAAGACTAAATAAGTCTTAAAATCCAGAATGAACCTACATGTAATGGGTATGAGGAAAGAATTAACAACAAAACTTAGCAGTGATTGAAAAACATATTTACCCCATGCTTGTTACATGTTGTCTAGATAAGAGAAGAGAACTTTTTGCGAGTGACTTGCTTACTATTAAGGTGCCACAAGGATACTATTCCAATATTTGTAGATTGGCATCAATGAAGAATCTAAAGTCAATAGGTCTTAAATCTCATGATTATCACACTCTAATGAAGCAAATATTGTCTGTTTATATTTGATCTATACTTCCAAATCATGTAACATTTGCAATCACCATGATTTGTTTCTTCTTCAACACTCTATGTAGTGAAGTTATTGATTCTAAGAATCTTAATAAGTTGTAAAGAGAAGTGTTTGTTACCCTATGCCAGCTTGAGATGTATTTTCCTCCTTTCTTTGATAGCATGGTACATCTTGTTGTCTATTCGACTAGGGAAGTGAAAATGTTGTGTCTATTTTTCTTGCATTGGATGTATGCTTTTTAATGGTATATGAGTGTTTTTAAAGGTGATGTTCAAAACTGTTATTGACCTTAAAGGAATATTATTGAGGGTTATGCGGCTAGGGAGGTTATGGACTTTTGTAATGACTTTTTGAGTTGTAAAAGCTCCTGCCAATGAAAACATTGATCCCTAATCTCACAAAGGGACTTTAGAGCATGAGTAAAGTAATTCATTTTGATCTATGAGAGCAAGAAAACTTTTATGTTTTACACAACATCAAAAAATTGGGTCTTTATATCATCGAACATACCAACTTTATCAAGAAAAAATATCCTTGAGGCTTTCTAGAGAGTATACCATTACTTTTACTAAGTGGTTTGAAGATAAAAACTTTTATCAACTATCTCAAACAAAAAATAATGTTGTTAAAAATATCAAATGGCTCACCTAAACCAAAAATGAATGATATGTCTTACAGAGGGTTTGACATAAATGGATTCTCATATTATACAAAATTTCAAGATGATAAGAGTGTCTTTTGAAATAGTGGGGTCACCCATCAAATGTCTTCATTATATTTATCAAGTACAAAAGATAAGAGTCCATATGCAGCTAAAATGTCTTATTAAGGAATCATTGAAAACATATGCGAGTTTGACTACATACAGTTCAGAGTTCCCATCTTTAGGTGTAATTGGGTTTATAACAACAAAGGTGTTGTAGTGGATGAATTGTGTTACATCCCAATCTCACAATTACCATTAATCATGAGATTGGGGCATAAAATTGAGGATTTATCGTAATACAAAGATCACCCTTAACTTTTTCTTCTTTTTCAACCTCTTTGTTTTCTCGCATTGAACCACATAAGCTAACTTTACAAGAGAATCTAAACATTGATTTCTCTAATCTGATTTCAACTGTAAAAATGCATGTATGAACATTCATTATGTTTCTCATACTTTTAAGCACATAAGACTTGCTTATTCACATATATTGCTAAAAGAGGAATAATGTTATACATCATAATTTACAACTCTCTCTTATTTCTTTACAAGGACCTAGAGTGACAAGGACTGACTGAACTTAACTATACTCAGACTTAACTCTTGTGGCAGATCTACTCTGATGCAATGACCTTCTTCAAGTCCATGTAATATCCCAAAAATTATGAGTAGAGGGGTGAGCCTACTCGCTCAGTGAATGAGTACTTCAAAGAAACAGTCTAAAGCACTGATATAATTACAGATATACTTTTAAGCAACTGATATCAATTATAACAGTAGTAAGTTTTAAAAAGATTGATCATTGACAATCATAAATATGACAGGATCTCTAGATATCAACAAGAGAAAATCAATATATATGAGCATGCTTGATCAATTTCAAAGAGAACTAATAGTTTAGAAACATACAAAGAATAATTGCTGGGAAACTGTACTCGAATCTTTCTTAGCCTTTCTTACTTATAAGAAACTCTTTAAACCTATATGAACATATTTTAGCTTATGCCCTGATCATATGCAGTGTACTCTACATATGAAGAATCGTAGCGAACTACGATCTCACCGTACAAGACTTAGCCTAAAACTCGGGAAGCTAAGCCTAAAACTGAATATGGGTCTGCTTGACTCGAATTGTTACGTCTGACTAAGGTGGCTAAATAGCTGGCCTTTAACTACACCTCTCCTTTCTAGGTTGAGTACACCGGTAGAGGGTCTGAGACACTCTGTGGGCCTCATCTTGGTACGCTCTGTGGGTACATCTAGGTTACCACCCGGATCTCCGGCTCATGTTGGGTAACCTATCTTCTCTTAGGAGACTTCCTCAAGGGCTTCGTCTCCCGGCACGCTCTGTGGGTGCGATCCGATCCCCGTATACTGGTCGCTGCCAAGGTGGATCGTTTCCTCCCTACAGTGTAGACATCTGTAGGGAATCTACAGTGTTTAGAGCACCTATGTCTATTATTATATTATTCTTGGAAAGCTCTTACTATATTGCATATTTTCCTTACTTATACTTGACTCTAGTATCTCTATGGTACCTCATCTATTTATTTGAAATTTATAATACAACAAGTATATCATTCTAAACTTGGCAGAGCAGTATATTCAAAACACTATAATATACTGAGAAATCAACATACTATACATGCAGGCAGACTGAAATACTTAAATAAATAGAATACATGTCCACTTGATACTTTATACACTAGAATCATGCAATTGAATTTCTTAATACACTGATAAGAGTTAATTACTTGACATACGAGTAATCGTCATTTGCACCTGTACATTATTTATACTTTCTTTGAAAACGTGCACCTTAACCCAAATCTTGAGTTGTACATCACATTACATATCTTAGTTTAGCTCTGTAAACCATTCGTTTCATAAATCATCTGATAACATTTACCACAAGTGAACTGTTAAACATCACCACATCTCATATTGAGAACATTGATATCAAAATACTTGATTCATTGAACATCCTATCCTTAGGGTTTCATTTACCCAGCCCATTCACTTATCACATGGCTCTCATAAGGATTTCATGCACCATAAACATTCACTGAGCTATCAACAAATCATATAAAATCAATATATGTATGAAACCTTGGAATTGAGATGAATTTGGGTTTCCATGACATTCACTGAGATAACATGCATCAATAATAAAATTGAATAAATAAAATCTATCATGTCAAGAAAATTCGTTCAAATGGATTTCACGATATCTATTCGCAAATATCCAACTTTCCTCGCATCTAGGGTTTCACCCTCTTTACTGAGATATCAAACAAACACTATTCACCTTAAATGAAATCCAAGATAGTATCTAACATATATGTACTATGAATTTATATAAAAAATCATTCATAACCAAGGGGATCCAGATAAACAAATTTCTCTATTTAATTATATAGCAATTTCAGTCAGAGACAAATTCCCTATATTTCAGTTTACTCTTATAACCTCTGTGAATACTTAGGAAATTCTCATTCGGATGTATTGTATACATTTCTAATATTATTTTATCATCTGAAATTCATCCAAATAGAGGTTTTCATATCATTTTGTAACAACTTAGATCAAACACACAATTCAGGATTTGTAGTCGCATACTAAGTAATTAATGATTTTGGATGATTTAACAATTTTTTGTGCAATGTACTATTTAAAGGAATTTCCCACTCACCCTAAGGTGTGAAAACACCTTAAAATGCAGCTCATCCCTCAAAATCTCGATCTCATATCAAATCCCTAGAAATTCACCTGATTCTTCTTCCTTTCAACTCGAAAACCCTAAAAATGAGAGATTATGAAGAAAGAGGGAGAAAAGGGGAAGTTTTGAAACCATTTCGGATCAAATCATAGGAGGGACGGAATATTGATATGTGAGAGAAGATTCACCATGAAACTATATCCAAAGAGGCTAAAATTACATGATTTCATCATTCCTCGGACAGCAAAATCCTAGGTCAGCATCTCCATCACTTTCTCCTCTCAAACCCCAACTCTCCCTCTCTCTCTCTAGGATTTTATTTCTCTGGATTGAACCACGAATTATGAGATCTTATAGTGTGTTAGGTTGACCATATAGAGCAATTGAGATGCTTGGGTCAATTGCACATTGATCCCTCACTATACTTTCTCTTATTTCAGCTGAATTTTCTGTCATAAAAATATTACTATAATTCGTTTATTTTAGAGATCATAACTTCTCCAAAAATTATGATAATTTAACATATTGTGTATAGTTTAGATATAAAACTTCATATAAAATTTGAGATCATTCTGAGCTACCATTAAATAAATAAAAATAGAACAGCGGACGGCTATCTAGAATTTTGCAGAAATGTTAGTTGAAGAGAAAATGCCCCAGAACGGCCATGCTAGCTGCTCTGGCCATGCTAAGATGGACCCATCACGGCCGTTCTGCCTACCACAGTCATATTGCATTGGTTTTAGTAGGTTTGAGAATAAAAGTTGGAAAATAGTTCAATTCTTTCAAAATGGCCGTGTGGCCTAGAATGCCCGTGCCACCAACGACCCACCACGGTCGTGCTACTCACCAAAGTTGTTCTATCCTAGCCTTCAACTACCATTATCATTCTCCTTTGCATACCTCTCTCATTCCTCCCTAACATGATCCTATTTGGTGAAAACCCTAATTTCAACTGACTAGGGTTTATATTTTCTCAAACCCTAATTATACAAAGAGATAGCATACTTGGGGTTCTCATTAGGTTTAACATATCATGATTGAGATATCATCATTAATCATGTTTAAGTAATTATAAATCTAGTAAAGTATGTAATCATTCACATAAACCCTAACTTACTGTTTAAGCTCAGATACGGTCATAACAATTATTCCCCCGAAACATAAATATGCAAGAAAAGTACTTTCAGGGTTTATTTTAAGCTTATGATATCTTACATGTCATTATATTCTTATAATTCATACTTGAATGTATCTTTCAACATTAAGTGCTTTCTTGCTTTTCTAATCACAACATGTTTAAATCATGACTGCTCAATGATAACAAACGAATTCTCTATGCCACAATCAATCATAGGAAAGAGAAAGAGAAACAATCATTTCAATATGTTCATACTCTTGAGGTGTTACCTCAACATTGACAATCTGATCCAACTATCTCAATTCATTCAACTCAATATGTACTATTGTTCTGTACTACCTCTAAGTCACAAAAGAGAGTTCACCATGTTGTTTTGAATTTTACTATTGTGCTACTCAAATAGCAAAACAGTCTTGAGTTGGAAGACTAGATTCAACAAAAATTGTACAATACTACTCACGACATCCCCATTGGATCATGGATGCATAAGGTGAAGCATCACCATCACATTCCATACCATTCTCAAGTATGAACCGACACATAATTCAAGGTGTAACGATCAGATTATAGCATACTAAGGTTTCAACAATAGTAATAGTGTACTCCATGATATCAATACAATATGATTATAAAAATCTATATGTCATTAGGGTTAGATATCAATACAATATGATTATCATTAGGGTTAGATATCAATACAATATGATTATCATCCCTTCTATTCATATGAGTGAATAGGTAAGACTACCTTATTCAGGGTAACCCTCCATTTGTTTTATCATCATTCAACCCATATCACCATACCACACTTGTACAATACTAAGATGGATTATTGGTATGAATGACTTAAACTATCAAACACCTTTCATTAACATATTGCTTGCACATGTACAACTGAAATCGTATGTAAAACAAATTTGCATCCCTTAGTATACCTTCAACAAATTATACTTCTAAAAACAAACTCACATATTACTAAAAGCCATTGTTATCTCTTATCTCTCTCCTCATTCACTACTACTTACTTTTTGCTACTTATCCTTCTCATTTTAATCATGTAGATTAAACATCCCTAAAATTGAAACATACAAGGTATGGATAAATGTTTCATCATTCTTGCTATCACTGCAAGAATTTGTTTTAGGTTACACTTTGCTCATCTTGCACTTCTTCTTTTGTTCAAAACACACTTGTTACATTTCAAATTTATTTCTCACCCCTTGCTTTAATAATTTTCATATATTTCATCAACCTTTCAGATTAGCTAGGATTACTATCAGTGCTAGTTTACTTTTCATAGTGCAAATCTCATGATCTTGTTTTATAGAGATGCTAGTATTCAAGGTCAAATCACTAGTGACAACCCTTGAACTACTACAACTCTAAACATTCTAGGGTTTGGTCCTTATCAGTAGCATGATGTTATTGTGGTGTGACTTTGCTCCTTTAATTTGAAATTCAAACTTTGGATCTCACAAGTTTTTATAAAGTCTTCTTTATCTTATCAATTGAATTTCCTTTCTCTTACTTGGCCATTCATATAGATTACATTCTCAATTACTCTACTAGAGTTTCATCATCATATTGTGTGTCATTATTACATTCACTAGATGTCTCTACCACGGTGGTTATGCATCATATTTGATTCATTTTCTTATCACTTCATTCCCACATTGCTCTCATTAAGGAAGATATGAAAGAGGATGCTTTTGAGACTTAGAATTCTTATCTTCAAACATTCAATAATACATTTCTCATATGTAGGTTTAATTAATTACCAACAAGGATACTTGACTAATTAGCACTTTCTTGAATCTCGCAACCTCTTTCTTTTATAATTTGTATTACTCCATTATGTTTCAAACCCTTCTTTACTTTCCATAATCCCCTTACCATATACTACTATTCCACTTGTCATCTTTAACTACTAGTTTTCTCTTATGATCATGTTGCTTATTTTATGTGTATGATCAAGTATACCATGTTGAATATATTTCCTTTTATCCTTCTACTAATGTGAAGTTGAAATTCTAAATCAATAATCTCTCTACTAGTTTCAACTCATGTTTAATACATTACATATCCTTCATTTTAAATCAAACGGCTCATGCATGGGTGAAACATAGTTTCTCTTTCAATCAAGTTTTTCCTTCCTGAATATAGTCTACCTTTGTATGACTTATTCATTTATTTAGCTACACTTTTGTTCTTCTTTTAGAAACTAGTTTGTCCTTCTATAGAGACTTAGAATCCAAAGGCAGTAAGAATGAATGTATTAAAATTATTAATAAAGGTATACATTCCATGCTCTCAAATAAATCATAAACCTCATTCCTTAATCAAGCTCATTATTTCCAACATTTCTCTTTGTTTCAACTAAGTTTATTATCCTAGTTTTATGATTTACATGCTCATCTAGTTCTCTTCACTTTAACTCTTCTGAAGACTCTTCACTTCTATGTACTTATTGTATACTTAGCTATTTTCTTCTATTTTCCCTTTGCTTTGGAGTACATAAAAACATTGTACTCGGTTATATAATCCATTCCTCACGATTGATTCTTACTATCTTGGCCCCTTACATACTTTTCTCATATCTTTTCCATATTTCATATTTAGAGTTCATATAATACTAATAATTAAACTCAATCTGAACTTATTTGGTGTTCCTTTATTCCCAATTAAGTATTTCACATATGGGACCCCAAATTTGGATCTCAGATATTAATTCCAACTGATTCTTAGTTATCCCAGTCTTTACCTTATACTTAAAAATCGTAGAGTATATACATTCATACTAGAATTTGGATCTAATGTATCCAGGATTTACTCTTGTTATGTTACTAATATGGGTCATTAGATCCCAGTAATGCATCCTGCTATTCGGACCAGGCCGAACCTGCAGTCTTGAAGCCAAGAGCTACTCACGATTACTCAACTCCTATTCATCTCAAATGTGTGGAAAAAAACTTGTCCACTTAGTAAAGCTCATTCAAAGATCATTTCTAGTCTACTTGATACAAAGAATGTAATCAATAAATGCTACAACTGCATAGTGTACAAAAAATCTTAAAGACCCATATATATTTCAAAATATTGAACATCTGAATTTAGACATATATGAGTTTTTCTATTCATCTCTAATAAAACAACAATATGCAATGAAAGTTTTGTCTCATTTTATATTTATGCTCTTAATTCATGTTACTTATCTTGTTTCTAACCCTAATATTTCTAGGGTTCCTCTCTAGACCATCCTTCCACTATATACCTGGACAGGGTACACATGAAAGAATAGACAAAGTAGCTTGATACTGGTTGATCCAAGTACTCAGATATCGGGACAGGATATCCAAATAATCAAATCCCCAGAGCTAACATCATAACATCTCCTATCTGCCACACTTATGACTCTAACTTACTAATGTAATGGTCCCTGACAACTCAGCCTAAACTCTAATACCAAGTTGTTACACCCCCATCTCACAATTACCATTAATCATGAGATTAGGACATAAAATTGACGATTTATCGTAATACAAAGATCACCCTTAACTTTTTCTTCTTTTTCAACCTCTTTGTTTTCTCGCATTGAACCACATAAACTAACTTTACAAGGGAATCTAAACATTGATTTCTCTAATCTGATTTCAATAGTAAAAATGCATGTTTGAACATTCATTATGTTTCTCATACTTTTAAGCACATAAGACTTGTTGATTCACATATATTGCTAAAAGAGGAATAATGTTATACATCATCATTTATAACTCTCTCTTATTTCTTTACAAGGACCTAGAGTGATAAGGAGCGACTGAACTTAACTATACTCAGACTTAACTCTTATGGCAGATCAACTCTGATGCAATGACCTTCTTCAAGTCCATGTGATATCCCTACAAATTATGAGTAGAGGGGTGATCCTACTCGCTCAATGAATAAGTACTTCAAAGAAATAGTCTAAAGAACTGATATAATTACAGATATACTTTTGAGTAACTGATATCAATTATAACAATAGTAAGCTTTAAAGAGATTGATCATTGACAATCATAAATATGGCAGGATACTCTAAATACCAGCAAGAGCAAATCAATATATATGAGCATGCTTGATTAATTTCAAAGAGAACTACTAATTCTGAAACATACAAAGAATAATTTCTAGGAAACTGTACTCGAATCTTTCTTAGCCTTTCTTACTTATAAGAAACTCTTTAAACCTATATGAACATATTTTAGCTTATGCCATGATCATATGCAGTGTACTCTACATATGAAGACTCATAGAAAACTACGATCTCACCATACAAGACTTAGCTTAAAACCCAGGAAGCTAAGCCTAAAACTAAATCTGGGTCTGCTTGACTCGAATCGTCACGTTTGACTAAGGCGGCTAAACAACTGGCCTTTAATTGGACCTCTCCTTCTAGGTAGAGTACACAGGCGGAGGGTCTGCGATGCTCTGCGGGCCTCATCTTGGTACGCTCTGTGGGTACCTCTGGGTTACCACCGGGATCTCCAGTTCATGTTGGGTAACCTATCTTCTCTTAGGAGACTTCCTCTAGGGCTTCGTCTCCCTGCACACTCTGTGGGTGCGATCCGATCCCCATATACTGGTCACTGCCAGGGTGGACCGTTTCCTCCCTACAATGCAGACATCTGTAGGGAATCTACAGTGTTCAGGGCACCTATATCTATTATTATATTATTTTTGGAAAGCTCTTACTATATTGTATCTTTTCCTTACTTATACTTGACTTTGGTATCTCTATGGTACCATGTCTATTTATTTGAAATTTATAATACAACAAGTATATCATTCTAAACTTGGTAGAGCAGTATATTCAAAACACAGTAATATACTGAGAAATCAACATACTATACATGCAGGCAGACTGAAATACTTAAATAAACATAATATATGTCCACTTGATACTTTATACACTAGAATCATGCAATTGAACTTCTTAATACACAGATAAGAGTTAATTACTTGACATACGGGTAATCATCATTTGCACCTATAAATTATTTGTACTTGCTTAGAAAACATGCACCTCAACCCAAATCTTGAGTTGTGCATCACATTACATATTTTAGTTTAGCTCTGTAAACCATTCGTTTCATAGACCATCTAATAACATTTACTACAACTGAACTATTAAACATCATCACATCTCATTCTAAGAACATTGATATCAAAATACTTAATTCATTGAACATCCTATCCTTAGGGTTTTATTTACCCCATTCACTTATCACATGGCTCTCATAAGGATTTCATGCGACATAAACATTCACTGAATAATGACTCTTGTCAACAAATCATATAAAATCAATATATGTATGAAACCTTGGAACTGAGCTGAATTTGGGTTTCCGTGCCATTCATTGGGATAACATGCATCAATAATAAAATTGAATAAATAAAATCTATCATGTCAAGAAAATCTGTTCAAATGGATTTCACGATATCTATTCGCAAATATCCAACTTTCCTCACATCTAGGGTTTCACCCTCTTTATTGAGATATAAAACAAACACTATTCACCTTAGATGAAATCCAAGATAGTATCTAACATATATGTACTATGAATTCAGATAAACAATCATTCATAACCAAGGGGATCCAGATAAACAAATTTCTCTATTTAATTATATACAACAATTTCAGTCATAGACAAATTCCCTATATTTCAATTTACTAACCTCTACGAATACTTAGGGAATTCTCACTAGGATGTGTTGTATACATTTCTAATATGATTTTATCATCTTAAATTTATCCAAACAGAGGAAGAATCCATTTCATATCATTTTGCAACAACTTAGATCAAACACACAATTCATGGTTTGTAGTCGCATACTAAGCAATTAAATATTATGGATGATTTAACCAATGTTTGTGCAATATACTATTTAAAGGAAGTTCCCACTCACCCTAAGGTGTAAAAACACCTTAAAAACACAACTCATCCCTGAAAATCTCGATCTCATATCAAATCCCTAGCAATTCACCCGCTTCTTCTTCCTTTCAACTCGGAAACCCTAAAAATGAGGGTTTATGAAGAAAGAGTGAGAAAAGGGGAAGTTTTGACACCATTTCGGATCAAATCATAGGAGGAACAAAATCTTGACATGTGAGGGAAGATTCACCATGAAACTATATCCAAAGAGGCTAAACTTACATGATTTCATCATTCCTTGGACCGCAAAACCCTAGGTCAGCATCTCCATCACTTTCTCCTCTCAAACCCTAACTCTCCCTCTCTCTCTAGGATTTCATTTTTCTGGATTGAATCATGAATTATGAGAGCTTCTAGTATGTTAGGTTGACCATATAGAGCAATTGAGCTGCTTGGGTCAATTGCACATTGACCCCTCACTATACTTTCTCTTATTTCAGCTGAATTTTCTGTCATAAAAATATTAATGTAATTCGTTTATTTCAGAGATCAAAACTTCTCCAAAAATTATGAGAATTTAGCATGTTTTGTATAATTGAGTTTGAAAGCTTTAGTTAGAATTTGAGATCATTTTTATCTACTATTAAATAATTAAAAATAGAACAGTGCAATGCTATCTAGAATTCTACAGAAATGTCAGTTGAAGAGAGAATGCCCCACAATGGCCATGCTAGCTGCCACGGTCATGCTAAGATGGACCCAGCATGACCGTTCTGCCTACCACAGTCGTGGTGCATTGGTTTAAGTAGATTTGAGTATAAAAGTTGTCAAAACGGTCGTGTGGCCTAGAATGCCCATGCAACCAACGACCCACCACGGTCGTGCTATCCTAGCCTTCAACTACCATTTTCATTCTCCTTTGCATAGCTCTCTCATTCCTCCACAACATGATCCTATTTGCTGAAAATCCTAATTTCAGCCGACTGGGGTTTATATTTTCTCAAACCCTAATTATACAATGAGATAATAGACTTGGGGTTCTCATTTGGTTTAACATATCATGATTGAGATATCATCATTAATCATGTTTAAGTAATTATCAATCTAGTAAAGCATGTAATCATCCACATAAACCCTAACTTACTGATTAGGCTCAGATATGGTCATAACAAATTGGGTTAAGCTCAGATACGGTCATAACAAATTGGGTTTAACATTTAATTTTTTTGAAAATATTGGCGAGAAGGATGAACTATTCATAATGGCATCACAAGAGAAGCAAATATTCTACCTAAATGATCTTACAAATGAAAAATGGTGTGTCATTCTTCATGGGTAAATATAGTTTATTATAGATCATATAGATGAAGAAGAGTACTATAGAAGTATGATGACTCCATTCCATTTTCTATTGGCTTGCCAACACCAAATGTTGAAGCTAATGTTGGCTTTTATATGCATGGAGATAACATAGAAGGAATATTAATTGATCAATATCCAACTAATAATAGAGGCACATATTTTATCTTTTAAATGATATATGTGCATTTTAAATTCTTTATTACAATTATATATGTTTCATATGTTACATTTACATTTTACATTTTTATCACTTATACATCATTCTTCGAATATTTTTAATATGACATTTTCTAAATGGAGTCTGACTGTGAGGATGAGCACCATGATGATATGCACTATGAAGATGAGAACCATGAAGTTGTAAGTTTTATTGTTTTATTACATAGAAATGCATTTTACATTCTCTATCACAATTATGACATAGATGTGCATTTTATATTCTCTATCACTTATATGCGTTTGTTGAAGATTTTAGGAAGAGCATCCTAAGGGTGTGCACCCAAAGGATTTGCACCCAGGGGAGCTTCCTAGCTTGGTAGAGGAGTAGCATGATCATGCACGTAAAAGAGGCATCACATTGATGAATAAGTTAGTATCAAAAAGGGGTAAAGGACCAAATCTAGTTGTTGACTTTGATGATATAAGAAATCCTATTTAGAAGAATCATAGTACTTTCTCGCAATATCTAGGGGTTACAACTCATAGAAAAGTGGAGATAATAATAGAATGTTGGTATAAAAATGACCCTTCAATGAAAGACTACATATGGAATGACTTATGTGTATGATATTCTAATTATTAAAGATATTCACAATTCAGTTCTTAAGAATATGCCACTAAGTATATGAAATCTTACAAAGCATGATTAACCTTGATGAAAAACTACATCATAGCAAGGGGATCCTATGATGTGGGAGGCTATTAAGGAATTAAAGGACAAATCTAACAATAGAATACATAATCAGAAATAAGATGAAGTTTGCCACTAAGTAGTGGGCCCATCATGACTAGTAGTTGTGGGCAACATTTGTTGCTTCAAGACAAATAGATGAATTCAAGGTATTAAGTCTCCTAACTTGAAATACATTCTTATGAACTCAATGAATTGCGTAATTAACATATGGTTTGTATTACCTAGTACTTACCTGATGCTAAAAAAGAAAGGTGTGTAGAGAATGTGCACAACCACAACTTAGTCTAGGTGGCTACGCAATGCATCACCAAAAGAGACTAGAATCATCTTCTTCTGATTAGTCTACTCTTGGGTCTGCTGAGTATGATACTACTCCTACAACTTTATTTCACTATGAGGATGGGTTAGGTGAAAGGAAAAATCAATATGGAGAAATACCCAACCTCGCAACCACATGTGGCTGTAAAATTGGTAAAATTCAACTCTTAAAGTGCATGTTCAATTTTTACCTTGATTGTTATATTTTACTGATCAATTACTATTTGATGATGATTAGTGGGAACTCTATGAGAAATGAAAAGAAGACAAGTTCATCCTTGAGGGCCAAAGGGATAAATTGACAGTTGCTCTGGGTACTCCAGAGCATCCTAGTTGTGTTAGAGCCATTGGGACTGATGTATGTATAAGATCATTTTCGGATCGTCAGAGAAGCATAAATCTATCAAGAAAGGAGTCTCGTCATAGGAGTAGGTGCAAGACATGACTTAAAGGGAATATAGGATGCAATGAGATAGTATCAGACTTCCCACTCTCAAACTCCTCAAACATTACCTCTGTAGCCTCACTCTTCATACAAGGTGGACCCCTATAATATAGGTGGTTGGGCATAATCCCATGGACCTACTAGTTGACACACTCGATATAAGTCTTTTTTTGATATAAGTCTTTCATGTGAATTTACAATTTGTTCATGTTTGGGTGTATATAAGACTATATACAAATTTTTCAGGGTTGAGTTCATGTCGTCTTTTACTAAAACACTATATTATTGTGCTAGGTGATGCTTACCCACCTTATCTAGGTAACATTATTCATGGTGTGGCAATGCCCACCAGTGCAGTTTGTATACCTATCAGGCTTGTCATTGATGCTTGGAAATAGACAATAGTGACCCATGTCCACCCCAAGCACGAGATTGATATGATAATATATATATGCATATCACAACACCTAAGAAACCTCCTATAGTTTGTCCTCCACTTCCTCCCCTAGATATTCAATAACCTACTTGGATTGCAAAGGACCTATTTGACTTTCTAGATCCTAAGTACAAGGGGTTGGTGCTATGGCTAAGTGACGTAGAAGAAGGGTCAACTATGATGATCCATAGGAGGACGTTGTAAGTCAAGCTCATGATACTAGTGTATTCTTTTAAGATATTTTGGATCTATTTACTTATTCTTTGTTGAATACAAATGTGATAAAACTTTTAATATGGTGAGATCTTATGGATAAATGTCTTATTTTATATATGTGAAAATATATCTTGATATGTTTTCATATATATTTATAGATACATGTATGTTTTTTAGTTACTTATATAGGGTGTGTAGGGAGTTTTTACTCACCACTGTGGCATTTCTAGTTCCATCATTGACTGGTCATGTAGATAAAGACCCATAATTTGTTAGTAATTATTGATTTACTACATTGAAATATTTTGATAATACAAGAAAGAGTGTGGTTATAGCTCTTTTCAATGTTGGGTAAGTTTTGGGCACTTTGCTTATAATTTTGACTTTCGAATTATATTTCATTGTGGATTTTGAGTTTTCTTTTGTTTGCCTTCTTTTCACTCATTAATAATCAGTGGGAGTTCTTGATAATTGTCACCAAGACACTAACTGCATATTATCTCGATCCTTTGTGTGAAAAGTAGATAATGGGGGACACACAATGGAAACGACATTACTTACGTGAGTACATTTTTTATATCCATCAACATATATTTATGTATTAAATCATTAATTACATTAATATTTACTAATTCAATGAAATATGTTACTTAAACTTATATGTCTATAAATGAATTCAAAACGGATGGATGAAAGGTAGATAAGAAAAAGAAATTATTAAGTTGGAAGAATGTTGAGGTAGTTTTCGAATCCACTGCATATATATTCCAACTATGCTTACTTTTATTTATTAATGCTTTGCATGAATATAAATTTATAGTTCCCTATATAAAATAATGGTTTGGGCATGAAGATACTACATGATATGGTATATGGACCTGATTGTTAAACAAGAGCCACTAGACATCCATTGTATACAAAAGGTAATCTATATAGTCTTGATCATCATCGGTATATAGACTCATTTTACAATATGCAAAAATCAAATCAAACTCTTGAATTATGTCATCCTCTTTTCATTTGTTTGATGTCACAAAGCCCTAAACAAAAGAAGAGATAGATGAGATACAAGAAGAATGGACACGTGCCTTCATTAAGGAAGTCAAATTTTAATTTGATTGGGATAAAATATGAGTTTTCTAAACCTTGATGTCATTATTTCTATATAGATATGGTGGCTATGACCTTTTGGAACTTAAAATTTGATGCGAGTTGTTGGTGCATATGTCAATGATGTAGGTATATATGCATGTGTGCGGAGAATGTGAAGATGAATAAATACAATGAGAATTGCATTTGTACATGTCATGTGAATTGAATTGGAGAATGGATCTTGTATTTGTGTTTTTTGAATCATGTATGTGTGTGTGAATGAAATTGAGTGTTGAAGAGAATGGAATTGAAGAATGTAAATGTATGTGGGAGGATGAGTTTTGTGTATGTGTTTGTTATTGTAGGTTTTGGAGGTGTGTTGGATTGTTGTTAAGCTCAACATAAGATGGAACAAGCAATTCAAATGAACTAGAAGTTCTACATCCTGTTGAATAGCCGCACAGCAAGTCAGGAGACCTGCTATATAAAAAACACATGTGGTGTTGGTTGTCAAAAGAAATTGACATTGTAGATCTTTGGCGTCAATTTTCTCATAAAACCAATGACACAACTATCCTAGAATGACTGTGTCACCTAGGATGATTGTTCTATCCACTCAACAAGATGGCCATGCTGACCATCATGGTCATATCAGCAAGCCTATAGGATCAGTTTTCTCTCTAAACTGACGACATAGTTGGTCTATAGCATCAGTTTTCTAAAGTAAATCAACAACATAGCTTTGGAGTTTTGAAAAGGGAAAAGTAAGTATTGTGTCTATTTGTTTAATGGTAACTGACGAAATAGATTTGACTATAGAGTCAGTTATTGGTTAGATACCAACAACACAGAGCCAAACCACGACACTGATATCAGTCTAAGTTGTTGGTTGAGTTATTGATTTCTATTTACATAGAAATTGACGCTAGTCGTGTGTCATAAGATTTTTCTTTCCCTAAAAACCAATTCAGAAGGGCCTTATTTGTAGTGTCACCCACTCAAGTGATTGTAAAAAACTGACATTATAGGGATATTATAACCAATGCTAAATATGGTATCTATACTAATCATTCAATATCTCAAGTTAGGGTTTCAACAAGGAATTGATGAATAAGATGCAAATTAGGATCCAAGAAGCGTATCAAGCAAACTAACAAGATATATTTTAGTAAGCTAGACCCAAGTAGGCCAACTAAAACATGAAAGAAGAATTTAAATATACTAATACCTCGTAGAGGTTGAAGAGAAAGAATCAAGAGATAATTTCTCAATATGACGGATAGGGGAATGCAACATACCTCATCCTGGAGACTATATGTATACTGGGTCAACCCTAATTCTACATAAGAGTCACAAACCACCTATTAGATGGATATATGAAATTAAGGTTAAGTTGACCTTAATAACATGAACCCTAAAAGTCATTTTTTTAATATTTTTGAATTAGGTTATTAGAAGCACACTATCTTGTATATTATACCTTATTCAATTCATAACATATTTTATTTTATTTTTCTAACTCATAGATTATTAGTTATGAATTTTAAATACGATCAATTAGGAAAATCATTGAAAGAACACATATTCAACTAATTAGAACTAGATGATGAAATAAATATCATTTGATGCATAACGGTTTACTAAATTCAAAACATATGTTATTTTTTTCTGACATTGTATGTATTTAATATGAATTTTACAGCCTTTTTCTAAACAAAAGACAATAAAAATCACACATTATTTAAAATCCACAACGAAGTGGTTCTGGCAGATGTGGACCTATAAAATTTTATCAATGATCCAGACACACAATCAAGAAGGCACACAACTAAAAAAAATACCCAAAAAGAAGGTAACGACCCTAGTCGAGAAAGAAAACAAAATCTATGCAAAGTGCATATTGAGGAAAAATACAAGCAACAATCTTCTCCTTTGAGTTCTTCCACATGGGGTATAAAGAGCTCATTGAGAAGCTCTCCCTATAGGCATCGAGAGTCATTCAACCACTTCCAGGGTAGATGGAAAACTTCCAAAGTGACTCTAGAAGGTTGTCACGAACTCAACGAGCCCACGATCAGCGGTTGAAGAGGCAAGAAACCACAAATGACCTATCGTCGAGAGGAAAAGTGTAACATCCCTAACCTGGATTATGGCATAAGCCTAGAAGTTTTGCTTAAGTAAGTTATTTATAAACCTATTTTAATCTTTTTAAAAGTAATTAATACTCTCCTTGAGTTTAATTTCCAAGTTTGAGCCTATTTGCAAACCATTTGTGCATTATATGATAGTTTGGGTGAAAATTGCAATTTACCTGAAATGTAGGGTTGATATGAAAATTAACACCTCTAGAGTGTCCCTACTCTCTCTTGGCATCATCTAAAGGAGAGAGAAATAAATAGGCACCATGTTTGAATCATTTTTTAGTGGTGGTATTCTTGGTGATGAAAAGACCAAGAAGAGTTGTATAGTTGAAACCCTAATTTGACTTGTATCGAGTTGTAGAGCTTATATGGGAGTGCCTATCAGACAAGGAGCCATAGAGGAGGTCCCATATCAATTTTTCAACTCTTTTCCTTTTCCATGATGGGTTAAGAACCTCAAGAAGGTGATGGATATTGGTTTACAACTTTCCTTCGAAAAAGTATATCGATTTGTGAATAAAGTGATGTTGCGTTGAAATATCTTGCTCAACAAGATAACTAATGGTCGAAATCTTATCCCTAGATTATCCAAAACAGTTTCGCATGTCAAGATAAATATGTGTGCATGGACACACGTCAACCATGTAGGGACACGTGGCACCTAGTAGTATAAGACGATGACACCTTTTATACACTCTCATGAACCTCAATTATATATACCACTCCTTTCACCTACTAGTGAAACTTTTCAAAACATATCACCCTATTTCTCTTAGATATTATGCATAGAGATGAGGAGAAAGGAGGAGCTCGATCATCAAGCTTAAGGTAAAGTCATCGTCATCTTCAACCTTGGATAAAGCATGATCTCCGGTTGTGATTCTACCTTTCTTTTCTTCTTCACCAAGTTCTTAACTATGGTGATTCCTTGCATGTAGAGGAGTTGTGAATGAGTTTTGGATCTGTGATAAGTTCATCTTCAACCTTGGGTATGTGAAGCTTTGGAGCTTGGAGCTTTTAAGTTGTTCTTGAGGTAGGTTATATAAATTGAACCCGATCATTTTATTATTCACCTTCAATCTTGCTATCCTTGATGATCTACTTTCAATTTTGAGTTTTCTTGAATAATTGATGAATCCATGAGTTCTAATAGTGACATAGGACTGTTGTCCATGAACTAGATCAGTAAGGAACGGACTCTAGAGCTTGAAAATGATGACATCATCATGGCACAAACTGATATCAGGTTGAAGCACCTCTAACCTGATATGGTGGTGAAACCCGATATGGTGACTTGAAACCCGATATACCTTGGAACCCCACACCCCTATTAGTTTGTATTATTGGGTTGGTTGAGACTAACCAGTTGTCTAGGTTGTCACTCATCAGATGGTGAAGGGTAGGCCGACACCATGAAGGTTTGAAGAGTTACGAGCATAAGGGTCTAACCAGATATGCAAAACCCTAATTTTGAGCAACCTGATATGAGTGACACACACATACACCTCATGCATGATATGATGATCAAGGATACACCTCATGCATGATATGGTGATCAAGGATACACCTCATGCATGATGGTGATCAAGGATACACCTCATGCACAATATGGTGATGAACCTACACTTCATGCACGATATGATGATAAACCTACACCTCATGTACGATATGGTGATCAAGGATACACCTCATGCCTAATATGGAAGCACGCATACACCTCTTGGGTGATATAGAGGCACACATACACCTCTTGGGAAATGTGGAAGCACACATACACCTCTTGGAGAATATGGAAGCACACATACACCTCTTGGGTGATATGGAAGCACACATACACGTCTTGCCCAATATGAAAGAAAGAACACACCTCATGCCCAATATGATGGAAGTACTTCAATCCAATATACTTGATTGAGTAACACATGAAGTGTGTCATGTCAAATTATACATTAAGATGTATAGAGTTCAATACATTTTGATAAATGTAGGGCAATCTACCTTTAGAGAAGGATTTAGCCAACTTAATAAAGTATGATGTAATCATTATCCTAGTAAGGATGAGAGAGAAACTCATACTTTGTATCATAATAATGTAATGAGCAAATATTGATACTCCTAATATGTGTGGATCTATGCATTAGGGTTTTGATTCTTGATAATATGAATTAGGATTTTGATTCTTGATAATATGAACTTGAATCCCTAATCGGTTAAAGAGGGAAACCCTAACCCTAATTGGTGAAAAGATAGACCCTAACCCTAATCTATAAAAAGGGAAACCCTAACCCTAATAATGGGAAGGTTGTGTTTCTCTTATGTTGCATGGTAATAATATGTACTTGATTATTATTTCTATCATAAAAGACTAACCATGTAGGTATCATGAGATGATGAACATAGATAGGTATGATCTATGATGTTTCATATGATACAGATTAAATAAGCCATGTGAGCCATGTGAAATACTTGTACAATAAGTATAATGTATACAAGGTCTAAGGACCTAGAGGTAATAGATACCGTATAAGAGTTGACAATGTTTAGTGATGAACTAAGGGCTTGAATACCCAGATCTAGCAATCATGATGACGATAATGTTAAGGGATGAGAATTCTCAGTAACTTGGTAAGGGACTGAGATCCCAAGTGTTATGAATTCAATGTGTTCCAAAGATTATGAAAGTACTTGATAAATGTATTACACCTATCTTTGTATCATATGTTATAATTCATGTTTGTAACTTGGATGATGCTAAAAAATATTGTAATGCACTTATTTAATCATGTAGAACGTTATCACGTAATGCCCAGGCCATAGATCCATTCGGTGTTAGGATTTGATGAATGGTGAAATGAGTTTAACTCAAAGTGAATATTTTTGAATATGTGGGGGTGAAGGATGAACATATCCTTACGGCCAGATGGGGACTGATGTGTTATCTCCCCAATGAATACCAGGGTTTCTGTGTGATCGCCCTGAGGAAATGTACCAGGGATTGATGTGTAATCTCCCTAAAGAGAGTGCATGCTGCAACTGTAGCTCTATAGTGAAGATGTCGCAAACCCCGGCAAGCTAGTTGTAGTTTGACATGATGTCACTGCTAGTGGTCTCGTACTGACCGAGACGGGTGAGGTCTTGGTAGCTGGCTCTTCCATTGACCTTGTATGGTATCGATTTCAACTAAGCGGTGGTTGGTTGAAGCATGAGCGGTATACCTCATCTCCTCTGGGCATAAGTGTGATTGTAAATATGTAACCAGTCATTTAGTGTATTTGCTTAAGGATTGAATATGGAAACATTGGTTGATGTTACATTACTTTTATACATCTTAGACTGATAGATGTTATACATGTTCTTCATATTCCTTATAAAGTGAATAGTTGATTTATTGCTCTATCATAGATAGCTACATTGCTTTAAAAGATGATATTGCTCTATTCTTCTTATAAATAGTGATTAATCTTGATTATTTATATAAAAGATCCTTTGCTCAATTTTATATTGTTTACCTATTATAATAATATTGTTGGTGGAGAGTTATATCTCTCACTGGGACAATTGTCTCACCCCGTGTGCTCAAAAAGTTTTAGGTGGACGCGGATGAGAAGGAAGAGACCGTACTGCAGAGGAAGGACAACAAAAATAGGGATGACAGTAACAACTCAGGTTGAGTGTGATGGTTGTCATGCCTTGTAGATAGAAGTCCTATGTGTCATCTATGTACTCTTAGGTCCTTAGAAGTTAGTACGTAATGGTTTAATAAATGATCTGAAATTTTGGCTTGTATGCCTCAAGGTTTTATGTTGCTTATGTATATGTTTGGGCAAAGAAACTGGTATATATGATATCCTCGAGATGAGATGGTACAATGTATGTACAATGTGAACCATGATGTATATATTGTTTTGTTTCTTTCCTTCAGAGTTTCCAGGCAATGGATCTCTTTGCAAAATGGTTTTAATTTTTAGTGATTTTTGTTAATTTACTGCTAATGGTTATTCCATGTAATTACTGGTGGCGGCTCGGTTGTCGGGTCATCATAGAAGTTTTGGTATCAGAGCCTAAGGTTCGCTCAGTTTATAGAGACATAGGATTAAGGTTGTTGAGTCTGTTCTAGTATCCTCTAGTTTATCTTATGGTAACTTCTACTCATTTAGGAGAAGAAGTAAAGTCAAAAGATGCTTGGAGCACCTGAAGAACATGTTGCTGAGAGAAGTCTTGCTGTACCAGGAGGATGTGAACAGTAGCAAAGTACCTGCCCAGTTCCAGGGACAGAGGTCTGGAAGTTTTAAGAAATCGAGATTTCCTGCACCAGTAGCACCATAGAGGTTCAATTCACAGACACAATGGACGTCAAGCAAGGGTAGAGGTTGTATTTTTCTGTCAAGTGGAGCCCATAGTATGACATCAATGTCAGTAATAGGACCATCTAGACCACAGTGGGAAATAAATTGTTTCAAGTATGGACAGACAGGACATATGATGAGGGAATGTCCAGTTAGATATATGGAGGTAACCCAACCATCAAGGCAGAGTTAACAAGGCTCCCATAGGAAATAGTTTAGCAGTGGCACACGAGGACGTGGAAAGGCATCCCAAGCAGGTTCATCTTCACCAAACAATAGAGCATGGAGTCGACAACAGGAAACAACGAGATTCTATGCTATGAAACAGCCAAAGGTAGTAGTCAATCCACGAGTCATGACAGGTCAGATGGAATTGTTTCATTCTGATATGTCTTCATCCTGCTTTGTATCTATTTCAATTGATCCGGGTCCTACAAATTTCTTTATCACTCGAGAAGTGATTCATGACTATAATATGATTGTCAGTTGTAGAGAAGATAATTTTTTATTAGAATTCCTGTAGTTGGATCTGTAGTGTTGTGGGAGGTATGTTCTCCCTGTGTTCTTTCTTTTTCAGAACACAACATTTAGGTGGATCTTATACCACTTGAGATGCACTGTTGTGATGTAATTCTTGGAATGGATACCCTAGAAAAGTATAAGGTTGTCTTGGATTGTGGTTCCAAGCAAGCTATGTTCATAGACAGTGATGAGACATGGGTCTTTCAGGAGGACAGAAAGATTCTTTCAACCTATCTAGCATCAGTAATGGTAGCTAAGAGATTGATGCAACAAGGATGTGAAGCATTCTTGGCACATGTGGTAGACACCAAAGCAGAGAGTCCTAATCTTTTTTAAGATCATGTTGTCAGGGAATTCAAGGATGTGTTTGTGAAGAATTTCCAGATATTCCTCCACCTCGAGAGATTGATTTCGAGATTAATCTAATTCTGGGTACGCAACCCATAGCCCAAACACCTAATAGGATGGCCCCTACTAAGATGGCAGTACTCAAGAAATAGTTATAGGGGTTTTTTGAGAAAGGTTTCATTTGACCGAGTACTTTTCCATGGGGTGCTCCAATTCTTTTTGTTAAAAAGAAGGATGGGTCTATGAGGTTATGCATAGACTATAGACAGCTTAACAAGGTGACTATAAAGAACAAATATCCTCTATCAAGGATAGATGATTTGTTTGATCAGTTGCGTGATGTAATAATTTTCTCTAAAATAGATCTAAGGTCAGGATATCATCAATTATGTATCAAAGAGGATGGCATACCTAAGTTAGCCTTTAGGATAAGGTATGGTCATTATGAGTTCGTAATTATTTCGTTTGGACTAACTAATGCACCACCTGCATTCATGGAGCTAATGAATAGAATCTTCCAGCCTTTCCTTGATTAGTTCATAGTGGTCTAGGACGTGTACTGATGTAGAGTGATCATGTAGTTTCTTTTGCTTCGTGACATCTTAAGAAACACGAGGAGAATTATCCGACACATGATCTAGAATCAGCTACAATGGTCCATTTGTTGAAGATTTGGATGCATTATCTTTATGGAGAAACGTGTCATATTTTCATAGACCATAAAAACTTATAGTACATCTTCTCACAACATGAGTTGAACATGAGACAATGTTGCTGGATGGAATTAATCAAGGACTATGATTGTATAATTATTATCATCCCGGAAAAGCTAATGTAGTGGCAGATGCACTAAGTAGAAAATCTTCATCTCCACCTATAGATAAAGAACAGTTGAATTCTTTAATGTGCTTTAGACGGGACATGTTTGTCTATTTGAGGCAAACAAATGTACAACTAAAAGTATCTTTGTTAGATAGATTGTTAGCCGAGATGCATGTGAAACCTACTCTGAGACAACAGATTAAAGCGGCACAACAGGCTGATACTGTGATTCAGCAGATCAGGTCAGAGTATGGTAGTGAGAAACAGAAACATTTCCATGAGTCAGAGGATGGGGCAGTCTATTACCATGGTAGGATGCTAGTACCTGATGCTAATGACTTAAGAAAGATAGTTATGGAGGAAGCTCATTCATCTATGTATGCAATGCATCAATGGGGTACTAAAATGTATCATAACTTAAAAGATATGTATTGGTGGCCTGGTTTGAAGAAGGATGTAGTTGAGTTTGTTATGTGGTGTCTAGTGTGTTAACAAGTTAAAGTAGAACACCAGAATCCTGTGAGAACATTGCAACCCTTACCTATACCACAATGGAAATGGGATCACGTGACAATGGACTTTGTGGTTGGTCTAACCAGAACAACCAAAATTCATGATTCCATTTGGGTGATAGTTGATAGGATGACTAAGTCAGCACATTTTCTTCCTGTTAAAATAACCTATACTGCTAAAAAACTTGCACAGATCTACATATATGAGATAGTACGGTTGCATGGAGTTCCATCTACAATTGTGTCTAATAGAGGTCCCTAGTTTACAAGTTGTTTTTTGGAACGAGTACATAAAGCCTTGGGTACGCAGTTAAAGTTTAGCATTGATTTTCACCCTCAGACAGATGGACAATCTGAAAGGACTATACAGACTTTGGGGGACTTGCTTAGGGCATGTGTCCTTCAGTTTGTAGGAAGTTGGGACTTACACTTGAGCTTAATAGAGTTTTCCTACAACAATAGTTACCAGACTAGTATTGATATGGCACCATATGAAGCATTAAATGGTACACATTGTAGATCTCTGTTATGCTAGTATGAGATAGGAGAACACCAACTTCTGGGTCCTGAATTGTGCAATAGACAACTGAAAAGATTAAAGTAATACAACAACAGTTGAAGGCTACACAGGATAGACAGAAGTCATATGCCGATAAATTTCGTAGACCTTTAGAATTCCAAGTTGGAGACAGAGTGTATCTCAAGGTCTCTCCTTGGAAAGGTGTTCTCATATTTGGGAAGAAGGGTAAGTTAGATCCTAGATTTATGGGACCTTACCCAGTGAAAGCACAGATTGGAAAGGTAGCTTATAGGTTGGAGTTGCCACCTGAGCTACATAGACTACATCCAGTATTTCATATATCTATGATAAGAAAGTGTCATCCTGATACAAAGTTGGTGTTGCAACCTGTAGAGGTATAACTGAATGAAGATATATCCTATGTGGAAGATCTAATAATGATTCTTGATAGAAGAATCAAGAAGTTGAAAAAGAAAGACATAGTTCTTGTGAAAGTTCTCTAGAATCACCATGGCATTGAAGAAGCCACATTGGAGCTGGAGGAAGAAATGAGGAGGAAGTACCCTTCTCTTTTCTCTTGAGATTTTGGGGATGCAATTCCTATTAGGGGTTGATAATTGTAACATCCCTGACCTGGATTATGGCATAATACTGGAAGTTTTTCTTAAGTAAGTTAATTATAAAACTATTTTAATCTTTTGAAAAGTAATTAAGACTCTCCTTGAGTTTAATTTCAAGTTTGAGCTTATTTGCAAACTATTTGTGCATTATAAGATAGTTTGGGTGAAAATTGCAATTCACCCAAAATGTAGGGTTGATATGCAAATTAACACCTCTATAATGTCCCTAATCTCTCTTGACATCATCTATAGGAGAGATAAAGAAAGAGTCACCATGTTTGAATCATTTTTGAGTGGTGGTATTCTTGGTGATGAAAAGACCAAGAAGAGTTGTATAGTTGAAACCCTAATTTGACTTGTATCGAGTTGTAGAGCTTACATGGGAGTGCCTATCAACCAAGGAGCCATAGAGGATGTCCCATATCATTTTTTCAACTCTTTTCCTTTTCCATGATGGGTTAAGAACCTCAAGAAGGTGATGCATATCAGTTTACAACTTTCCTTAGAAAAAGTGTATCGGTTTGTGAATAAAGTGATGTTGAGTTGAAATATCTTGTTCAACAAGATAACTAATGACCGAAATCTTATCCCTAGATTATCCTCAAGATTTTTGCATGCCAAGATAAATATGTGTGCAACCATGCATGGACACGTGGCACCCAATAGTATAAGATGATGACACCTCTTATACACTCTCTCTCATGAACCTCAATTATATATACCACTCCTTTCACCTATTAGTGAAACTTTTCAAACCTTATCACCCTCTTTCTCATAGATGTCATGCTTAGAGTTGAGGATCAAGGAGGAACTTGAGCCTCAAGCTTAAGGTGAATCCATGGTCATCTTTAACCTTGGATAAAGCATGATCTCGGGTTGTGATTCTTCCTTTCTTTTCTACTTCACCAAGTTCTTAACTATGGTGATTCCTTGCATGTAGATGAGTTGTGAATGAATTTTGGATATGTGATAAGTTCATATTCAACCTTGGTAATGTGAAGCTTTGAAGTTGTTCTTGAGGTGGGTTATAAAACTTGAACCCATTCATGTTATTATTCACCTTCAATCTTGCTATACTTGATGATCTACTTTCAATTTCGAGTTTTCCTGAATAAATGATGAATCCATGAGTTCTAATAGTGACATAGGACTGTTGTCCATGAACTTGATCTATAAGGAATGAAGTCTAGATCTTGAAGATGATGACATCCTCATGGAACAAACCGATATTGGGTTGAAGCACCTCTAACCCGATATGGTGGTGAAACCCAATATGGTGACTAGAAACCTGATATACCTTGAAACCCCACACCCCTATCAGTTTGTATTCTTGGGTTGGTTGAGACTAACTAGTTGGCTAGGCTATCACTTATCAAATGGTGAAGGATAGGCTGACACCATGAAGATTTGAAGAGTTATGAGCATAAGGGTCTAACACGATATGCAAAACCCTAATTTTGAGCAACCCGATATGAGTGACACACACATACACCTCATGCACGATATGGTAATCAAGGATACACCTCATGCACGATATGGTGATCAAGGATACACCTCATGCACGATATGGTGATGAACCTACACCTCATGCACGATATGATGATGAACCTACATCTCATGCACGATATGGTGATCAAGGATATACCTCATGCCTGATATGGAAGCACACATACACCTCTTGGGAAATATGGAGGCACACATACACCTCTTGGGTGATATGGAAGCACACATACACCTCTTTCATGATATGGAAGCAAGCACACACATCGTGCCCGATATGGTGGAAGCACCTCAATCCAATATACTTGATTGAGTAACACATGAAGTGTGCCATGTCAAATGATACATTGAGATGTATAGATTTCAAGGCATTTTGATAAATGTAGGTGAATGCACCTTAAGAGAAGGATTGAGCCAACTTAATAAAGTATGATGTAATCATTATCCTAGTAAGGATGAGAGAGAAACTCATACTTTGTGTGATAATCATTTAACGAGCATACATTGATACTCCTAATATGTGTGGAGCTATGCATTAGGGTTTTGATTCTTGATAATATGAATTAGGGTTTTGTTTCTTGATAATATGAACTTGAAACCCTAATCGGATAAAGAGGGAAACCCTAACCCTAATATGTGAAAGGAGAAACACTAACCCTAATGTGTAAAAAGGGAAACCCTAACCTGAATAATGAGAAGGTTGTGTTTCTCTTATGTTGCATGCTAATAATATGTACTTGATAATTATTTCTATCATGAAAGACTAACCATTCAGGTATCATGAGATGATGAACATAGCTAGGTATGAGCTATGATGTTTCATATGATATAGATTAAATGGGCCTTGTGAGCCATGTGAAATACCTATGCAATAAGTATAATGTATAGCTAGTCTGAGGACCTAGAGTTAATAGTTACTTGATAAGAGGTGACAATGTTCAGTGATGAACTAAGGATTTGAATACCCAGATCTAGCAATCATGATGATGATAATGTTAAAGGATGAGAATTCCCAGTAATGTGATAAGGGACTGAGATCCCGACTGCTATGCATTCAATGTGTTCCAAAGATTATGAAAGTACTTGATACATGTATTACACCTTTCTTTGTAGCATCTATTATAATTCATGTTTGTAACTTGGCTGAGATACTGTAATGCACTTAATTAATAAAGTGGAACCTTATCATGTAGTGCCTAGGCCATAGATCCATTCGGTGTCAGGATTTGTTCAATGGTGAAATGAGTTTAACTCGGAGTGCATATTTTTGAATATGTGGAGGTGCAGGACGAACATATCCTTACGTTCAGATGGGGATTGATGTGTTATCTCCCCAATGAATACCAGGGTTGCCGTGTGATTGCCCTGAGGAAATGTACTGGGGATTGATGTGTAATCTCCCCGAACAGAGTGCATGTTGCGAATATAACTCTATAGAGAAGATGACGCTATACCCCAGCAAGCTAGTTGCAGTTTAACATGATGTCACTTCCAGCAGTCACGCACTGACTGAGACAGGTGAGGTCTTGGTAGCCGGCTCTTCCATTGGCCTTGTATGGTATTGATTTCAACTAAGCAGTGGTCGGTTGGAGCATGCACGATATACCTCATCTCCTCTGGGCATCCGTGTAATTGTAAATATGTTATCAGTCGTGTAGCATATCTACTTAAGGATTGAATACGGAAACATTAGTTGATGATACATTACTTTTATACATCTAAGATTGATAGATGTTATACATGTTCTTCATATTCCTTATAAAGTGAATACATGATTTATTGCTCTATCATAGATAGTTGTATTGCTTTAAAAGATGATATTGCTCTGTTCCTCTTATAGACAATGATTAATCTTGATTATTTATATAAACGATCCTCTGATCAGTTTTATTTTGTTTACTTATGATAATAATATTGTTGGTGGAGAGTTATATCTCTCATTGGGACAATTGTCTCACCCCGTGGTTCTGCAATTTTTACGTGGACACAGATGAGAAGTTAGAGACCGTACTGTAGAGGAAGGACAACAGCAAAAGGGACTGTAGTAACAGCTCAGGTTGAGTGTGTTATCTGTCGTGTCTTGTAGATGGAAGTCCTATGAGTCATCTGTGTAGTCTCAGGTCCTTGGAAGTTAGTATGTAATGGTTTAACAAACGATCTGAGATTTTGGCTTGTATACCTTGATGTTTTACGTTGCTTATGTATATGTTTGGGTAAAGAAACTAGTATATGATATCTTGAGATGAGATGGTACAATGTAACTACAATGTGAACCATGATGTATATATTGTTTTGGTTCTTTCCTTAAGAGTTTCCTGGCAATGGATCTCTTCGCAAAATGATTTTAATTTTTAGTTTTTTTTTAATTCGCTGCTAAAGGTTATTCTGCATAATTACTGGTGGCAGCTCAGATGTCAGGTTGTCACAAAAAGAGGGAAACTAGGAACCCAGAAAAGCATATAGTACAAGAATCCTAGCATAGCTAGTGATGTCGAAAGTGCCATCAGAGGTAATTATGGAGAAAGTAGGAACATAGGAGTCATGATTCTTGAAATATTCATTGTGACTTGTCTAAGAAGTGAGAACAAAAGCTATAAGGGGGAAATATGATTCTAATCTCATTCACAAAAATTGAGGGTAACACAAGATTTGTGGGCAAGCATCAAAAAGTTCTCAGCTTTTTCCAAGCTTCACATGACTCCAAAAATAGGGTGACAAGCTTTATTTTCCTTGTTCCAGTAGGTGGAGTTGGGAAGATATGTGAGAAGAAATATTGGATAAGAGAGAACTAGGGATTGGTGGTGAATGGTTCCATAGATGTAAGGGAGTCATTTTGTAGAGGCTTGAGGTTCTAGGCTAATAGGGAGACAGTTCAAGGAAAGAAATAGGGGAAGGGAGAGAGATATTTTCTATTTAGGAAGTAGGAGTCTCCAACCCTATGGGAATCTTGTATCAATAGGTCCAATTTTGTGTGAAGATTATGGGACAAATATAGGTGAAGAAAAATTAGGATAGGATAGTTTGAGAGAAAGGAGTTACTATGTAGAAGAAAAAAAAGAAAGAGGGGGAGGAAGAAGACAATGTTGGAACCCTTGAATGATTGTTGGTCCATCAAAAAAATCACATGACAAACCTGATCAAAGCAAAACGGCAGAAATCAAATTGCATGACAATCATTGAAATAAAAAACATTAGGAAATTGGAGAAATTAACTTATTAAAATTTAGGTTATTTATTGTCTCTCTTTCCTAGTTAAATTGGATGGGTGAGTAATGTCCAATAATAGTGAAAATTTACATACAAGATAATATGACATGTAATCCACTACAAAGATTTCTGTCCACTCTTTTGAAGTCATTTAATGTATTTTTTGTTGTTTTGGATTTTCAATTATATTTTATTTCCTAAATAAAATTAAGGCATCTAGGATTACATATTTAATCTCAAACTTGGTACCCAAGCAAATTGGGACCCAAAGAACATGATTTTTTCATCAAATTATTCTTCCTAAATTTCCCTTTATGAGTTCTAATACAAATAAGGTTTAAAACTATTTTCTCATTAGTTATTATGCCATATTGACATTATCCTCAATATTTAGGATTTGGGGTCCTGTTAATATTATCTTACTAAAAAATGAGTTTTACGATATTATCTTGCAAGAGATTATCTAATTAATCCATTATGTCCCTTCATTCAAAATTTACTCGTATATATCCATTCGATATTCATATTCATGTCTCAGGTCCAATTTTTTTTCATGTATATTAAGCACCTTAAATACATTAAATGTGTTACTAAGAAAATGAAGCATATGTGACATATATCTCATGAATTCAATTACATGTTAGAACATAATTGAAATGAGAGTATCATTATATGTTGATTATAGATATAAGTGACACTTAATATATTATATATGTTTTCAAGCTTATATATGTTACAGTACCTTTGAGTTATTCATGTTACAACATTAGCTATATTCATAGGAGTTGAAAACAACTATATTAAGGTATAACTTTATCCTTGTTTGGTCAAATCCAAAGAACCAAGCATAAAAATCTCTTATCCATGTGGTAAGGGTTTCTAGGATCCAAGGTTCTAGATTTCTATATGTTACAACACTTCACCCTTTAAAAGAATTTCATCCATGAAATCCAAGCATACTTATAGTACCAACCAACTACCCTCCACCCCTTTAAAATTTTAATCTATTAATCCAAGTTACACAACACTAAAAGATATTAGGTTTACATATGGATCATGTAGTTGTGAATACTGCAGGCATTTATGTCAATCTTAGGTCATACATCGAACTAATAGGTCATACCCACCATGGGTATAATTATAGGTCCTCGTATTTCTAACCTAACAGTCCTATGGTTCACATGAGAAAGCCAAAAGTTATGGGGTACAAAAGGGAAGGTCATTAAACCTTAAGAGCAAGCCTAACTTTCCTAGTCATCACTTCATACTCAAAACTAGGGTTTGAAATTTCTACTCTAAATAGTGCTAGGTTCCACTTCTAGATTTCATGCATTCCTTCACTCTGATCTAGTTATTAGAAAAAAATGATAAAATTCGTGGAAATTTTTCTTTTATACATAAAGTGTTATAATGAAAATATTTTTCTGTTCTGTAAAACTGGTGATAGGTCCAAAAACCAGTGTGAAAACTAAGTCATAATTGTCCATTTAAGATCTCCTTATATTACTACTTCAACATCCTCATAACCTGACTCCATACTCAAGCAAACCTCATAACATCCAACTATGCATGCCCTAACTAACCTACATTATAGGGTATGATCAACTACAGCCTCATCATATTAGGGTTAACAACTTAAGATCCTCATATGTAATTCATCACTTTCAATATCCTTCATTTATCATCTCATATAGTTTAAATATATCATCAAGGATTTCCTACTAAGGTAAGGGCTCCATGAGGAACTTATGGGATGAGATAGGAAACCTAAGGGAGACAAAACTGAAATAGTCAGAATCTGACTAGCATGGCTATGAGACCATCTTGTAAGGAGTGAGACTTGAGAAAGGATCCACTCCCAACTTAATTTGTGGAATAAACCCATCTAGCAAAAGACACTAACAAGTATGTCAGATAGGGATATTTTTTTCCCAAATGAATGTCATTTAAGACCAAATTACAACAGTGAAAATAAATTTTAATGACTACATTAAATTTCACAAGTTTACATAATAATCTCCCACTTGGGGTTTTCATGAAAGAAACAACTTCAACATCTAGGCAGAGTGAAGCTCAAACTATCTCAAGTCTATCTCCCCAAAGTCAGCTTCACTAATCTAAACTTGGTCATCATGTCAGTTCCACCATATCCTTCACCGAAGGAGTTGGAAGCTTACCCCACAAGAGAAGACAAACTGGATTTTATCAGCAAAAAAGCCAGTATGTGCATGTAAATATGAATTGAGAAATGGCCAGGAAAAAGGACATCAATAAACTACTCAAAGCTTCCCAAATTAAGAGATACGATGAATATAAAAATGGATATCAAGAGGACATTTAAAGAAGATAAAGAAGATTTCTTTCCTTTTAAAAAATCTTTCAAAAATATAAAACAGTCATAAACAATTGCATGGTGAGTAATAAGTAGACTAGCGTTAACTGAAATGCAGGGTAGGGATCCATATATTCCATACCAATGATAAGAGGACTAAAACCTCATAGACAAATAAATATAGAGTTTTGCATTAGAACTAAATCATTAGTACATGGTAGGGTCATAAAATGCAATGCATAATATCATATTTGGTAGGGAATAAACCCACTACCTAAAATATCATGCATGGTAGGGGAATAAAACCCAGTACCTATATGGTGTCTCTACTTCTAGTTATGAATACTCAATCATACATACAAATATGACTTCAAAGATAAGGTATGGTCATGCCCAACAAAGGGATGAGAACATCCAACTGATATCAAGTTGGGCTAGAGGATGCATAAACAATTGTTCAACCATATCTATAAGTAAGATAAATCATAAAATCATAAGAAGTACGCCACTTGAAAGTTAGGTAACATTTAGTTCAATATCTCAAATTAGGGTTTCCACAAGAAATAGATGAAAAAATTTAAATTAGGTTCCAAAAAGCATATCTAGTAAATTAGAAACATCTTGAGATCAACTTCTATACACTTGACCCTAATATGGAAATCAAAATGTGAAAGAGGAATTTCAATATATAATACATCAAAGAGGTTGTAGAGAGAGAGTTAAAAGATCAAATGCTCAATACGACTCATAGGGTAATGCAACACATCTCATGTCTGAAACTTTATGTATCTAGGGACATCCCTAATTTCACAACAAAGTTATAAGCCACCTAATACATGCATATATGAAATTAGGGTTAAGTTGACATTAATAACATGAACCCTATAAGTTTCCTTTTTATTATTATTGAATTTGGTTATAAAAACTACACTACCTTGTAGATTATACCTTTGTAAAATGCATACAATATTTTATGTTATATTTATGAATCATAGATTATTAGTTATGAATTTTAGAAATTATAATCAATTAGGAAAATCCTTGAAAAATCATAATTTAACATACTAGAAATCGGTGATGGAAGAAATACCATTGGATGTATAACGATTCATTTCATTCAAAACATATTTTATTACATTTTTATAACATCATATCTATTTAATATGACTTTTACAACTTTATCCAATCAAAAAATGACAAAAATACATGTATGCAATAAAATTCACAATCAAGTGGGTCTAACCGATGTGGCCCCAAAAGAGTTTTCCAAGTGAACTAGACATACAATCAAGCAGGCGTACAACAAAAAAATACCCAAAAATACGGTAATGACCCTAGTTAAGAAACCAAAACATATCCATACAAAAGGGAATAATGAGAAAAAATATAGGCAACAATCTTCTACTTAGAGCTTTTCCACCCGAGATACATAGAGCCCCTTGAATAGCTCTCCCTCTAGGGACTGAGAGTCACACAACCACTAGCAGGACAGATGGACAACTGTCAAAGTCACTCCAACAAGTCATCACAAACTCAATAAGCATGTAATCAAGGGTTGCATCGACCAAAAACCCCAAAGGAATCATCGTCGAGAGTGAAGAAAATAAGTAAGACAGGAACTAGAAAAGTTTATAGCACCAGAAACCAAGCACAACTAATGATGTCGAAAGGAGCATCAAAGGTAACTATGGAGAAACTGTGAATGTAGGAGCCACGATCCTCAGACATATTTTATTCCTTGTTTAAGTAGTGAGAACAAAAACAAGAAGGGGGAGATATGATTCTAACAAGATTCACAAAACTTGACGGTATTGCGAGCTTCATGGACAAGCATGAAAAAGTTCTCAATTTTTTCCAAGATTCATAAGACTCCAAAAATAGGGTAACAAACTTGATTTTCCTTGCACAATCAGGTGGAGTCAGAAAGATATGTGAGAGGAAATACTAGATCAAATGGGCCATGGGGATTGGTGGTGAAGGGTTACATAGATGTAAAGGAGCAGCTTTATAGAGGTTTGAGGGTCTAAGTTAATTGGGAGATGGGTCAAGGAAGGAAACATGGAAGGGGAGAGAGAGTTTTTCTACTTGGGAGGTATGAGTCTTCAATCCTATGGGAATCTTGGATCAATAGGTCCAATATTTTCATGAGAAGATTGTGGGGGAAAGATCAAAGAAGAAAAAGAAAGAAAGGAGAGATTGACAGAAAGGAGTTATTGTTCATAAGTAAATAAGGAAAGAGGAATATGAACAAGATAGTGTTGGTACCTTTGGATGATCATGGGTCCAGAAGAAAATCACATGACAAATTTGATTAAAGCAGGAAGTATGAAATAAAATTGAGTGAGAGTTATTTGAATCACAAACTTTAGGAAACTAGAGCAACTAAATCAATAAATCTTAGCTTATTAATCCTCTCTCTTTCGTAGTTAATCTGGAAGGATAAGTACTATCCAATTATAGTGAAAATTTATATTCAAGATAACTGAGAAATGTAGAATCCGAATTTGAGATTTGTTTCCAATTTTTAAGTCATTCAACGTGTTGTTTATTATTTCACATTTCACTTTTAGTTTCTTTCCTAAATGAAATGAAGGCATCTAGGTTTACTCATTTAACTCAGACTTGGACCCAAGCTAATTAGGAGACAAAGTACACAATTTTATAATTAGATTTCTCTTTTGAAACTTCTTTTTATGATTTCTAATACAAATAAGGTTAAACTCTATATTCCCATTAGTTATATTACATATTAACATTGTCCTCAATATGTATAATTTAGGGTCATATTAACATTATCTTACTAAAAATTGTGTTTAATGATATTATCTTGCATGAGATTAGCCAATTAATTAATTATATCCCTTAATTCAAAATTCACTCATATATAGTCATTCAAAATTCATATTCATATCTAAGGTCCAATTATTTGTTCTTTATGTATATTAAGCATGTTGAATACATTACATGTGTATTACTAAGCAAATAAATCATATGTGACATATTTCATGAACTCAATTACATTTTATCACATAATTAAAATATGAGAGTATCATTATATGTGATGTTAATTATAGATTTTAATGTCAATTAGTATATTATATATGTTTTCAAGACTATACATGCTAGGGTTACCTTTGAGTTATTCATGTTTCATGCATTAACTATATTCATTAGAGTTACATACAAATACATCAAGGTATAACTTTATCCTTGTATGCTCAAATTTAAAGAACCAAGCATATCAATATCTTAACCATGTGGTAAGGGTTTCTAGGATCAAGGTGCTAGATTTTTGTATATTACAAAATCTCATTTAAAATCCACTTCATAAAAGCTTATACTAAGAGGATAGAAATGGACAAAGAATCATACCTTTTAATAATAAGGGTCACATTTGTGTACATTAGAATCCTATATATTTGGAAGTTTCAACGATGAAAATGGATAGCCAACAAATTATAATGAGTTGTATCAATAAAGGAGGTCTCTTCATAAACATCATTGTGGTTTATGCTAGGAATCTCATGCAAGTATGATTAAGTATATGGGATAAAAGGGAGAACTTTTGTGAAAATAATTATGAATAGTGTTTGGTGATTGGTAATTTCAATAACATCAGGAAGAGAAAAGAGAAAGTTGGAGGAATAGAAGTTTTAACATCTCTTCTTAGTTCTTTTAACACTGGTGTTGATAATGCTAGTCTGACAGAACTATCCACAATTGGTGGTGAGATTTTTAAATGGAGTAATAATCTTGGTACAACTAAAAGAATAGCTTACAAGCAAGACCAAGAGTTGGTCAGTGATGAGTGGATGAGTAAATTCATTGGTACAAAACTAAAGTCCTTAATGTAGTTTCTCTTACCATTCAACTTTAAATGTGAATTTGAAGAAAATTATAGAAAAGAAGCATCCATTCTATTTTCTTAATTCCCGACAAGATTAGTGTGGGTGTCAAGATATTATCTGCAAACCATGGAATACTGAAAGATTTGGAAACCCTTTCTATTTCAACCAAAAAAATAAGAATGTAAAATGTGAGCTTAAATATTGGTCACATAAACATGTCAGTTTGTCCAATCTAATATCTAGAGAAAGGAGAGAAGGAATGATATTGCAAGTATTTTAAGGAGAATACCTTTATTCCAAAAGATCACACATGAAGGAGTACAACTGTTGCAGAATGAGGAGGAAGTTTACTATTGGAAACCCATTAGAGTGGCATGGATAGAAAGTTGTGAAAGATACACTACACTATACCAGTCTACTATTGAAAGGAGAAATGCAGTAAATTCAGTTACTAAATTGTATAATGTATAATGATCATACTTAGAACATGAAGAAAAATTGCCAAAGAAGCAACATCTTTCGTTGAGAAAATATACAACTAAGATATGAATGATGGAAACACTGATGAGTGTGAATAGTTGCCACAAGTCAATGATGTTGAAAATGATATGCTCTGTAGAACTTCAAATGAAAAAAAATTAAAGAAGTGATGTGGAGTATTAGAGCTGACAAAATCCCAAGGCCAGATGGTTTGAGTGTCTATTTCTATAGAAAGCGGTTAAATGGTTCATTCATTTGGTTATATGGTGAGACAAATTGACCATGTATTTCTTGAACTTATTTCTAAGAAAGAGATAGTGTCCTCACTGGATTACTTCATGCCAATACAGGATAAGATCATTACATTTATACTATCTAATCTTCTACCTAAACACATATTTCCTAATCAAGGGTATTTATAAAATCTAGAAACATAAAGAAATATTATATTCTAGCTACTAAATTCACTTTGAACTTCAATGTTGTAATAAGTAAACCCTCATCATGTCCAAAGATAGATATTACTAAGAATTATGACTCGGTAATATGGAAATATATATGGGACCACATTCATGGTATGGGATTCTATGAGAGGTGGATCAACATAATAAAAAATGTCTCATACTCCATTCTTTCTCTTCTTCTTACTAGCCCGATGGGTTTCTTTAAAAATTCAAATGCGCTCAGGAAGGGCAACCCACTTTCTCCACTACCCTTCACAATTTTCATGGAAGGGTTCAGTAAAAGACTAGAAGAAGCGCATTCCAAGAAAGTTCTCAGATGACACACTATTAGGAAAATGAAACTGATGAGTCTCCAGTTATTTACGAATAATGTCTTCATATTCATCGAAGGTAGGGGACGTGGTTTTAGTCCTCTCAAACTAATTATGTAGAAATTTAGGACATAATCATGCATGAAATATAATAAAAGAAAAATGCATATCTATCTCTCTTATTCATAAAAAATCAAAATTGAACTGACAGAGATACTAGGTATAGAAAGGGAAGAATGGCCCAATAAATATCTCATGTTTCCCATGGATGGAGGAAATTTAAGAAAGAAACATTTTCATAAATGTTTAGATCAATTAAAAGATATGATAAAATGATGCCCTAGACCTAAATTAACAAATAGCCACATGTTTTATTCTTTTGAGGAGTTGTGCAATGGGATTGGTGAAATTTTTGATGAAATAAGGTGAAATAGAAAAATACACCTTGACACGCATGGAAATGTTCATGTCTAATTTTGTTTGGAGGAGTTCAATCCACCCACCTAGCTAGAAACATTTGGTAGACCCACTGAATGATGGAGGGTTAGGTCTAAAAAAACCTTCAGACCTTGTGAATCATCATGCTTTGAAAATCAAAATCCTAATTTAATTTCACATAACATGGAGCATTTGGATGAAAAAAAGATATGGTATGAACAAACAATTACAAACTGAACCTATCAAACCTTGAGGATCATCATACTTTGTTGAGACTCAATAGGCTAATTGAAGATTGCAGTACATGGAGAATGTGGATGAAGAAATGATATGGCATAAATGTTGAGTTACAACCAGAACACAAATGTGGATACTTGACAACTAAAGGAAAATTGTGGAGGTCAAGCCTAAATCCAGTGATGGAACAGTTAAAGAATTTTAGGGAAATTGTAGACAATCCCATTTAGATGATGATGCAACTGTTGGACTTTAGAAAACCAGACATGCATCAAGATGGAGTCTCACAACCTTTGGGCCACACATTTAATACCTTTTGACACCATATAGAGTGAGCAAATGGAACCATAATCTTATACCATCTACTTTCCCTATGAATATGCTAATGAGTCCGATTAACATCGATGTCAACAAATTCTAGAAATACTTATCAGGGATATCAAATCTGAAACTCAGCTTGAAGGGAAACTACAACTTACAACAAAATCTATCTTAACTGGGGCATACTAGGAAGGGAACAACACCTTATCACTTTGGGTGATTACTTCATGTGGTCATTTCATTTGAGAGCAAAGGAATCACATAAGTCATGGAGAAAGGGGTAATAATGTTCAAAGACTCTTTTTCAAGATTGAGAAGGAAATCTGATTATTATATTTCACATATAGAGATAGACTAAAGGATATAAACCCAATCAGAAAAAGAAAATGGGATCTTATGCAATGTGTGTATGAAGTCTTCTCTTATTTGTTGCACTATGCTTTTTCTTAAGTATTCTCATATAGGTTGTAACTAGGTTTTTGTAACCCTTAAGATTGCTATGATGGTAGTAACAGTCATGGGTGCGACTTGCAATTTTGTCCCCCTTGCGGGGGAAAATTATATTTACCAGAGATTTCTAATATGAATATATATATATATATATATATATAGAGAGAGAGAGAGAGAGAGAGAGTCAGGCTAGAATACACTCGAGTGTAAAGATCACACCGTACACCCCAATGGTGTTTACCTATCTAGACCGTGTTTTTTCAAAATCTAATCCATTGATATTCATGGTTACAATAATAATAGGTTACATACAAAATTTGAACTCATTTGGATGAGTGTAAGTCATTCATCCAAGGACAACAAAATCAACGCACAAAACTAATTTGAAATGCATGATTTTTGCCTCCTTTAGATGCACGACCTATAAGTGTCCAAATGAGCTAAAATTTGTTATATAGTATGTTCTTATGATAATTAAGAAGATCAATGGTTTAGATTTTTCAAAAATTTATTACATCTTCAAAAATGATTGAGGTGTACGGTGCCTCTGTACACTCAAGTGTACATTAGCCTGACTATATATATATATATATATATATATATATATATATATATATATATATATATATATATATATATATATAGAGAGAGAGAGAGAGAGAGAGAGAGAGAGAGAAAGTGTGTGAGAGAGAGGATAGAATTCACTCAAATATATCAGAGATGCAATATACTCAAATTATTCCACCATTTGAATTCAACTTGGCATGTCAATGTCACTTGGGTGTACAATACAATCAGTACAATTGTGTGTATTCTAGCTTGACAATTTACACACACACATATATATATATATATATATATAATATCATTTAATCTATATTTCTATAACAATGATTATGAATGGTTAGAATTCAACTTGGCATGTTAATGTCATTTGGGTGTACAATAGAATCAGTAGAACTATGTGTATTCTAGCTTGATAATATACATACATATATGTATATATATATATATATATATATATACATATATACATATATATATATGTGTGTGTGTGTGTGCAAGTATATATATGTATGTAGATGATTATTACATGGTACCTTATTAATTGGTTCAACTAATCAACTCCTCAATTTATACGCATCATTGAAATTTTTAAAATTGAAAACCTCTATTACTTATTTAGCTTCTTGATATTATGCCCTCACTCCATATTTTGAGTATTTATGAGGAATAAAACCTAAATTGACATTTCATTAATCATACTAGTTTTTAGGATCTTGCTTTGTAGTTTTCAAACCCTGATTTGGCACTCAACAACCATAATTTAGATTTGATCGCCAAATTTTGGCCGGCAAGGTCACTTTTATGTGACTTTGAAAAGGTCTTATAAGATTTAACAACTATGAGAAAATATTCGATACTCCTTATTATGGGTCTATTCTTGAACACTTGATTTCACTTATAATGTGATTGCATGGCATGTGCCTTCATTCTAATAAAACATTCATAGTGTATTCCTTCTATGCCTTCTAGTTTAGCTTTTTATCTGGTTTCTTTTTTCCATCATTTGTCTTAATGTAGACAAATTTCCTTCCCAAGTGATGTACCACATGCTCATCACTATCAATCTTCTATGACAAATTTGATTCATATATCAAATTTGATTGATTCAATACTAGAAATCATGGAGTAGGTGGAAGTTCTGATTTTCACACTATCAAAGTCACACACATTCAATATAGTGAAGAGAGCCTTGCAAGGTGCAATGTGAAATGCAGTTGTTACCACCCACTCAAAATCATTTTCATGTATATGTAGAAGTTAGACTTTGAGTACAAAATAATACAATCACCATGGTTCCTATAAGGAACAAGTATTAGTTTATACCCTAATATGTAATCAATAGATAATTAATGTTTTCATTTTAAAGATAATCATTATTTTTAAATTTTATGTATGAAGCTCTTATGAAGTATTTTTGATTGAATTCAATATGCATAACTTAAGGTTTAAATATTAGGAAACCTAATTTTTGGTGAAACAAGTGGTATGTGAAATCATAAAAGGAGTCCATATTAGTATCAATTAGACCTTATAATGGGTTTGATATAACAATGGGTCTCTGCCTATGCTATAGAATGTCATTAAAGGAAGAAAACATACTTTTTGCCTTATTTAGGCCATGAGTCAGATGACCTTTAGATGAGTCAGTTTGACTAATGTTGCAACGGGGGTCAATAAGTCATAGAAATAACTTTTTGAAACATTTTAAAGAACATTTATGGGAATCATCGTAAGTCAAAGTAACTAATGGTAAGTTGGGATAAATTTTGGGGAACAAGTCGGGTCGAATAAGTAGGCCGTCAGGTCCCCAACCTAGGAATAAGTTACATTGACTCATGATAAGTTGGACCAACTAATGTCATAAGTTAGGTTGTCATTATGAGAAGCTAGTTGACTTACATGCTCGTTGTAGAAGCAACAAGGAGTTTATTTGTTGTGATCTAGTCTATGCATTCAAGCACCATAAGTTTGTTGACTAATGAAGAAACTAGTAGAATAAGGCCATGTATAACTAAAAGGGCAAAAAGGATGTCTAATAAATTCACCCATGTGTTTATTTGTGTATGTATATATAGATTTTAATCCTACAACCACAGAAACACCATTGTACATTTAAAAACATGAATTTAGATCGTAGGAAAAAGTTTGGAGAGTTTCTTTGCAATTTTTCCAGAATCAAGTGGATAACTTGATTCCAAGATTAATAAAATTAATATATTGGGTAAGTAAACTAGTATGTACTCTTCTATACTATCTATTTTTATCTCCCAAGTTCATGTTCAAATTGATTATAACCTTAGGAAGAAGTTCAAATTATCCCTCTAGACCGTATTGTGCTAGTTGACAATGTAGGAGTTGGTTTTAGGAGGAATTCAATCTTTGGAATGCAATTTTGGGTATTATGTCTTGTAAAGATGTTTGTAGACTCTTTAGGTCACCCACTTTTACCTATAGACGAGTGATTGATTTCCAATTTTGTGCTTTATATATGCAAATTCACATCAGATTAGTATTAGTAAGTTGTGAGGCAACACTTTCATTTGTCACATGAGAAGGGATAACTAGGTTCTATTTACCAATTGAATATATTAATAACACCTATTTTTGGGTAAGTAGTGTAAATGTATGTATGTTCATTGGATTTTTTGCATTTCTCAATGAAATGTATCCCATTGGAAATTTTTTCACTTGAGATTTTGAAGTAATATTAGGAAGGGAAAGACTAGAGAAATTAAAGTGGAAATGGTATTTTCATCCAAAGAAGCACAAATTTCAAAGGAAAATGCTTTTTGGGTATATAAATGAGATATAAGATTCTACCTACATATCTTGTGCCAACTGTGTAGTACAAACAACAATGAGGTATCATTGTAAAGAATACATTTCTCATGTAGTAAATAGCAATGTTGACAATTCTAAAATAGATGACATTGGTATGCGAGTATAGATATGTATTCATTAGGAATTACTAGGAGTACAACTGTTAGGTTTTAGGGGAGGCAGAGATGGAAGCGGAAAAAAAAATTTCTCCCCCAAAACCGGAACAAGGAAACACGTCAACGTCTATACAATAGGAAAGGGATGGTTTGTGGAATCATACCTTGTCTCGAGGCTTGCTCGGTGATAATACCTCGTGCTTTGCGCGGTCTTCACCTCCTGTCTTGGACGGTGTCTGTGCAGCTCCTGGTCGGACCGGGACTGACAGAATTGAAGGCTGTTCTCCTAGCGGCAGAAACCTCCCACCTCTGAAGTAGTCCACACGGACCACCTAGAACTCCAATCTCCTTGTCCCACAAGGAATTGGAAGGAGTCGCACCCTCCTCTTGACGTACTAGTCGCCAACACACTCTCCTGCTACCAATTGCAACTGCAGTTGTCTTTCCCTTGCCTTTCCTCCCTTATCAGGTAGCACTTGCTTGGGCTCTCTCTTGGTTACCAAAACCAGAGAGAACGACAACTTTGCAAAGCAACTGGATTGCACTGAGTTGTACTTTGAGAAGCCCCCAATACCTCTATATATATAGGAGGATCATGGGACAGGGTTCTCCATCCCGGGCAATGCGGGACTAAAAATAGGAGTAGAAGGGTTCGAGATTTTTCCACAAAACAACCAACTCGCAACCTGAACCGATCGTTTCACAACTGAAACGGTCGGTTGGGGACCTGAACCGGTCGGTTGACACCTCAACCGATCGGTCGGGACGCCTCAACCGGTCTCTTCACTTCTGAACCGGTCGATTGGTGGTCCTGGTCGATTCCCGAATGACTTTCCTTCTTTTGTTTCTAATTGGTATCGAATACCAATCCTTGTTCCAATCAAATTGGGCAAGTGAAACGCAAGGAAAATTCTCACCAATCCTACTTTCCCAACTTGCTTTGTTGCACCAGTTGAATCGATTGTTTCAACACTTGAAGCAATCGGTTTACCCTGACCATGAGCCGATCAAATCAACACTTGAGTTGACCGGTTCACCAAGCTCAGCCGATCGGTTCATCACATGAGCCGATCGGTTGGGAGTGCAGATTGTGCAGAATCAGTCAATTGCGATTTCAATCAATCTAATACTCTAATCAATCTGTCCAACACCTTGAACACTATGATTTTGAGCTATCAATTAATTGAGGTTTAATTGAATTACTAAACTCCTTTAGTAATCAATCTAAACATTGTTTGTGGACAAAACTCCTCTTCCATGTTAAATCCTATGTGTGTGACCCTATAGGTCCTTTTCACACTGACAGTGAAAGTCCATAATACTTATGAATTCGCAAGCAAAGAGCGGTGCCTAGTCACACATCAGTGCTACCCAAGTGAAATAGAAAGTTGGAGAACAACTCTCAATCTTACAATCTGTGAATGGTGTTACAGTGAATGTATAATTCCTTTGTCACTGATATCCCGAATGAACTCGAGGCATGGAACAGTCATCCTGTCAACATTCATTCACTTTCTTGATCTCAGAGTAGATTGGAAGAGATATGTTATGACATCAGTATCACATACTGACTCACACATGTGTGCACGCCTTTTAAATCCTACTCATCAAGTGGCCATGGATATCAAACTCCCTCAGGAGGGACAAATCCCATATCTATCACTCACCCCTCAAAAGCCCCATGTGTCAAAGCCACCCAATCATCACCTTTATAACAACCCATGTTTCAGGACTGCGTTTGATGATGTTAAAGTGTGCCCAACGACATGTGTTGAGTGTAGTGATTTCAGGTCTAAGAATCACACTCACCACCATCACTGTGAGTAGTGACTGTGACCACCATGTCATGGTTCCATGTGTCAAACTCACGGTGGGTCTGTCCGGTACACTTGTTCTCTAACAAGCACCTATGTGTTTGGTTTGATATCTCTATATCATGACTAATGAGATTCTGTCATCAACCAACACCACAATCTAGTCTTGTGTGTCATTGCTGTCTATCTACCTTCCACAATGACATCTGACTAGGGACATAACAAGAATGTACAAACTCTTAGCATCCGTATGATCTCATCGTTCAGGTCCTTAACCTGAAGGCATACGTCATTGAGTACTGTCATTCTCTAGACATTCAATCTGTTCTATCACTATCTCATATGACTGAACCAGAAAGAATTGGAAGCTTGCCTTTGATGTTTATCAAATCAATCTTAATGTATCCCACCAATCATCCCATGATTGGCTCTCAGGGCATACATACCAACAGACTCCCACTTGCACTGCGAGCCAATCACCCTTGAATCATATTCATAGTGATCTTCAAACATGTCCCACATGTTACTGTGCTCTAGTGCGAACATAGTGAGTAATGGAAACACCTTGCCAAAGTCTGTATAAATTGCATGTCTCTCATTTCTTCATTGTACGTCATACGTATGAGATGGAGTTGACGTAATATGTGATCTAGTATTGCTTTGCTAACCTTTAGCCACATTGCATGATCAAGGATTCCATAATTGTCATCAATGAGCGGAATATCTATAAGTTCATCTCATGAACTTCCAGATCCATACAATATCCACTGATGTTCTCTAACGCATAGATACTCGGCATTTCCTTTTGAATGGTTTTATTGGAACACTTCCAATTATCAACAAACTTTCACTTTTATATATCTTATATATAATTTGTGATTAATTTTCTGTCCTTTTGGAAGTTCGCATCAATGTAACTACTTACATTGAACTCTTCCTTATATCCATAGAACCAATACTTCTCAAGTACTTATCAAGTTCTCATGGTATTCCAGCAACCCTTACTGGAAGTAGACAGACATCCACTCGTCATGTCTTACATATGAGTTATAAGGATGAGCACATCATATTGCCATGTCCTACATACAAGATGATGAATGCATTTTGTTCTTGCCATGCAAGATAATGGGATGATTACATACATGATAGATCCATATCTATTCTTAGTGTTCCCATTCTTCATATGAATTGGACACTTGGTCTTGGAATACTAACTCCATGTAACATGGACAAGTTTTCTCCCACTGAATCTGTGTATACTGAACCCTTCAGTACAGATTGCCAATGTATGCTTTCTCTTTTTAGGTCAAGAGGTTTTTGAGAACTATCTCTATAGATCTCTATTCCTATCACATAGGAAACATCTCTATCTTCCCTAAAGATAATTTCCACTTTCAGATTTCCATTCTAGAACATTTCCATTTCACATTAACATGTGGAATGTTAATACGCTCCCACTAAATCACAGATCCCTTCTTTATCTTTTGACATATCAGTCAAACCCTTTGACTATATGATCATAGTAAAGATCCAATTCTGAGTTGCTTGTACTCAATCAATCACATTGATTAGTCCATTGTAACTTATAGACTTCATTTGCATTAGTGGATTCATAAACCTTATAGGTTGTGTCACATACACATCCTTGTTTTATTCCCCATAGGAATGCGGTTTTAGTATCCATATGCCAAATGTCTTAGTCATTAAGTTGCAATCAACAAGCATCATCCTTCTCAAAATGTTATCCATGTGTCTTAACACTTACGACTCATTTGCACTTACGGATTTAATTCCAATGAGTGCTACCATCAAGGTCATACCTTATGGTTCACATGGATGTCATTTAGGATGTAATGGTCACAAACCATAACTCAAAATTTGGTTCCTCATATTCATCTAGATAGTTGACTCATCACATGAACAACTATCACATAGATAATTGAGGTGTATCTGTCAAGCATACAAGAACTCACAACTCCTTGTGATTCTCAATGTCCTTTATTAGTTTGGGGTATTCATTTAATTAAGAAGAATTCAGTTATTTGATAATCATTCTCTAACTCCTTAGAGTATGATTCCTTCTTGATTTAGACATCACTATGCCTTAATCATGATGTCACTATGATACACTATCATAATCACTCATAAGGATCTCAAACATTTGGTCCAAGTATTTCATTCATTGATCTCATCAAGAATTAACACTTTACCAAATTTGTACTTCATCTATGATAATCTTGAACACTTCAAGATATTCATATTGGTATTTCTTTAAACACCATTTGAAGTATTAGCATTTTTTCCAATAGGTATGTAAATACATCACATGTATCATACCTAATAGGATAATCATTCTCCCACTACCATTAGTGAAGATTGATTAATCATGTCCAAGATATTCATGTCTCTTACTGGTTCTCTAACCAAAAGAGTCTAGATTTACCCATCACATGGACACTAGAAATGAATTACTCATGGTTTATGCTAATTTGATTGTTTAAGTTATCTATAACTTTTAGGTATCATTTTATCTTATGCATATCAAATATCACAAGATAAACAAGGCATTGCCACAAAGATCATATCATTAAAGGATTGAAACATCAAATTTATTGATTGCCATCATTGTCATACAATATGCAAAAATAAAGTGTTTCTATCTATTGGCAAATATGAAATAGCAGTTCATAATTGTATTACATGCCTTTTAGGCTGAAAATAAACTAAAGTACTCCTATCTATGAAGGCAACACTTGCCCCATTTATTGAGTTCTATACACTTTGCATCTTGGTATCATATACCTCAAAAAGTGTTACAAGTTTACTTTCATGACACCTTTAAGTAGAGACGTCTGTCACCTCCTTCTTCTTTTGTTCTTCCAGATAGAGAGGACAATTCCTTTTCCAATGTCCTGGCTTTTGACAATGGTGGCAATTGCCTTTCTTGGTCACGCCTCCCTTGGCCTTAAGAGTTGAAGTCGACTTGGGCTCCTGGCTAGCATCAGAACCTTTCTTAGCCTTGCCCTTTCCCTTGCGCTTGGACTTGCCTTTCTTGCTCGTGATCACCATCACAGACTTAGGCTTGTCCTTCTTCATCTGTGTCTCAGCTGTCCTCAACATGCCCAACAACTCTGACAGTGGCCTATCAAAGTTGTTCATGTTGTAGTTCATCACAAATTGACTGTAAGATTCTGGCAATGATTGCAGTATCAGGTCAGTAGCTAACTCTTGGCTTAGTGGAAATCCCAGTCTTTGCAGGTTCTCCACATACCCAATCATCTTGAGTGTGTGAGGACCAACTGGATCTCCTTCTGTCATGACACACTTGAACAGTGCCCTTGAGACATCGTATCTCTCTTGCCATGCCCGATCTTCATACAGGTTCCTGAGATGCTGAATCATCTCAATGACACCCATATTCTCATGTTGTCTCTGCAACTCGTGGTTCATAGAGCATAACATCAAGCACTTTGCATCAATGGCATCATCAGAATGCTTCTTGTAAGCATCCCTTTCTGTCTTTGGTGAATTAGAAGCAGGTTCCTCTGGAATTGGAGTATCCAGGACATAGAGCTTTCGCTCTTGAGTGAGAACAATTCTCAATGTCCTATACCAGTCGTGGAAGTTTGTCCAATTTTGTCTGTCCTTTTCAAGGACCGATCGCAAAGAAAAGTGATTGTTGTTTTTCGTCATTTGTACTACAAAAGGAAAATATGCAATTTTAGTCCAAAACTCATTTTTGACTTATTTGATTGATTTGAAAAGTTGACGATAAAATTAGGCCTTTAATTAATTATCCCTCCCACTATTTTAGTTCAAATTGATAGCCCTCACCATCAATTCGGAAGATTGCAGCGCACAACCTTCTAGTGGGCAAGATCATGAAATCCTCTAAGTCATGGACCAGCTAGGGCTGTCACCCACAATATAGATCTCTCAGGTAGGCAACTCTTTCCAATCGCATCATATGCAACTCTTGATAAGATGTCATATGCAACTCCTTGCCATGATCATCTCCATGCCTCAAGGCACTAGATCCTATCTAGGTCACCTTGTTAAGTCTGACCCAAAGCAAACACGATGAATATGCACCCTGCTAGGGTAGGCCCACACATTCATCCTTCACGCTTCCATGAGATAGACGGTGCACCATGCTAGGGCGTGCCAACACTTGGTCGATCAAGCTTTTCACGTGTGTCGCATTTGGAAGGCATCTAAAACTTATTTTTATATACATATACATATCCAATCACCACAATACATAGTATGTATCATATAAATGCTATATCCCACATAAAACATGCAAAACGATAAAAGCGATGAGTATGGCCATCCTAATGTGATTCCTCGAGCCAAGAGGAATCATGGTCATCTAGGTCTACATGACATGCATCCTGTACAAAATGAACTCTGTGTTTTGCCTTCCGAGTTGATCAACTCATCATATGAATGATCTGGTCTCTCTGGCCGGTCGTCTGGGTGCCACCAGTCGATTGGTTGGCTCCTCCAACCGATCGGTTCACCTGGTCGTCGTGCATCTCCTTCTGGCTGGCACTCGCTCGTCTCGCTCCTCGAACTGGTCATCAACCGATCGGTTCACTCCTTGAACCGATCGTCTGGAACGTCAACCGATCGGTTCACACCTTGAACCGATCGTCTCAGCTGTCGTCAGGATGTCCTCCATTCTTTGACATAACAGGAAATAAAATTCTATCCTATTTTACATTGTAAAATGAGAAACCTCGAGTTACATTCGAGGGGAGAAAAGGTAGGAAAGAAATCTCGAATTATTTTGAGTTACATTAGGAATAGGAGAAGGTAGATCGGTGCGTAGACCGAGATGCAAGCAACCACATACAACCATACACGGATAGGGTTTATTGGCCATAACCACACTATACATCCACTACAAAACTCATTTAAGGGAGACGAGTATCGAGTGCATTAATAATACTTATCATATATGTAATTGGGATTTGTAGATTTATGATTGGACATGCATAAAGCCAATTTTATTCGCATCGTATGCAATAAATAAAAGCGACAAACCAAAATCGATCATATCAATAATCCCTAAAGTATAGAGTAGTTGACGTGGCTCTAATACCACTATTAGGTTTTAGGGGAGGCAGAGATGGCAGAGGAAACAAAAAATTTCTCCCCCAAAACCGGAACAAGGAAACGCGTCAACGTCTATACAATAGGAAAGGGATGGTTTCTGGAATCATACCTTGTCCTGAAGCTTGCTCGGTGACAATACCTCGCGCTTTGTGCGGTCTTCACCTCCTCTCTTGGACGGTGTCTGTGTAGCTCATGGTCGCACCGGGACTGACAGGATTGAAGGTCGTTCTCCTAGCAGCAGAAACCTCCCGCCTCTAAAGTAGTCCACACGGACCACCTGGAACTCCAATCTCCTTGTCCCAAAAGGAATTGGAAGGAGTCACACCCTCCTGTTGATGTACTAGTCGCCAACACGCTCTCCTACTACCAATTGCAACTGCAGTTGTCTTTCCCTTGCCTTGCCTCCCTTATCGGGTAGCACTTGCTCGGGCTCTCTCTTGGTTACCAAAACCAGAGAGAACAACAACTTTGCAGAGAAACTGGTTTGCACTAAGTTGTACTTTGAGAAGCCCCCAATACCCCTATATATATATATGAGGGTCATGGGACAGGGTTCTCCATCCCGGGCAATGCGGGACTAAAAACAGGAGTAGAAGGGTTCGAGATTTTCCACAAAACAACCAACTCGCAACCTGAACCGATCATTTCACAACTGAAACGGTCGGTTGGGGACCTGAACCGGTGAGTTGACACCTCAACCGATCGGTTGGGATGCCTCAACCGGTCCGTTCACTTCTGAACTGGTCGGTTGGTGGTCCTGGTTGGTTCCCGGTTGACTTTCCTTCTTTTGTTTCTAATTGGTATCGAATACCAATCCTTGTTCCAATCAAACTGGGCAAGTGAAATGCAAGGAAAATTCTCACCAATCCTACTTTCCCAACTTGCTCGATTGCACCAGTTGAATCGATTGTTTCAACACTTGAAGCAATCGGTTCACCCTGACCATGAGCCTATCGACTCAACACTTGAGCCGACCGGTTCACCAAGCTCAGCCGATCGGTTCATCACATGAGTCGATCGGTTGGGAGTGCAGATTGTGCAGAATCAATCAATTGCGATTTCAATCAATCTGATACTCTAATCAATCTATCCAACACCTTGAACACTATGATTTTGAGCTATCAATTAATTGAGTGTTTAATTGAACTACTAAACTCCTTTAGTAATCAATCTAAACATTGTTTGTGGACAAAACTCCTCTTCCAGGTTAAATCCTATGTGTGTGACCCTACAGGTCCTTTTCACGTACGTTGACAGTGAAAGTCCATAACACTTATGACTTCACAAGCAAAGAGCGGTGCCTAGTCACACATCAGTTCTACCCAAGTGAAATAGAAAGTTGGAGAACAACTCTCAATCCTAAAATCCATGAATGGTGTTACAGTGAATGTATAATTCCTTTGTCACTGATATCCCGAATGAACTCGAGGCATGGAACAGTCATCCTGGCAACGTTCATTCACTTTCTTGATCTCAGAGTAGATTGGAAGAGATATGTTATGACATCAATATCACATACTGACTCACACATGCATGCACGCCTTTTCAACTCTACTCATCAAGTGGCCATGGATATCAAACTCCCTCAGGAGGGACAAATCCCATATCTATCACTCACCCCTCAAAAGCCCCATGTGTCAAAACCACCCAATCATCACCTTTATAACAACCCATGTTTTAGGACTGTGCTTGATGATGTCAAAGTGTGCCCAACGACATGTGTTGAGTGTAGTGATTTCAGGTCTAAGAATCACACTCACCACCATCATTGTGAGTACTAACTGTGACCACCATGTCATGGTTCCATGTGTCAAACTCACGGTGGGTCTGTTCGGTACACTTGTTCTCTAACAAACACCTATGTGTTTGGTTTGATATCTCTATATCATGACTAATGAGATTCTGTCATCAACTAACATCACAATCTAATCTTGTGTGTCATTGATGTCTATCTACCTTCCACAATGACATCCGACTAGGGACATAACAAGAATGTACAAACTCTTAGCATCTGTATGATCTCATCGTTCAGGTCCTTAACCTGAAGGCATACGTCATTGAGTACTGTCATTCTCTATACATTCAATATGTTCTATCACTATCTCATATGACTGAACCAGAAAGAACTGGAAGCTTGCCTTTGATGTTTATCAAATCAATCTTAATGTATCCCACCAATCATCCCATGATTGGCTCTCAGGGCATACATACCAACAACAACCACCAAAGGAGATTGATTTTGAAATGATTTTGATTGTAGGTTTGTACCCACATGCATAATCCTCATACATGATGGAACCATTAGAGTTGAAGGATCTTATAAGGGTTACAAGAATTTCTACAGAAGGGTTTTGATCAACCTATTACTTCTCCAATGGGTACTTCTATTTGTTAATATTAAGGATGGGTTAATGCATTTATAAATGTGGATGAATAAATAAGATCACTATAAAAGTAAGCATATGTTTTCAAGGATAGACAATCGTTGTTATCAGTTACAAAGTGAAACAATTTTCTCAAAGATAGAGTTGATATATGTGTATCATCATCTATGAATTAATGAGGAAGATGTTTCTGAGAATTTTTTCAGAAAATGGTGTGATAATTGTGAGTTTTGGATTATTTCATTTGGGATAACCATTGCACTCGTAATGTAACTTTCTTGAATTTTGCCTTCTTGAAACCATGAGGGACCTAGAGCACGAACTCCAAAAATGTTAAACAATTATATTCCTGATTGTGATTCACAAGAAAAGGCATACATGAACAGACAATTATATGCATACACCAAAACATTCTCAATAATCTAACATTTATTTAATTGCATAATCAATTTTTACAAGTTATAATTACTAAAAAGATAATTATGCAAGTTTGAACTTGCATATTAAGTAGGATCTTGAGATTATAGGTACATCACATACATTTTCTCACTTGCCGAATTTTCTCCCATTCTACTCGTGAACCTAAAATTATATGGAAGTATGTTAACAAAAAAATGTCAGTACACAGTCAGTTAGATACATATATTTAATATTTTCATAACATGATAATTTGTACAAAAAGAATGAAAATCACAAATAAACATTTCTTTAATAGGAGAAATTTTCCATTTTAGTCATCTAAGAACCATAAAAAACATGATGGGCCCTCCCCTTACATAGTGGATCCCCCTAGTCCCTAGGGATTTGGGGTTGTGCTAACTATAATTATAGAAAGGGAATATTGTGCACCTTAGAAACTATGAAAAATCTATTCAATATTTATGAAACAAATGCCTAAGGTTCGAGAAAGAGCTTTCTTTTAAGTACTTTATATAGACTATCTTTCACCATAAGATAGATAACTTGTTAAGTAGGGTTTGAAAATTTTGATGGCATAATAGGTGAGGTGGATAAGTTGTTCATGCATTAACCATCTTTCTATTTAGAAAGAAAGAGGGTATCCCATGAGGTTGGTTGTATCTTGATATAGTTCCAAAGGAAGTCTGTGCATATTTTGTCTATGTTATTTTTAACCTTACTGGGAAGGGGAATATATCTCTGGAAGTATTAGAGCATGTATGAGAGCATAACATTTAATAAAACCAAGTGATTAAAATGTAATATATATATATCATTTATTTCAACCCTTAAGTTATTATTGATAGAGTCCATGACAGATGGATGATATTGTGGATCCTACAATAATCCTAGATATATGGTAGGGAATGATTCTTTGTTGCATTGGAGGATATAACAAAATATTTTAGTCGTAATATTGAATGTTCCATCTAAATGAAGAAGATTTGGAATAGTTGATTTTTAGAGTAGATAGGGTTTAAACCTATTTGATATTTATACTATTATGTGTGGATGATTTAATGAAACTAAAATCTCATGCAAAATTTATGCTTGGCTTTATGGATAGATCTAAAATCATGATCATTATAATCATATTGTTGTGAGTGCCTAATTGTATTAATCTACTAAGCATGGTGTGTCTATAATGAAAATAAGAGAGGATAGAGGGTCACCTTCACATAGACCATTGAATCTTTTTAATAAGTCTTTGAGGGGAATCATTGAGTAATATGGATAATGAAGTTTTATTGACGCATGTATTTGTCCATCTAATCCTCAGATTAGGGATTTTGATTCCTAAAAGGACATTTTGAAGTAAAGGACAATGTATACGATTAAAGAATTTTTAAGTCTATTTTTAGGATAGAAAAATTGGTCGAAGTGATGTGCTGGTGATGGATGATTTCATTGGTAGAGGTAAAAGGAATTATGTATTTTCTGAACATTGATGATAGTAGTTTGTCTTTATGATATGATATAATAATGTTTGGAATCTAATATAGAGAAAAGAACATTTGGTGATAATTTTCTAGTGAAATTGAGGATGCTAATAGGATGAAACTCGGTTATGTGGCTAGGGTTTGGTTATTTAGGTTAAAGAGCCAGATATGTTGAATTAACTTTGGAGATCAAACAGGAAGGGTTGGGACTTGCATTTAGATTTGGTAAGATATTTAGGATGTGTAATATACATGGTATGTCAATTTTTTGAATTAAAGAAACAAGATAAACCATCTGGACTGGGAGAGTTTCCATGATCCATGTATCACATCACGAGACATTTTTTTTGGGGTGATGATGTTGTAAGAAAGTGAGAGCTTTAAACCAACCAATGGGTAAAATTCTTGGATGGAGGTTTAAATGAAGGTGATTGTTTTACGATTTATGTTGTTTTCGGAAGTTTTGGAAGCCAAAGATAAGATGGTTAATGATGTCATATTTGTCCTTGATCCTGATATTATTACTTGTGGTGAATGTGAAGGTGTTATTTCTTTAAATAAATTTACAAAATTTCTGAAAGAAGATCGTATTTATTCACCTTCCATGGTTAAAAGGAATTTTGAACTTTGTTTCTTTAGTATTGTTGGTCTAGGAGGAAATCTTGTAAGTTTATTTAGATGTTGATATTTACAAAAATAGAGGTGGTTAAGGTGTAGATGATCTTAAAGGTCAAAGGTTTTTAAAAGGTAATATATTATAGTTATCTTGTAGGAGATCGACACATAAAATTGGTTACACCATGTTCTAAAGCAAAATTTGAGTTTGAGGTTAAGAATGTGTGTTGGGTTTTAAATTTGAGGATTGAGGTTTGGCCATAGAGAGTTCCTAAGTTGGTATGAGTATGAATGAGCTAGTGGGTGTCAAACCATTTATTATTTCATATGAGTATGTCAAGTATGCCAAAGGGGGTGACCTATTATCAAACCACAAATATTTATAACTACTAGATCCTAACTTCGATAGATGATGATTGTTAATAAGGTCATTGATAGTAGTCATATTGTTGTTAAAGTACTTGTTAGGCCTGAACTTTTTATGCGTGAATCCTATGACGTTGAATTCCCCACCCAAAAGACAAGGTTTGTCTATATTCTCTTTATAAATCTTGTTGAGTTCTTGGAAAAAGGAGGTTTTATTTAAGGAAATATCACCACAGAGTTGTGTGAGGATCCATGTTTGGTTGATAGAGGTGTCCAAGAAAGTTATGGTGCTTGAGAGGTTTTAGGTTGTCTTGCATCCATGAGGTGGGATATGATTGGTTCAACAAATAAGAATGCCACCACTAAGGCCATGAGTTGGTATTTTTAGCCATGAGTTGAGTCAAGAGCGACCAAAGGTATGAAGATTTTGGTGGGCAAGGGTGGATTTAGTTTCTTTTCTGATGACAATATTTAACTTTTGTTTTCTGATTAGGTATATGAGTTTCTCTTTCCAATTATAAGCAACCAACCATGAATGTTACAAGAGAATATAAACATTAAAAAATATTGTAGAAGGTAAAGCGAGGAAAACTGGCACTTATAACTTTCTCAAGGAAAATAGATTATCGAAAGAACCCACATCCTTCTTGTTATGCAATTAAAATTCTCAAGTTTTTTTTTGAATAAAAGTTGAATTTTTCTTTTTTTTTACTAAATGTAATTTCATTTTTGTTTAAAATGGTGCACTCATGTATGTTAACCCATATGAGGTTATTTTGTGGTGGGTACAAGCCCCCAAGGAAGGTGTTTCACTTTTCAATGGTATAGGCGAGGAAACTATAGGGTTACTCAAAGATGTTTGGGTTGTAGGGTTATAAGTTGTCTTTTCTTGTAGTAAAATAAGATGTAATAGAATTAGAACAAGTGATAGGGATAAACATGGAGTTCGGAATGGAAACACATTGGAGTTCACAATTATGTCAAATGAGGTGGTTTCTTGTGTATGTTGTGGTTTAGTATTGAAGGAGGGCGCCATTGTTAGGAGCTTAAAAATGTTGTTGAAGATCTATTTATCTATGACGATTCTTATATATTCAAATCAGATGGTGGGGATGATGATGACCATTTTTTCAACCACTATAGGTGGTGTACGAGTTTTTAGAAAACACTTGTGGTAGTTTGGTTTAGGGGACAAGGAAACATGGTTTTTTGTTACCTCAGAACATCTTTGGTCCATGCATCGTCTTTGCAAACCAAAAAGAGAGTTTTTTTGTTACTAATTTGTTGGGTAGGTTTTGGTGGTCCTACATGAGTTGGTTGGGTAGGTTGAGGAGGTTTTAATGGATTTGGATGAATATATGGTGATAGTGTATCGGTTTTGGGCTTTGGTTTCTTGGGTAAGTCAAATGACTTGTATTTTACAAGACCTTATAAGAAAATGTAGGTTCTTTTACTAAGTGCAAGTTTGATGGTCTTAAGAGTAATGGATGGTAGATGGAATGGAATTTATAATATGAAGTTACTATCATTTTAGGGTTCATCATTTTAAAAAGATGAATCTATGATTTGTATCCAATGGCGATATTTAAAAATGTTGGAGAGCAAGTCCTTGAGGGCATAAACCATGGGTTTTGTGTGCATGTAGTCATTTGGGCAATATATACCCATAGGGACATCGATAAAGAACCCACCCCAGGCGTTGATGATATTTTGAAAGATCGTGTTGATCTAGAGATGAGTAGGGAGACTTTATATAATGAACTCATATATGAGAGTTTGAGGTCCAAATGAGGCTCTAAAGTTAGTGTTCTTGTGGAATCTTATATTTCTGACCTATCAAACAAGAGACTTCAAAGAACAAGGTTCAACCCTCAACCTTCTATACATCTGAGGGAGGGTTGAATATGTATAATATCTGTGATTTGGTGATATCTTTGGGTTGAGGCATGATGGTGTTTAGGAGAAGGGATCTGAGAAGTCAAGAAATGTATAGAACATGGATAAGACACAAACTTTAGTCTTAGTCGACTATAGCGACCATACTTAAATTATTGAGAATGTGAGCTTGGTGAATTTTGGTGATAAGGAATTCTATGCCAATGTTAGAAGTTCAATCAGAGCCACCTTTGGCATATGAAGTTCATCGGTTTGTCTATGGACAAGCCATAAATATTTCTCCATATGTCTCAGTATGGGTCGAATATAGGGTTTGGGATAAGCTAGAACAAGAATGGGGGGATGATAAATTGGGGACATTGCAAAATGAGAGCGCATTGGGTTTTAAGGGTGATTTCATGGATGGTTTTGATTGAGGAGTTGCAGGAGGGAAGAAGGGTGTTGGGACATAAGATTCTGTTTCTATAAGATATTCTTATTTATAGTGATTTGTATTATGGGGATCCATCATGGTGGTGTGTTGAGGGTGTGGACCATGGGAGTCCTAGTCAAATTAAATGTGTTGTTTTGGAAATATGGAATGTTCGATCCTGAGAGGGTTGTTGATGTCAACTATTGAGAAGGGTTTGCTTGTTGAGATTTGTCATTATTCTAGAATAGTGTAGTTGTGGGAGGATACATGTTTGAAGTTTGATCTTTATAGGTCAATTCGGAAGATACTACACAAGGTGTGTAATGATGGTAAAAGGTTTTGAAAATATTTTGATTATACTTTTTATCTCCCACAATGTTTCTATCTAGAGTTATGTGATGTAACGATGGGTTAAATAAATATGTGAGTAATTTTCAAAACAAATGATGAGGGCGAGGTTCTGGAATAATTACTAAGGGTTTGAGAAGGAGTGGATAGTTAATGAGAGTGATTAGGAGTTGAGCATTCAAACCAAAATGGTTTACCAATGGACTCAAAAGATTATGTGGCCTTCCATATCACATATGAAACAAACCTCAGTTGGATAGGGGTTTATGTGCTTAAAGTGGTGGTCTTACCCTCAGTATAAGGATGATGAGAGTTCTATGTAAACACTGGATTGCATTTGTGTTTATTTTACACTTAAGTACAGATAAAAACATTGTTCAAAATTGGAAAGAGATTGAAAATCATAAATGAGATGTGAGAGGAAGACAACGTGTGTAGAGTAGGAGAAGGGATAAACCTTTGAAGGAGTCAAAAAGTGGTAGATGTTAATGTCTAATAGGTAATTGAGGTACTCCTTGTCATAGAGATTGCAACCTCCATCTGAGGAAATGCAGTCTCCATCCGAGGAGGGTCGACCAAAAAGATAGGTGTTGCGAACCCGATGGTGTGGAGTATAGAACATTGAGATCCAACATGGTTGGAGCAGAGGCCAAGGGGAGAATCTTAGTAGTGTTGTAGTATTTGAAGATCACTAAAATGAGTCTATATGTATCGGTTAAACCTGAGTAGAATCACAAGAGCAAAATTTAGCTCAGGGATATGGGAAGAGATGAAGAAGCAAGCATTGTCAAGCACCAAGAAATCATACTCATCGTAAAGATAGGCTCCAATTATTTTATGATACTCTCTGATGATTCAATAGAGACTTCTAGTGCAAGGTTCACAAAACTTATAGGGTTGTAGAACTATGTGTGCCAACTGCCTCATGGACGGGTGAGCAAGGTGAAAATTAGGTATAAAACCATTGAGGATTTCAAAAGATCCCATAAGATAAACCCAACTGTTAGAATATATGAAGGGGTCAAGGGTCGGGCTCCACTAGTATGCTATAAGAGATGCTTCCGAAGGAGAGATTGATCCAACTAAGGGTTTGAATGGGCACCATGTCATGCCACCGACGTGGGAAAAGGATGGTTCTTTTTGTGATGGTTCTTTCTGTGGGCAATTGGTTTGGGATGTTATTTGAAGGCTTTCGTAGATATGAATGTGTGGTGATTCTACGCGAAAGTAATGCTTGTTTTCAATATTTTTCAGATGACCTCTTTCATTATTGTGAACATTTTCAAAAATCTGTGTATATCAAAATTATACTATAGGACTTTTTCAAAATCTCTCGAACATGCTAAGATACAACATCGTACAAAAATGGTACAACGGGCAAAGAAGAAAGAAAAGTGCTGGCACATAAAGTGCAGTTACTGAAACTCGTTGCCAATCAGACCCGCGTTGCCTTAATAAACTGCAAGCAATCGCTTACGGCGTCCGGGTAGAAGGAGTCTAGGTTATGAAAGGAAGAAAATTTTATAGAACAATTATATGGACAACCATGCTCTATGGGAGTGAATGTTTAGAGGTGAAGAAATAAGGTCTCAACAAGAGGAACGTGGATGAAATGCAAATGTTGAGATGGATGTGTGGGAAGAAAAGAAAAAATCGCTTGAGAAATGACTATATTAGGAATAAAGTGGGGGTGGAGAGCATAGATGACAAGTTGCACAAGGGCCGACTCAGATGGTATGGAGAAGTGCAACGAAGATCGACTAATGTGCCTATACAAAGCAATGCTATTAAGTCAAACACAATTATAGAAGAAGAAGAAGAAGGTATAAATTAACATGGGAAGAGTTTACAAAGAGAGATTTTGAATCTCTACATCTCAACTAGAATATGACCCATGATACATTTGAATGGAAATGAGGGATCCATATAGGAGACCCCAACATAGTTGAGACCGAGGCTTAGATGATGTACAATGCTATGTTTGTTGTATTAAATACTAATCCACTAAAACAACTAGATCTATACATTGTCCCCACACCACAATATACTATACCATGTTGAGGATTACATATGCCTGAATGGTTCCCTTTCTAAATAAGAAAAAAACAAAATGTTGTGCAACAGATAAAATTTTCTAACAGATATAGTTTGCTAACCGATATAATTTTCTGGATGTAGACGTTGTTACGTCTCTTGTAATTGATATAATTTCTAATGGCTCTTCACACACCCCCTCTCTACTTTTTTGTAAGAACCCTCCTCTTCTTTCGTGTTTTATGCAAGTACATTTCTCTCGTTCCATTCTCCTATTTTATATAAACAAGTTTCTACACCTTCTCTATTTTCACTATTAATTTATAGTACATTGAATCTTTATTAGTTTTGATTCTTCATTTTCATTCCTCAAAATTATATTCATATATATTTTACTTTATATTTTTAGTATTTTTATAATTATTCTTGACTTGAGGTGACACTTTTGAATATGTTATACATTCTTTCTATATAATTATCTTTTATCGATCCATACATGGCTCATATAAGAACATGAAAATTTTACATGTCAGGGGAGATAATCTAAACAATGGTTACAAAGTGTCAACAAGGGAAAATGGCTCATAAAATTCTATTAGATGATGACTTGAATGGAATACCTGAGTCGTTGTGTATCTAGATAGGATTTATGGTGACAAAAGAAATAGAAAAATCTCATTAGCAGTCATTAAAGAAAATGTTTCACATGTATGAGGAACTTATTGAGCTACCTAGTTGGTATTAAGATCATACTAAACATAAAATAATGCATTTTGATTCATAAATCAAAAGGTAGTTAGTTGTACCACATCCAGAGATACACTAATTTGTACATCAAAGATGGCCATTTTATGAACCATTGCATTAGATATTGAATCAAATGGAATAATATATTGTATTAATTTCTCTTCATGTAGTTCATGTTGTAATTTTAATATTAATTGACTAGTTTTTTGAATTATGTTTTTATAATCTAAACAAGATGGTTATAACAATCTGTTTGTTGGAATAAAACCTCTCTAATCCTTGAGTATGTTTGGAACTATTCAAATTAAGAAATTTATAATAAAGTAACACAATGTATAATAGAATACAAGTAACTAGTATTGCTAATGAATACATACAAGATATGTTAGACAATATAAATAATAAACCAACCCTAATTAAACACTTAAAATTTAAAATTATTGCAATTTTTTCTATATGGAGGAGCATTGCTTCTGCTGGAGTCAATACTTCCTGCATGGAGATGCATTGCTCCCCTGTGGAAGCTATTGAGATTATCTTTATTTCTATTTTCCTTTTACTTAAGTCTTATGTAATAAGGGCCTAAGTATAATAGGTCCATTAGGTCTTATTATTTTCTCCCTTGTTGTGTCCCATCCTATTTATAGATAAAGGTTGTACTCTTTCCAAAATCTAGAAAGATGACTACTTTCTACATAGTATCAGAGCACGACATATAAATGCCTTACAACCCTCCTTTCCAAGTCGATGTCACCATCGTCTCCCCTCCCATCCCCACTAATCATCTTTTTTCTTCTTCACCACTGTTGATCACACCAAGGGAGATCTAGTCTTCTTTGTATCCCTATCCTCTTCCCAACAAGAGGATCTAAGAGTACCGCCTATGGTCTTTCTGTCGATCTTATGCCCTAAAGGTTGGTTGTTCATAAAGTCATACGACCTCCTTTTTCAGTCATAAGTGAGTATATTTTATACGCTTTGTCTACATATTATTTGATATGATTGGATCTTTCCAACATATCTCTATTTCTCTTGGTGATCCATAAGGTTCACTACCTATTCTAGGTTCTTTTCTAGACTTAGATTTGTTGTGTGTGCCACCTACATGTCATGTTTGTGGCCTAAAATGGCGTGTTGTCATCGCAAATCTATTTTTCTGCATTCTACTACACTCAAAACAACATGTTAGCATCATGACACAGGTTTTGAGTGACTTAATGACACCTTTTCTGCTGAAAACATGTTGTTCTATTTTACCTTTTGTTGGAACATTATTGGTTCATCTTCTTCCTTTGTTTGGATTCGTGACACACATCCTATGTGTGTAGCCTCTGTGAAGTTTAATGGTTCCAACTACATCCTATGGGCACACTCCTTTCAGATCTATGCACACTCTTTTGAAAAATTAGAGAATCTCATAGATCTACCTCCACCACAAGAAGACGCATCTAGCAAAAATAAATCTACTAAAGAAACATCTGACAAAAGAAAGATAGACTTTAAAAAGTGGACTGAACATTACTCTCTAGTTCTCTCCTAGATTTTGAATACCTGTGAAATCACATATCTCTATAATCTACTTTTAGCCGACACATCCAAGAAGGCATGGGATCACCTTGCCCAAGTGTACTCTAGAAAAGGAAATACATCCTGAGTATTTGATCTATACAAACATTTTCATTCTGTTAAACTTTAAGATAAGGCAGCGTGTGCTTCACATTTCAACACTTTTAAAGGGTTTGGGGCGAGCTCAAGCTTCATCACCCCTTATCATTTGATCTTTCCAAAATGCAAAAGCGGCAAGAGGAAATACAACTATGTCAATTTTGACATCTCTACCTTCTAGTTATGAAGTTTTCCACCAATACTGTGGCAACACATCCCACTATCACACAGACAGTGAGGTGTTACGCGAAAACGTGCGGAAATCACCATAACCACAGATTACCAAAAATACGGGTTAATTAAAACCGTTTGCGGAAAGCTGACAAACTGAGAAACTATTACATTCCAGTCCACATCCTTCAAGAAAACAGGTTATATAAACATATACAAGCCTTAAAACCTGTCCACAGCTTAGAGCGACAGCTGTCTTGTCATCACATGAGTTCTTCACCTGTTTATACATACATAAAGGCCCACATCCGGCCAGCAGCAGGATATACAAAACATCAACGATCATACATCGTGAAATAATGTCAAAACATCGCCAAGGACCTGAGAGTACAGGGATGACTCTAGACTTTACTACAAAACATCCAAAACAGCAGCATATCCATCGCTTGCCTTCTACTGCTCTTCTTGCTGCTCGGCCGCTACCCCGCGACTACCACCGCGTCTAGCTTGACCACCTAAAAAGGGTGTAGACCAGCAGAGTGAAACAATGAAACATTATCCCAGCGAGAAACATAACTCCCCGCCGAAACTACAAAACCTCAGATAGATAAAGCTATAACAGTAGGTAACTGATAACAGATAAAACAAGAGCAGTTTATGTAAAGCAAAGCCATTCTTACCGACAAGCTTACCAGCTGTACAGAAAGCATATAACCAATATATTTCTCAATGGAACATGATTCACAAGATAAGATATATGGCTATGTAACATGAGGACTATATGAGTAACTGTAAGATATAATAGATTAACTACACAAGCAAGGCCTCAACCAATGTTCCGTGTTTTTCCTTAAGCAACAAATACTATACGGTTGAATTACGTATTTTATGCACTGAGGAAGTGAACCGTACCATTCAAATCCAACATTCGGCTGCGAAGCCCATAGCCGGTGCCATACAAGGTTAATGGAAGAGTCAGACTCCATAACCTTCCCCCTCGTGGTCAGTGCACGAGAACCAAAGAAGGACCGCAGTCTCATGCTCAAGTGGCCTCAGCCACAGGGTCAGCTCCACAGGCTACCCTTCCTCTAGCCCACCTCAGTACAGGTCACGGCGCTAGTATATCTGAGCCACGGGCCTGATCACTGTGCTCTGAGCCATGAACGCATTCATGCTCTTCGTATCACATATTCGGAGCCATGGGCCTGTTCACCATGCTCATCACATATCTGAGTCTACAACCACAGCTGCACTCATTTTCCTCTCTATTTGAGGCTAGGAGAAACCTCGCATATTCAAAAATATGCACTCCGGGTTAACCCGCAGGAGAACCCGTTTCACCATCACCAGCTCCTGACGATGATGGATCTATGGCCAGGGCAAACTACATGATATATTCCACTGTAATTATTTAGTATCTTTTTAGATGGATTGCAAGATTCAACCAAGTTGTATAACATGCAGACTATATAAGAAATAAACAACATAAAACTCAACATTATGCTTTTACTGTAATCACATCAACCTGATCCATCTCAAGGATCTAACATCACATGTTATCACTTGGCCTCTTGCCAATCATCCAAATCCATCTCAAGGATCATCACATATCATGGGATCTCAATCCCTCATCATACATTGTCACTGCCTTTCAAGGCTTACATCATCATCATGGAACAAATACTTCATACATGCAATCTCTTCCACAAGAGTAATTATCAAAGTGATGTCACTCATCACATATTTCTCATAGCCTTTTCATGGCTAATCCTCACCTGCATGGTTAGTGTACTCAATAATCATAGGCTTTACAGAAAGACTATGCTTACCAACATAGGGTGACAATCAAGGTTCTATACTTATCAATCACATATCAACTGATGATCACATGCATAGGACACATCATATAACAAACCACTTGTGTAACTACCATTATTCTGCTTATCATTAATAGATAATCACTTTCATATGTGTAGCCAGGATAAGATAAATGAACCATCTTATTCATAACGAGCACTATTATCTATATAAGGGGTTACCATCATTTTAAGCAAGGATATAAACCACTAGACTATTTTTCATGAAGCGAGGAACCCTCACAAAAAATATCAAGAACCCTCACAAAAAGGGGTGTATCGGGCCACCTGCTCTTACCCAAAGCTTAACGCACAACGACCGATACATCAGCAAGCAACAACGCTACGCCGCGCGTCAAGGGGGGGGGTATCGCACGTCAGGGGTGTCGGCCACTAAAGGTGTGTCGGGCACAAGCACTATCGGGAAATGCCCGTCACAGCAGTGCGTTATCAGCCGATACCAAAGCAACCTGACACCCGTCACAAGATAACCCAGCAATGCCCGTTACAGAGCCTATATCGGCCAGGTTAGGCCACTAGATATAACAACCAAGAGAGAGAGAGAGAGAGAGCCCAACCCTATTATCGTGCAACCACTGATCCAGGCCTAACGGCCGTCACAAAGCAAAGAAAAAGGTTGTGATGCCCGTCACAAGAACCAAGGGTGTCATCTGACACCACAACATATCGCCCAACACCCACACACTCACTCACTTGGAACGTGCAAGGCTAGGTTAGGGCTGTCGGGCAGCACCTCCCCAAGCCCCTATCGTCCAAACCACCACTCACAAAGGTCATCTTCTACCTTAAGCACAAGGCAACCAAAACCCTAGAGGGTCAAGAACACAAGCTCACCAAGAAACCCTACTCCACAAGAGGATCGGCCAACAAGGATACTTATGCAAGAAGATAAACTAACAACAACATGCAAATGAGATCAAAGAAAAGGAGATAGTGTAGCTAGGGTGAGAAGTTATTCAACCCTCCTTAAGCAAGTTCCAAGCTCAACCAAGCAAGGAAGAAGAAGCACCAAGGGATATCGTCCACCACTTGCTCCTTCAAGGGGGTATCGGCCACCACAAGCAAGGAAGAAGGTGTGTCGTGCACACCAAAGTGGAGAAGAAAACTAAAGGACCAAAGGAACTCAAAGCAAGGGAAATGAACCCCATATATAGAAGGAAAGGGAGGAGAAAACAAGGTAGAGCAAGGCAAGGTGTCGCCTACCTAGGGACCCTTGTCCTAGTGCACGAGCCACCACTCTAGCAAGCCCTAAACACATGTCCAAGGTCATTGCCATATGCAAGCATCATGCACCAAGTGTCCACTTGTGGTGACACAAACGAGGTCAAATCTAGGTCAAACACCATGGGCGACACACAACTTGCACCATGGGCAACACACACACTCCTGGCCGATACACTCACATCTTGGGCGACACAAGGCTCAACCAAGCCAAAACAAGGCACCTCAAGGCCCAAACAAGCTCATCCAGGCCCAAAAGAACTCAAACAACAAGCCCAAGCCTTCCTCTCAACACAAGAGGAAGCAAAGAGAGGGAGGAACACCTCACAAGGTGGCAAAATTGCCCACAAAACCCTAGACTTGGGTTATTTGCAAGTAGCACCTCCAACTCTCAACAAGGCACAACCAAACCCTAATCATCACTAAAGGTGATTAGCAAGCACCTAAGCACCAAGGTTAAGCAAAACAAATAGGGTAAACCCTAAACGAAGGCCAGGGTCCTTACAAGCTAACCCCCTTCAAGGGATTTCGTCCCTGAAATCTGAAGAGAAAAGCAAGGGATACTTCTTCCTCATGTCTTCTTCAAGCTCCCACGTGGCTTCCTCAACGCCAAGATGATGCCAAAGAACCTTCACAAGAACCAGGTCCTTCCTCTTCAGCTTCTTGACCCTTCTGTCAAGGATCGCCACATGACCTTCCTCATAGGTCACATCTTCATCAAGCTCAACCTCAACTGGCTGTATCACTGATCCCGAATCCAGATGACTTTTCTTCAGCATATTGACATGGAACACTGGATGTAACCTGTGCAACTCTGGAGGCAACTCTAGCTCGTAAGCTACCTTGCCAACACGTGCTATGACTGAGTAAGGCCCCATATACCTGGGTGCTAACTTACCCTTCCGACCAAACCTTAGCACACCTTTCCATGGCAAGACCTTAAGATACACCTTGTCTCCTACCTGGAACTCCAAAGGTTGTCGGCGATTGTCTGCATAAGACTTATGCCTGTCCTGTGCCACTTTCAACTGTTGATGTATCACTTTGATCTTTTCTGTTGTCTGTTGTACTAACTCAAGACCCAAAAGCTGATACTCACCAGACTCATACCAACACAAAGGAGATCTGCACTTCCTTCCATACTAGGCCTCATAAGGAGCCATGTCAATGCTCCACTGATAACTGTTGTTGTAGGCAAACCCTATCAAACTAAGATGTGCATCCCAGTTGCCTAGAAACTACAAAACACAAGCTCGAAGGAGATCTTCCAAAGTATGTATAGTCCTCTCAGACTGTCTATCTGTCTGCGGGTGAAAAGCGATACTGAACCTCAACTGTGTTCCCAACGCTTTGTGCAACTGTTCCTAGAAGCGACTCGTGAACTGAGGACCTCTGTCAGAAACTATCGTTGCTGGAACACCATGCAATCGTACGATTTCATCCACATATACTCGCGCGAGTTTCTCGGTAGTATACGTCGTCTTTACTGGTAAGAAATGGGCAGACTTCGTCAATCTGTCCACTATCACCCAAATGGAATCATGATTCCTAGTTTTCCGGGGTAGACCAACCACAAAATCCATGGTTATATTATCCCATTTCCACTGCGGTATCGGCAAAGGTTGCAACGTACCTGCCGGTTTCTGATGCTCAGCCTTCACTTGCTAACAAACCGCACATCTCGCCACGAACTCAGCTACATCTTTCTTCAATCCGGACCACCAACACAAGTCCTTTAGACTATGATACATCTTGGTGACACCTGGATGCATAGCATACATCGACATGTGTGCTTCCTTGAGCACCAACTTCCTTAGATCATCAGCATCCGGAACCACCATCCTATCACAATAGCAAACCAACCCATCCTCGGATTCATGGAACCCATCACGCTTTTCACTGCCGAATTCTGATCTAATCAACTATATCACATCATCTTTTTGTTGTGCATCTTTGATCTGCTGTCTCAGCGTAGGCTTGACTTGCATCTGTGCTAGAAGTCCAGCTAATAAAGAAACTTCCATCTATACATTCATCTGTCGTAAAGAAACAAACATATCTCTCCTATGGCATACCAGAGAACTCAACTGTGCCTTCTTTGCAGAAAGAGAAGAAGACTTTCTGCTAAGCGCATCAGCTACCACATTCGCCTTACTAGGATGATACTCGATAGTGCAGTCGTAATCATTGATCAACTCCATCCATCGACGTTGTCGCATGTTCAACTCATGCTGCGAAAAGATGTACTTTAGATTCTTATGATCCGTAAAGATCTGACACACTTCCCCATAAAGATAGTGTCTCCAAATCTTCAACGCATGAACCACTGCGGCCAACTCCAATTCATGAGTAGGATAGTTCTGCTCATGTTTCTTGAGCTGTCGCGAAGCAAAAGAAACCACATGATCTTCCTGCATCATCACACAACCTAAACCGTTCTTGGAAGCATCACAGAAAACAACATAGCCCTTTCCAGGCTCTGGCAGGATCAACATTGGAGCACTGGTTCGCTTCCCCTTCAAACTCTGGAAAGCTTTCTGACATCGATCATCCCAAACAAAAGGTACATCCTTTCTGGTCAACTTCGTCATCGGCAACGCGATCGCACTGAAGTCCTTGATGAACCTTCGGTAGTATCCTCCTAACCCAAGGAAACTACGAACTTCTGTCGGTGTATTCAGTTGTTCCCAATCCGCAACGGATTCCACCTTCTTCGGATCTACTTTGACTCCTTCAACAGATATCACATGACCCAAAAAAGTCACTTCTTCCAACCAGATATCACACTTACTGAACTTGGCATACAACTGATGTTGGAGAAGAAGAGTCAATGCTAGACAAAGATGTTGTTCATGCTCTAGCCTGTCCCGAATATAGATCTAGATGTCATCTATAAAGACTACAACAAACTGATCTAAGAATGGATGGAACACCTTGTTCATCAGATCCATGAAAGCAGCAAGTGCATTGGTTAGCCCAAACGGCATAACCACGAACTCAAAGTGACCATACCTCGTCCTAAAGGCTGACTTTGGTATGTCATCCGCCTTAATCCTCAACTGATGATATCCAGACCGTAGATCGATCTTCGAAAACACTGTAGCACCATGCAACTGATCGAACAGATCATCTATCCTCGGCAACGGGTACTTATTCTTGATCGTAACCTTATTCAACTTCTGGTAATCTATACACAACCGCATCTATCCATCCTTCTTCTTAACAAACAACACTGGAGCACCCCAAGGCAACGTTCTCGGTCGAATGAAGCCTTTCTCCAACAATTCTTGCAACTGCTTCTTCAGCTCTACCATCTCTTATGGAGCCATCCTATACGGTGTCTGTGCAACTGGTTGTGTCCCTGGCACCAGATTGATCTCAAAGTCAATCTCTCGGGGTGGAGGAACACCAGGAAACTCCTCAGGAAACACATCGGCAAACTCTCGAACAACTGACACTTCCTCTAGGCTAGGACCTTTTGCCTTGGTGACCACAACGGTATCCACCACGTGAGCTAAGAATGCCTCACATCCTTTCCGTAGCAACTTTTTTGCCACCATAATTGATACCAGACACGTCGGAAGAATCTTCCTATCTCCCTGGAAGACCCACTTCTCTCCTCCATCATCAAACATCGCCTGCTTGGAACCATAGTCCAAAACAACCTGATACTTCTCTAAGTCATCCATCCCAAGGATGACATCGAAACCATGCATATCAAGTGGTATAAGATCCACTTGAATGCGATGTCCCGAGAAAGACAAGACACAAGATGGACACTCTTCTCGGAGCAACGAGGAACCATCAAGAGGGGTTTCTAACAACAAGCTATCCTTCTTACAGCTAATAGGTAAACGATAGTTTTCAAGCATACTATAGGCGATAAAAGAGTGTGTAGCACCCGGGTCAACCAGAACATATATAAAGCAAGAAGAAGACATATCAGAATGAAATACCTCCATCTGACCTGTCACCACTCGCGGATTGACTATCGCCTCCGGCTGACTCATAGCATAGAATCGAGTCGTTGCTTGCTGTCCACATCCTCTGCTTCCTTGAGCAGACGATCCAGCTTGCGACGCCTGACGGCTTCCTCTCCCTCTGCTACCACTGGACTGCAACCTCTCTGACCCTTGTTGATTCTGCCTTGACTGATGTGTTACTTCATCATCTCTGTAGGGGCAACTAAACTTGACATGCCCTATCTGACCGCAGGCATAGCATGTTCTATTGTCAAACTGTGGCCTGGGTGGCCCTGTCACTGCCACTGAAGCAGTACTATGTGCCTTCGATGGTGAAGAAACATAGCCTCTTCCCTTACTCGGAGACCACTGCGACGGCACACTAGGACCTCTCATTGCTGACGGTGCCACAAACCTTGGCTTCTTGAAGCCACCAAACCTCTGCCCCTGGAACTGAGCAGGTCTCTTACTGATCGTTCGATCCTCCGGACAGATTCCACAAACGTAGCAAACCTCTCTCGATTCTCCAACGCAGACACAGGTGTTGTCAGCTCAGAACTCAAACCTTTCACAAAGCGTCTGATCCGCTCCTCATCTGTCGCTGCCATATGAGGACAAAACCTCAACAGATCCATGAACTTGGCTTCATAGTCGGTGATATTCATCGTTCCTTGTCGCAAACGCTCAAACTGACTGATCTTCTCATTCAGATACATCTTCGGGAAGTATCTGCTAACGAACTCATGCCGGAAAACTTCCCAACCGATCACCTCACCAGGCCGCTTCTCTTCCTCGATGGTCCACCAGTGACCATCACTACCCTTAAGAAGGTAGACAACATGCATTACTTTGTCTGCTTCGGGGATGTCTAAGATTCGGAAAGTCTTCTCAAGACTTGTCAGCCACAGATCTGCATCCGCTGGATCAGCCGTTCCAGCATAATCCGAAGCTCCAACTCAACGAAGCCGCTCGAAGGTCTTCCCAATATCCGATGCTTCTCCATGGGGAGCATGTGCTTGTGGAGGAGGCACTGGCAATCGCTCAACCATGAGATTCATCGTAGCCATCATCTGCCCCATAAGTTGTTGATAGGCAGGATGTTCGAGTATGGTTGGGTTAGATTGGGGGACCTCAGGCACCCGATCTCCATGTGCCTGCTCAAAAGCTCCACCGACTGATGAAGCATCACTATGCTCACCAGCATGTTCTTCATGGTTTCCAGACATCTTGGCTTTTCTTCCGCTGAGGGCAGAAGATGTTTGTGAGAAAATCTGGAAAACTCATAAGTACAGACTAAACCTAGTTCTAAATCCCTGTAGACTCAGCGAACCTAGGGCTCTGATACCAAAAACTTGTGGCAACACATCCCACTATCACACAGATAGTGAGGTGTTATGCAAAAACGTGCGGAAATCACCATAACCACAGATTACCAAAAACACGGGTTAATTAAAACTATTTGCGGAAAGCTGACAAACTGAGAAATTATTACATTCCAGTCCACATCCTGCAAGAAAACAGGTTATATAAACATATACAAGCCTTAAAACCTGTCCACAGCTTAAAGCAACAGCTGTCTTGTCATCACATGAGTTCTTCACCTGTTTATACATACATAAAGGCCCACATCTGGCCAGCAGCAGGATATACAAAACATCAACGATCATACATCGTGAAATAATGTCAAAACATCGCCAAGGACCTGAGAGTATAGGGATGACTCTAGACTCTACTACAAAACATCTAAAATAGCAGCATATCCATCGCTTGCCTTCTACTGCTCTTCTTGTTGCTCGGTCGCTACCCCGTGACTACCACCGCGTCTAGCTCGACCACCTAAAAAGGGTGTAGACCAGCAGAGTGAGACAATGAAACATTGTCCCAGCGAGAAACATAACTCCCCGCCAAAACTACAAACCTCAGATAGATAAAGCTATAACAGTAGGTAACTGATAACAGATATAACAAGAGCAGTTTATGTAAAGCAAAACCATTCTTACCGAAAAGCTTACCAGCTGTAGAGAAATCATATAACCAATATATTTCTCAATGGAACATGATTGACAAGATAAGATATATGGCTATGTAACATGAGGAACATATGAGTAACTGTAAGATATAACAGATTAACTACACAAGCAAGGCCTCAACCAATGTTCCGTGTTTTGCCTTAAGCAACAAATACTATACGGCTGAATTACATAGTTTATGCCCTGAGGAAGTGAACCGTACCGTTCAAATCCAACCTTCGGCTGTGAAGCCCATAGCCGGTGCCATACGAGGTTAATGGAAGAGTTGGACTCCACAACCTTCCCCCTCGTGGTCAGTGCATGAGAACCAAAGCAGGACCGCAATCTCATGCTCAAGTGGCCTCAGCCACAGGGTCAGCTCCACAAGCTACCCTTCCTCTGGCCCACCTCGGTACAGGTCACGGCGCTAGTATATCTGATCCACAGGCCTAATCACCGTGCTCTGAGCCATGAACGCATTCATGCTCTTCGTATCACATATACGGAGCCATGGGCCTGTTCACCATGCTCATCACATATCTGAGTTTGCATCTGCAGTTGCACTCGTTTTCCTCTCTATTTGAGGCTAGGAGAAACCTCGCATATTCAAAAATATGTGCTCCGGGTTAACCCACAGGAGAACCCGTTTCACCATCACCAGCTCCTGACGATGATGGATCTATGGCCAGGGCAAACTATATGATATATTCCAATGTAATTATTTAGTATCTTTTTAGATGGATTGCAAGATTCAACCAAGTTGTATAACATGGAGACTATACAAGAAATAAACCACATAAAACTCAACATTATGCTTTTACTGTAATCACATCAACCTGATCCATCTCAAGGATCCAACATCACATGTTATCACTTGGCCTCTTGCCAATCATCCAGATCCATCTCAAGGATTATCACATATCATGGGATCTCAATCCCTCATCATACATTGTCACTACCTTTCAAGGCTTACATCATCATCATGGAACAAATACTTCATACATGCAATCTCTTCCACAAGAGTAATTATCAAAGTGATGTCACTCATCACATATTTCTCATAGCCTTTTCATGGATAATCCTCACCTGCATGGTTAGAGTACTCAATAATCATAGGCTCAATAGAAAGACTATGCTTACCAACATAGGGTGACAATCAAGGTTCTATACTTATCAATCACATATCAACTGATGATCACATGCATAGGACACATCATATAACAAACCACTTGTGTAACTACCATTATTCTCCTTATCATTAATAGATAATCATGTTCATATGTGTAGCCAGGCTAAGATAAATGAACCATCTTATTCATAACGAGCACTATTATCTATATAAGGGGTTACCATCATTTTAAGCAAGGATATAAACCACTAGACTGTTTTCATGAAGCGAGGAACCCTCACAAAAGATATCAAGAACCCTCACAAAAAGGGGTGTATCGGGCCACCTGCTCTTACCCAAAGCTTAACACACAACGACTGATACATCAGCAAGCAACAACGTTGTGTCGCGCGTCAAGGGGGGGGGGGTATCGCGCGTCAGGGGTGTCGGCCACTAAAGGTGTGTCGGGCACAAGCACTATCGGGCAACGCCCATCACAGTAGTGCGTTATCGGCCGATACCAAAGCAACGTGACGCCCGTCACAAGATAACCCAGCAATGCCCGTTAGAGAGCCTATATCGGCCAGGTCAGCCCACTAGAGATAACAACCAAGAGAGAGAGAGCCGAACCCTATTATCGTGCAACCACTGATCCAGGCCTAACGGCCGTCACAAAGCAAAGAAAAAGGTTGTGACGCCCGTCACAAGAACCAAGAGTGTCGCCCAACACCACAACATATCACCCAACACCCACACACTCACTCACTTGGAACGTGCAAGGCTAGGTCAAGGGCTGTCGGGCAGCACCTCCCCAAGCCCCTATCATCCAAAGCACCACTCACAAGGGTCATCTTCTACCTTAAGAACAAGGCAACCAAAACCCTAGAAGGGCAAGAACACAAGCTCACCAAGAAACCCTAATCCACAAGAGGATCGACCAACAAGGATACTTATGCAAGAAGCTAAACTAACAGAAACATGCAAACGAGATCAAAGAAAAGGAGATTGTGTAGCTAGGGTGAGAAGTTATGCAACCTGCCTTAAGCAAGCTCCAAGCTCCACCAAGCAAGGAAGAAGAAGCACCAAGGGGTATCGTCCACCACTTGCTCCTTCAAGGGGGTATCAGCCACCACAAGCAAGGAAGAAGGTGTGCCGTGAACACCAAGGTGGAGAAGAAAACTAAAGGACCAAATGAACTCAAAGCAAGGGAAAGGAACCCCATATATATAAGGAAAGGGAGGAGAAAACAAGGTAGAGCAAGGCAAGGTGTTTCCTACCTAGGGACACTTGTCCTAGTGCACGAGCCACCACTCTAGCAAGCCCTAAACACATGTCCAAGGTCATTGCCATATGCAAGCATCATGCACCAAGTGTCCACTAGTGGTGACACAAACGAGGTCAAAGCTAGGTCAAACACCATGGGTGACACACAACTTGCACCATGGGCGACACACACACACTCCTGGCCAATATAATCACCTCTTGGGCGACACAAGGCTCAACCAAGCCAAAACAAGGCACCTCAAGGCCCAAACAAGCTCATACAGGCCCAAAAGAACTCAAACAACAAGCCCAAGCCTTCCTCTCAACACAAGAGGAAGCAAAGAGAGGGAGGAACACCTCACAAGGCGGCAAACTTGCCCACAAAACCCTAGACTTGGGTTATTTGCAAGTAGCACCTCCAACTCTCAACAAGGAACAACCAAACCCTAATCATCACTAAAGGTGATTAGCAAGCACCTAAGAACCAAGGTTAAGCAAAACAAACAGGGTAAACCCTAAACGAAGGTCAGGGTCCTTACAAATACATTCCTACATATGAACACTTCACAACATTATATTATGTCTATCTTTGACTATCTCGTTCTTCATCTTTTACAAGTATTGTCAAAGAGCCTGCTGACCTTGTTGTTGTCGAACAAGGGTATGAGAGGTGTATCAACATAATAAAATAGTTTCTCATACTCCATCCTTTTATCTTCGTCTTAATGGAGCCCCAGTGGGTTTATTTAAAAATTCAAATTCTTTCAGGTCGGGCAGCCCGCTTTGTCCACTACTCTCCACAATTTTTGTTGAAGGGTTCAAAAAATGACTACAAGAAGCTCATTCTAAGAAAATGCTCGGATGATACACTATTAGGAAAATAGAAGTGATGAGTCTCTTGTTATTTATGGATGATGTCTTGATATTCATCAAAGGCAGGGGATGTGGTTTTAGTCCTCTCAAACTAATTATGAAGAACTTTGGGATATAATCATGCATGAGATACAATGAAAGAAAAATGCATATCTATCTCTCTTATTCACACAAAAAAGATTGAGCTCATGGAGATACTAGGTATGTAGAGGGGAGAATGGCCCAATAAATATCTTGGGTTTCCCATGGATGGAGGAAGTTTAAGAGAGAAACATTTTCATCAATATTTATTAGCTGAAAGATATGATAATCTAATGCCCTATACCTGCATTGACAATTAGTTGCATGTTTTATTTTCTGAGTATTTATGCAATGGGATTGGTGAAATTTTGGATGAAGTAAGGTGATAGAGCCAAATACACCTTGACACACATGGAAATGCCCATCTAACTTTGTTTGGGTGAATTCAACCCCCCACCTAGTTGGAAATCTTTGGTAGACCCACTGTATGAAGGAGGTTAGGTCTATAAAACCTTTAAGACCTTGTGGATCATCAAGATTCATTGAGAATAAAAGGGATAATTGAATTTCACACTACACGACACATGTGAATTAAAAAATGATATGGAATGAACCAACAACTACAAACTGAACATGTCAAAACTTGAGGATCATCATAGTTTGTTGAGAATCAATAAGATAATTGAAGATCATAGTACATGGAGCATGTGGATGAAGAAATGATATGGCATAAACCTACAACTACAACTAGAACACAAATGTGGATAGTTGACAACCTAGAGAAAATTGTAGAGATTAGAACTAAATTCGTTGATTGTATAATCAAAGAACTTTAGGGAAAATGTAGACATCCCATTTAGATGATGATGCAACTATTGGAATTTGGAAAACCATGCACGTATCGAGATGGAGTCTGAAAACCTTTAGGCCACATATTAAATACTTTTTGATAATAGATAGAGTGAGCAAATGGAACCATAATGTTATAACAGTTGCATTCCTTGTGAAGATGATAATGAGTCCCATGAACATCTGTATTATGCCTGCAAATTCTAGAAATACTTATCAGAGAGATCAAATCTCAAACTCAACTTGAAGGGCAACTACAACCTACAAAAAAACCTATCTTAAGTGGGGCGTGGGAGGAAACAGAACAACACCTTATCACTTCGGGTGATTACTTCATGTGTTCATTTCATTTTATAGGAAAGGAATCAAAAAAGGCATGGAGAAAGGGGTAATGATGTTTAGAGCATCTATTTCAAGATTGAGAAGGACATATGATTATTAGACTACACATATAGAGATAGACTAGAGGATATCAACTCAATCAGAAAAAATGGGATCTTATGTAATGTGTGTATGAAGTCTTCTCTTATTTGATGCACTATGCTTTCTCTTGAATCTTCTCATATAGGTTGTAACTAGAGCTCTGTAACCCTTAAGATTGTTATGTTGGTATTTACAGTCATGGGTGTGACTTGCAATTTTGTCCCCTTGTGGGGGGAAAATGTATGTACCAGGGATTTCCAATATGTATATATACATATAAATAGAAAGAGAGAAAGTGTGAGAGTGAGGATAGAATTCACTCAAATGCATCAGAGATGGAATACACTCAAATTATTCCACTATTTAATAATTTATGTGAAAATTCAAGCTCTTGATCTTCTTAAATGTCTTATCAAAAGACTATATATACAAGTTGAGCTCATTTTAACACTTATTTGTAATACATTTAAAGAAAAAATGTTGAACTAGAAGTAATTGTGTGTACATTTTTGTTGTTATTATATGACTGACCTCTAAGCATCAAAAGAAGATAAAATTTGGCATTTAGTATATATTTCTATAACAATGACTATCAATGTTTTGGATTTTAAAAGGAATTCAACTTGCCATGTTAATGTCACTTGAGTGTACAATACAATCAGTAAAATTGTGTGTATTATATATATATATATATATATATATATATATATATATATATATATATATATATATATATATATATATATATATATATATATATATCATTTAGTATATGAATCTGGAAAACACATTATTGTACTGAGTGTACAATACATCCAAGTGACATTAACATGCCAAGTTGAATTATTTCTAACATCAAAATCAGTCATAGTCATTTTTATAGCAATATAGACTAAATGACACACACACACACACACACACACATATATATATATAGAGAGAGAGAGAGAGTCAGGCTAGAATACACTCGAGTGCATCCAGAGCAGAATACACTCAAGTAGTTTTCCTTGATGCAATACTTTCTTTTAAATCTAATCCTTTGATCTTCTTAAACATCATGTGAATAGCTCATACATAAAATTTGAGCCCATTTGAACATTTATAGGTCATGTTATGAAGAACACAAAAAATATGCATTTCAAATTAGTTTCACGTGTTGATTTTGTTGCCCTTGGATGAGTGACTTACACTCATCCAAATGGGCTCAAAATTTGTATGTAGCCTAATTATAGTATGACAATGAAGATCAATGGTTTACATTTTGCAAAAAATAGTCCTTATATGCAAACACACTTGAGTGTATTCCTGCGATCTGCACACTCGAGTGTATTCTAGCCTGACTATATATATATATATATATATATATATATATATATATATATATATATATATATATATATATATATATATATATATATATATATATATATATATATATATATATATATATATATATATATGTGTGTGTGTGTGTGTGTGTGTGTGTGTGTGTGTGTGTGTGTGTGTGTATTTGTGTGTGTGTGAGAAGAGAGAGTGTGTGTCTGTGTTTGTGTTTGTGTTTGTCTTTATGTTTGTGTGTGGTGTGTGTTTGTGTGCGTTTGCAAGTATATATATGTATGTAGATGGTTATTACATTGTACCTTATTAATTAGTTCAATGAATGAACTCCTCAATTTATACTCATCATTGATACTTTTAAAATTGAAGAAATCTGTTACTTATATAGGTTCTTGGTATTATGCCATCACTCCATATTTTGAGCATTTATGAGGAATAAAACCTAAATTCATATTTCATTATTCATACTAGCTTTTAGGATCTTGTTTTGTAGCTTTCCAACCCTAATTTGGCACTCAAAAACCATAATTTTGATTTGATGGCCTATTTTGGCTGGACAGGTAATTTTTTATGTGAGTTGGACCTGGTCTTATAAGATTTACCAACTATGAATAAATATTGGATACTCCCTATTATGGGATTTTTCTTGAACACTTGATTTCACTTATCATGTAATCTGACTTGTTTATAAGAAAACTTTAATAATATCTTCCTTCTATTCCTTCTAGTTTAGTATTTTAGCTAGTTTTGTTTTTTTTGTTATTTGTCTTAATGTAAACACAATTTCCTTCTCATGTGATGGACCACATGCTCATCACAATCAATCTTATATGAAGAATTAAATTAATATATCAAAACCAATAGATTCAATACTAGAAATCATGGGGTACGTGGAAGTTCCCATATTAATATTAGCGAGTCACACACATTGTATGTAGTGAAGATAGCCTTATAAGATGCAATGTGATATGTAGTTGTCACCACCCACTCAAAATCATCCTCATCTATATGTAGACGTTAGTCTTCAACTAAAAAATCATACATTAAACATTTCATGTAAGGCACAAGTATTAGTTTATACCCTAATATATAATCAACACATAATAATGTTTGGATTGTAAAGATAATTATTATCATTAAAGTTTATGTTTGAAGTTCTTATGAAGTAAATTGATTATTTTCAATATGCATAACTCAGGTTTGAATGTTAGAAAACCTATTTTTTAGTGAAAAAAGTGGTATGTCACGTCATAAAAGGAGGTCAGATTAGTATTAAATTAGACCTTAGTATGGGTTTGGTATAACTATGGGTCTCTGCCTAGTCTATAAAATGTCACTAAAAGAAGAAAAATGTGGCAATACGGGTCAATAATTCATGGCAATAGCTTGTGCAAACATTTTAAAGGACATTTATGGGAATTCTTGTATGTCAAAGTAACTAATGGTAAGTTGGGATCAACTATGAAGAACAAGTCTAGGTTGTGAGGTACCGAACCTAGGCAAAGAAATAAGATTACAAATAAGCATTTCTTTAATAGGACAAAATGTCCATTTTAGTCATTTAAGCACCATAAAAACATTATGGGCCATCCCCTTACATAGAGGATCCCCCTAGACCCTATAGATTTGGGTTTTACTAACCACAATTAGAGAAAGGGAATGTTGTCCACCATAGAAACTATGAAACATGTACTTAATATTTATGAAAACGATGCCAAAGGTTCTAGAAAGCACTTTCTTTTTAGTAATTTGTATAGATTATCTATAACCACATGATAGATGGCTTGTTAAGTAGGGTTTGAAAAAATAATTATGGCATAATAGGTGGGGTGGATAAGTTGTGTATGCACCAACCATATTTTTATCTAGAAAGGAAAAGGGTATGCCTTGAGATTGTGTGTATCTTGATATAATTCTAAAGCAAGTTTGTGCATATTTTGGCTCTGTTATTTTTTATTATATTGGGAAGGGGTATATTTCTCTAGAAGTATTAGAGAATGTGCAAGATAATAACATATACTAAATCAAGTAATTAAAATGTGATATATATTAGCTAGTCCAACCCTTAAGTTTTCTATTAATAGAGGCCATGATAGATTGAAGATATTGAGGATCCAGGGATAATCGTAGATATATGGTACAAAATGATTCTTTGTTGCATTGGAGGATATAACAAAATATTTGAGTCATAATGTTGAATGTGCCATCTAAATAAAGAAGATTTGGAATAGTTGATTTTTAGAGTAGATATGGTTTGAACCTATTTTATGTTGACACTATTATGTGTGGATGGTTTTATGAAACTAAGATGTCATTCAAAAAATTTATGCTTGGCTCTATGGTTAGATCTAAAATTATGATCTTTATAATTATATTATTGTAAGTGCCTAATTGTATTAATCAACTAAGCATGGTGTGGCTATAATGAAAATAAGAGATGATAGAGGGTCAAATTTTCACAGACCATTGAAGCTTTTGAAGAAATATTGGGGGTATCATTGACTAATATGTATAGTGAGGTTTTATTAACACATGTTTTGTCTATATAATCCATAGATCAGGAATTTTGATTCCTAAAAGAAGACTTTGAAGGAAAGGACAATGTATGCGATTGAAGACTTTTTATGTCTAATTTGAGGATAGATAAAATAGTAGAAGTGGTGTGGTGGTGATCGATGCTTTCAGTGGTATAGATAAAATAATCATATATTTTCTAGACATTGATGATAGTAGTTTGTCTTTGGGATATGATATAATAAATTTGGAATCTAGTATAAAGAAAATAACTTTGGTGATAATTTTCTAGTGAGGTGGAAGATGCTAATAGGATGAGACTCGGTTACGTGGCTAGGGTTTGGTTTTTTAGGTGTAAGAGCAAGGTATGTTGCATTAACTCTGGAGATCAAAGAGGAATGTTTGTACTTGCATATAGATTTGGCAAGATATTTAGGATGTATATTATGCATGGTATGCCAAAATTTTGAATTAAAGAAACTCGATAAACAATCTCGACTGGGAGAGTTTTCATGGTCCATGTTTCATATCACAAGACATTTTTTATCATGGGTGGCGGAGTTTTAATATAGTGAGAGCTTGAAACCAACCAATGGGTGAACTTCTTGGATGGAGGTTTAAATGAAGGTTATTGTTTTACAATTTGTGTTGGCTTAGGAAGTTTTGGAAGTCAATATAACATGGTTAATGATGTCATATTTGTCACTGATCCTGAGATTGTTACTTGTGATGAATGTGAATGTGTTATTTCTTTAATTAAATTTACAACATTTGTGGAACATAATTTTGATCTTTATTTCTAGAAGTATTCTTGGTCTAGGAAGAAATATTATAAGTCTATTTAGACATTGGCATTTATTCAAAAAAGAGGGGGTTAAGGTGTAGATTATCTTGAAGGTCTAGGGTTTTTAAAAGGTATTATTATTTTAATTATCTTGTTGGAGATCGACACATAAATTTGGTTACACCATGTTTTGAGACAAGATTTGAGTCCATGGTTTAGAATGTGAGTTGGATTTTGCATTTTAGGACTGAGGTTTGGCCATAGAGAGTTCCTAAGTTGGTATGAGTATGAATGAGCTAGGGAGTGTCAAACCATTTAACATTTCATAGGAGTTTGTCAAGTATGATAAAAAGGGGTGACCTATAATCAAACCACACATGTCTATAGCTACTACATCCTAAGTTCAGTAGATTATGATTGTTAATAAGGTCATTGGTAGTAGTCATATTGTTGTTAAAGTAGTTGTGCTTGAATCTTATGACATTGAATTATGCACCCTAAAGAGAAGGTTTGTCTGTATGATCTTTATAAAACTTGTTGAGTTCTTGGAAAAAGGAGGTTTTATTTAAGGAAAAAAAACTTACCACAGATCTATGTGAGGATCCATGTTTGGTTGAAAGAGGTGTCCCAGAAAGTTGTGGTGTCTGAGAGGTTTTGGGTTGTTTTGCATGCATGAGGTAAGATATGATTGGTCCAACCAATTAGAATGCTACTACTAAGGCCATGAGTTGGTAGTTGTATCCATGAGTTGTGTCAAGAGCCACCAAGGGTATGAAGATTTTGGTAGGCAAGGGTGGATTTAGTTTATTTTATGATGACAATATCTAACTTTTGTTTTCTGATTAGGTATATGAGTTTCCCTTTCCAATTATAAGAAAACAACTATGAATATTCTAATAGAAAATAAACATTAAAAAGACTTTTAGAAGTAAATAAATGAGAGGAAAACTAGTACTTATAACTTTCGCAAAGAAAATCGATTGTAGAAAGAATCCATGTCCTTCTTCTTATGCCAATAACATTCTCAGGTTATTTGTGAATGAAAGATGAATTTCTCTTTTTTGTTACTGAATGCAATATCATTTTTTGTCAAAATTAGTGCACTCATCTATGTTAACCTAGATGAGGTGATTTTGTGGTGGACCCAAGCCCCCTTAGGAAGGTGTTTCACTTTTTTATGGTATAGATGAGGGAAGACTAGGGTTAGAACTTATAGATGTCTAGGTTGTATGGTTGTAAGTGTCTTTTCTTGTAGTAAAATAAGATGTAATAGAATTAGAACAAGTTATAGGGGGTAAACATGGAGTTGGGCATGCAACACATTGGAGTTCGCAATTATGTCAACCGAGGAGGTTTCTTGTGTATGTTGTGGTTTAGTATAGAAGGAGAGCGCCATTGATAGGATCTTAAAGATGTTGTTGAAGATCTATTTATCTATGATGGATTCATGTATATTCAAATCAGATGGTGGGGATGAATGAGTGAGCAATTTTGCAACTGCAATAGGTGGTGTACGAGGTTTTAGAAAATATTTGTGGTAGTCTAGTTTGAGGGACAAGGAAACATGGGTTTTTTTGGCCTCAAAACATCTTTGGTCCAAGCATCGTCTTTGCAAATCTAAAAGATAGTGTTTTGGTTAACAATTTGTTTGGTAGGTTTTGGTGGTATTACATGAGTTTCTTGGGTAGGTTGAGGAGGTTTTGATGGTTTTGGATGAATATATGGTGTTGGTGTATCACTTTTGCACTTTGGTTTCTTGGGTAAGTCAAATGACTTGTATTTTACAAGAGGTTGCAAGAAAATGTAGGTTCTTTTGCTAAGTGCAAGTTTGATGGTTTAGTTGGAAATTGATCCTTAAGTGTAATGGATGGTAGATGGAAGGGGATTTATAATACGAAGTCAATGTCATTTTATGGTTCATCATTTTCAAAAAAGATGAATCTATGATTTGTATCCAATAACAATATAAAAAAATGTTGGACAGTAGAGTCTTCAAGGGCATAAATCATCAGTTATGCGTGCATGTAGTCATTTGAGAAATATATACCCATTGGGACATCAATAAAGAACCCACCCCATGCATTGATGATATTTTGAAAGATCATGTTGATCTAGAGATGAGTAGGGAGACTTATATAATGAACTCATATATGAGAGTTTGAGGTTCGATTGTGGTTCCAAAGGTAGTTTCCTTGTGGAAACTTATAGTTTTAACATGTGAACCAGAGACTTCAAAGAAGAAAGTTCATCTCTCAACCTCTCTATATCTGAAGTATGGTTTAATATGTATAATATCTTTTATTTGTAGATGTCTTTGGGTTGAGGCACGATGGTGCTGAAGAGAAGGGATATGAGATGTCAAGAAATTTACATAACAGGGATAAGACATAAACTTTAGCCTTAGTCGACTATAGTGACCATACTTTCATTATTGAGAACGTGAGCTTGGTGAATTTTGGTGATAAGGAATTCTAGGACAATGTTAGAAGTTGAATCACAGCCACCTTTTTCATATGAAGTCCATCACTTGTTTATGGACAAGGCACAAATATTGCTCAATATGTCTCTGTATGGGTCGGAAATAGGGTTTGGGAGAAGCTAGAATGAGAATGGAGGGATGATAAATTGGGGACATTGAAAAATGAGGAGATATTGGGTTTTAAGGGTGATGGCATGGATGGTTTTGCTTGATGAGTTTGAGAATGGAAGAAGGGTGTTGGGACATATGATTGTGTTTCTACAAGAGATGCTTATTTATATGATGTGTATTATGGGGATCCATCATGGTGGTCTGCTGAGGGTGTGGATCATGGGAGTCCTAGTCAAATTAAATGTGTTGTTATGGATATATGGAATGTTTGATCCTAAGAGGGTCATGGATGTCAACTATTGAGGAGGGTTTGCTTGCTAAGATTTGTCATTATAGTGGAATAGAGCAGTTGTGGGAGGATACATGTTTGAAGTTTGATCTTTATATGTCAATTTCGAAGATACTACACCATGTGTGTAATGATGGCAAAAGGATTTGAAAATATTTTGGATATACTTTTGATATCCCACAATGTTGTTATCTAGAGTTTTGCGATGTCCGCAAAAAATTACCATGGTTTAAATAATTATGTGAGTAATTTTCAAAATGGATGATGACAGAGAGGTTTTGGATTAATTAGTAAGATTTGTGTGTTGGTGAGGGTTTGAGAAGGAGTAGATAGTTAATGAAAGTGATTAGGAGTTGAGCATTCAAAACAAAATGGTTTATCAACAAATTGAAGATGTTTTTTGGCTTTTCATACCACATATGAAAAAAACCTCTGTTGAATAGGGGTTGATGTGCTTAAAGTGGTGTTTTTAGCCTCAATATAAGGATGATGATACTTTATGTAAACATTGGATTGGGTATGTGTTTATTGTACACTTACATAAAGATAAAAAAAACATTGTTCGAAGTTGGAAAGAGCTTGAAATTCATAAATGAGATGTGAGAAGAAAACGGTGTGGGTAGAGTAGGAAAAGGGAGAAACCTTTAAAGGAGTCAAAAAGTGGTACATTGTTAATGTCTAATAAATAATTGAGGTACTCCTTATTGTAGATTTTGCAGCCTCCATCTGAGGGAATGTAGTCTCCATTTGAGGATAGTTGGGTGTTAGCGAAAGATAAGTGTAGTGAACCCGATGGAGTGGAGTATAGAACATTGAGATCCAAAATGGTTAGAGATGAGGCCAAGTGGAGAATCTCAATAGTGTTGTGGTCTTTGAAGATCACTAAGATGAGTCTATCTGTATCGGTGAAACCTGAGTAGAATCACAAGAGTAATGTTTAGCTCAGGGATACTGGAAGAGATGAAGAAGCAAGTTGGTTGAACACCAAGAAATCAAACTTTTTGTCAAGATAGGCTCCAAGTATTGTACGACCCTCTCTTAGGAGCAATAGAGACTTCTAGGGTAAGGTTCACCAAATTTGTTGGGGCTTAGAACTATGTGTGCCAACTTCCTCATGGACAGATAGACCAAGGTGGTTATGGGTGATCAAGGTGAAAGTTAGGTAGAAACCATTGTGGATTTCAAAGGCTCCAATAATATCAACCCAACGATTAAAATATATGAAGGGGTCAAGGGTCAGGCTCCACCAGAATGCTATAAGAGATGCTTCCGAAGGAGATATTGATCCAATTGAGGGTCCGAATGGGCACCATATCGCGCCACTCGTGTCAAAAAAGAAGGGTTCTTTTAGTGGGCAAGTGGTTTGTGATGTTATATGAAGGCTTTCGTAGATATGAAAGTGTGGTGATTTTACTGTAAAGTAATGTTAGCTTTTAGTACTTTTCGGATGGCCTATTCCATTATTGTGAACATTATCAATATTCTATGTATATATCAAAATTTGACTATTGGACTCTTCTGTTGCAGAATGTCGATGTATAAGCACCCAAAATTTGCGTAATAAGATATGTTTCAAGGTGTCGAAGTGATGGGACCCAATTGATTAAGAGAGTGAATTTGCAAAATCGCCTCAATGCTCTGTGTATATCAAAATTCTACTATAGGACTTTTTTCAAAATCTCTTGAACACGCTAAGATACAACATTGTACAAAAACGGTACAACGGGCGAAGAAGAAAGTAAAGTGTCGGCACATAAAGTGTAGTTAGTAGTGCCATCAGCCTTCTCCCGGTGAGTATCTTCTTGCTCTCTGCTGCTTGGCCTTGCTCCGATCATTGCTGGTGATGATTCTCCTCGCTGCGTCCGTCAGAGATCGACTTCCCCCATTCTGGAGTCATACTGCTTCAATCTGGGGTTCATCAAGCCTCTTTTCGCCCCTTGCAAATCTCTCAGCTCATTGGCGGTGGTGACCTAATTCCATCTCTGTGATCCGATTTCCCCCCTCCAGGGTGCTTCTGTTGGGTTTTGGAGGAGACAAAGAAGCAGCGGAAACAAAAAAAAAATTTCTCCAAACCCAGAACAAAAGGAATCGCGTCAACGTCTATATAATAGGAAAGATGGTTTGTGAATCATACCTTGTCCCGAGGCTTGCTCGGCAACAGTACCACGCACCTTGCGCGGTCTTCACCTCCGGTCTTGGACGGTGTCTATGCAGCTCCTGGTCGCACCGGGACTGAAGACTCCTCCTCCTACCGGACTGTCAGATGACAGTTGTCCTCCTGAGCGGCAGTGTCCTCCCGCCTCTGAAGTAGTCCACACGGACCACCTGGAACTCCACTCTCCTTGTCCCACAAGGAAGTGGAAGGAGTCACACCCTCCTGTTGACGTACTAGTCACCAACACACTCTCCTGTTGCAGTTGCAACTGCAGTTGTCCTTCCCTTGCTGCACCTCCCTTTGCGGGAAGCACTTGCTCGGGCTCTCTCTCGGTTACCAAAACCAGAGAGAACGACAACTTTGCAGAGCAACTGTCTTGCACTGAGTTGTACTCTGAGAAGCCCCCAATACCCCTATATATATAGGCGGGTCATGGGACAGGGTTCTCTGTGCCCGGCAATATGGGACTAAAAGTAGGAGTAGAAGGGTTCGGAATTTTCCACAAAAGCAAACAACTCGCAACCTGAACTGATCGGTTCATAAGTGAACCGGTCGGTTGGGGACCTGAACCGATCGGTTCTCCATTGAACCGATCGTTTGGGACCCTTGAACCGATCAGTTCACTCCTGAACCGGTCGGTTGGGGTTCCAGGTTGGTTCCCGATTGACTTTCCTTCTTTTGTTTCCAATCGGTATCGAATACCAATCCTATTTCCAATCAAATTGGATAATTGAAACGAAAGGAAAATTCTCACCAATCCTACTTTCCCAAGTTGCTCGGTTGCACCAGTTGAACCGATCGGTTCAACACTTGAATCGTTCGTTTCACTCTGTGCATGAGACGATCGGTTCAACAATTGAGCCGACCAGTTCAGCAACCTCAGCCGACCGGTTCATCACATGAACCGATCGGTTGGGAGTGCAGATTGTGCAGAATCAGTCAAATGTGATTTCAATCAATCTGATACTCCAATCAATGCGTCCAACACCTTGAACATTATGATATTGAGCTATCGATTAATTGAGTGTTTAATTGAACTACTAAACTCCTTTAGTAATCAATCTAAACATTGCTTGTGGACAAAACTCCTCTTCCAGGTTAAATCCTATGTGTGTGACCCTGCAGGTCCATTTCACATTGGCAGTGAAAGTCCATAACACTTATGACTTCACAAGCAAAGAGCGGTGCCTAGTCACACATCATTTCTACCTAAGTGAAACAGAAAGTTGGAGAACAACTTTCATCCCTACAATCCGTGAATGGTGTTACAGTGAATGTATAATTCCTTTGTCACTGATATCCAGAATGAACTTGAGGCATGGAACAGTCATCCTGTCAATGTTCATTCATTTCTTGATCTCAGAGTAGACCGAGTGAGATGTGTATGACATCAATATCACATATTGATTCACACGTGCATGCGCATGCCATTTCTCAATCCTACTCATCAAGTGGCCAAGGATATCAAACTCCCTCAAGAGGGACAAATCCCATATCTATCACTCACCCCTCAAAAGCCCCATGTGTCAAAGCCACCCAATCATCACCTTTATAACAACCCATGTTTCAGGACTGTGTTTGATGATGTCACAGTGTACCCAACGACATGTGTTGAGTGTAGTGATTTCAGGTCTAAGAATCACACTCACCACCATCACTGTGAGAGCTGACTGTGACTACCAAGTCATGGTTCCATGTGTCACTCTCACGGTGGGTCTGTCCGGTACCTTGTCCTCTAACAAGTACCTATGTGCTTGGTTTGATATCACTATATCATGACTAATGAGATTATGTCATCAACCAACACACAATCTAGTCTTTAGTGTTATTGATGTCAATGGTTATTTCCAAAATAACAACCGACTAGGGACTAAACAAGAAAGAATACTCTTAACATCCGTATGATCTCATCGTTTGGGTCCTCAACCCAAAAGCATACGTCATTGAGTAAAACAATCTTTAGACATCTATCTGTTACACCATCATCTCAGAAACAGTTTAAACATATAGATTGGAAATTGCCTTCATTATTATTCAAATCATTTACAAAGTATCCCATTACAATCATCATATGACTTGCTCTATGGGCATACATACCAATAGACTCCCACTTGCACTTAGAGCCAGTCACCAAGGAAACGCAGTCCTTGTGACCTAGCATGACCATCATGCTTCTGCTGAGAAAGGGCCTTAGTCAGTGGATCAGCTATGTTGTCTTCAGTTGGTACTTTGCAAATATTCACATCTCCTCACTGTACGATCTCTCGTATGAGATGGAAGCGTCGCAGTATGTGCTTGGAACGCTGATGTGATCTGGGCTCCTTAGCTTGTGCAATAGCTCCATTATTGTCACAATAAAGCTCAATTGCATCACAGCTACTGGGAACTACACCAAGTTCAGAAATGAACTTCCTGATCCACACAGCCTCCTTTGCTGCATGCGAAGCAGCAATATACTCGGCCTCTGTAGTAGAATCGGCAACTGTTTCTTGCTTGGAACTCTTCCAGCTCACAGCTCCATTATTAAGGCAAAACACAAATCCTGACTGCAATCTGTAATCATCTTTATCAGTTTGGAAGCTTGCATCGGTGTAACCCTTTACAACCAGCTCTTCCTCACCGTCGTATACAAGAAACTGATCCTTAGTCCTTCTCAAGTAGTTGAGGATGTTCTTCACGGCTGTCCAGTGAGCATCCCCGGGATCTGACTGGTACCTGCTCGTCATTCTTAGAGCATACGAGACATCTAGGCGTGTGCACAACATAGCGTACATGATGGATCTGATGGTTGATGCATATGGGATCCCATTCATACGCTCCCTCTCTTCACAAGATTGGGGACATTGAGCTCTAGAGACGGTGACTCCATGTAGCATGGGGATGTTGCCTCTCTTTGAGTTCTCCATGTTGAACCGCTTCAGCACCTTGTCAATGTATGTGCTTTGACTTAGTCCGAGAAGCCTTCTAGATCTAACTCTATAGATCTTAATTCCCAGAATGTAGGATGCTTCTCCTAAGTCCTTCATTGAGAAAGTTTTCCCAAGCCAAGTCTTTACCTTCTCTAAGGCTAAGACATCATTCCCCATCAAAAGTATGTCATCCACATACAATATGAGGAATGTGGTCGAGCTCCCACTAACCTTCTTGTACACACAAGGTTCATCTTCATTTTGAATAAAGCCAAACACTTTGACTTCCTCATCAAATCGAAGATTCCAACTCCGAGATGCTTGCTTCAATCCATAGATTGACCTTTGCAGTTTATAGACTTTATTGGCATTCTTTGAATCTACAAAACCTTCAAGTTGTGTCATGTACACATCCTCATGTATATTCCCGTTAAGGAATGCGGTTTTAACATCCATCTGCCAAATCTCATAGTCATAATAAGATGCAATAGCAAGCATGATCCTGAAGGACTTAATCATGGCAACTGGATAAAAGGTTTCGTCATAGTCAACACCTTGAATTTGTCAAAAACCTGTTGCAACCAATCTACCTTTATAAGTTTGCACATTGACATCCATGTCGGTCTTCTTCTTGAAGACCCACTTGCACCCTATGGGTTTTATCCCTTCGGGTGGTTCCACCAAAGTCCATACTTTGTTGGAGTACATGGATTCCATCTCAGATCTCATGGCTTCAAGCCATTTCTCATAATCAGGTCCCTCCATAGCCTCTACGTAGGTAGTTGGATCATCATCTATGATCAACTCTCCACCTTCCTGATTACAAGGTATCCAAACTTCTCAGGTTCAAGGCGAGTCCTACTAGATCTACGAGGTCCTTGTGTTACCTGAGGAGACTGAGATTCCACAACACCTTGTGAATCTGCATTTTCCTCTGGTACATCTACCGGTTCAGTGTTTTCTTGTTGGGCTTGAACCTCTTCAAGCTCTATATTCCTCCCACTGCTTCCTTTGGAAATAAATTCCTTCTCTAGGAACACAGTTGTCCTGGCAACAAACACTTTGTTGTCAGTAGGGTGGTATAAATGGTATCCCCTCGTTTCCTTGGGGTATCCAACAAAATAACATTTATCGGATTTGGGTCCAAGCTTATCAGGAAACATTTTCTTGACGTAAGCCTCACAACCCCAAATCTTCAGAAAAGACAAATCGGGACGCTTCCCGTACCATATCTCATATGGTGTCTTTTGAACCGATTTAGATGGTACACGTTTAAGCATAAACGCGGCGGTTTCAAGAGCATAACCCCAGAAAGATATTGGAAGATCAGCAAAACTCATCATTGATTGCACCATATCTAACAATGTGCAATTCCTTCTTTCAGACACACCATTATGCTGTGGTGTTCCAGGCGGAGTCCACTGTGATACAATACCACGGGCTTGCAGAAGGTCCTCAAAATCCTAGCTTAAGTATTCTCCACCTTGATCGGAACGAAGTGCCTTAATACTTTTACCAAGCTGGTTCTGTACTTCATTCATGAAATCCTTGAACCTTTGAAGGGTTTCTGACTTATGTTTCATCAGGTACACATAGCCATACCTACTGAAGTCATCAGTAAAGGTAATGAAGTACTGATACCCACCTCTGGCATTAGTTCTAAAAGGCCCACATACATCAGTATGTATGAGTCCTAATAGATCACTAGCTCTCTCACCTTTACCTGAAAAGGGAGTCTTGGTCATCTTTCCCAACAAACAAGATTCACATGTCTCTATTGATTCATAATCAAAAGAGTCTAGATAACCATGTTTATGGAGTCTAGAAATGTGCTTCTCATTTATCTGCCCTAGACGACAATGCCAGAGATATGTTTTGTTTGAGTCATTGAGTTTTTGCTTTTTGGTGTTTACGTTGTATACACTTGTCTCCAAGTCTATCAGGTATAGACCATAAGACATAGGGGCACTGCCATAAAAGATCCCATCTTTAGAAATGGAACACTTTCCATTCTTAATAAAAAAATTCAAATCCATCTTTGTCCAAACAAGAGACGGAAATGATATTCCTATTTATGACAGGTACATAATAGCAGTTCTTCAACTCTATTATTAGCGCACTAGGTAGAGTTAACTCATAGGTTCCTATGGCACTGGCGGCAACTCTTTCCCCATTGGTAACACGTAGTTCAACCTCGCCTTTCCCTAAAAGCCTACTTCTCTTAAGATCCTTCACATTTGAACAAATGTGAGATCCGCATCCGGTATCAAGTACCCATGACGAAGAAGTAGTAAAGTTAATCTCTATCTCGTATACACCAGAAGTAGAGATCTCTATCTCTGACTTCTTCTTCCATTGTTCCTTCCATCCTCTCCATGTAGAAGAAATTAGTTTGGCGAGAGAACACTTCTCTCCCTTACTTCCTTTCTTCTTCACCAATGCATTAAGCGTACATAGAGTGGATTCTAAGGATCCTGGTATATCTGGATTGTGCAGAACATTTCTCACAGTCCTCAACCAGTTATGGAATTTATTCTCAATTAGTTTTCCCATTTTAAAAGATGATTCTTTTGCCATTCTACAAGAGAAAATTTGCATTTGTCAAAACCTTTTTTATTTGATTTGAATAAATTTGACGATAGTTAATTAGGCCTTTAATTAATTACCGCTCCCACTATTTTGACTCAAATTGATAGCCCTCACCATCAATTCGGAAGATTGCAGCATACAATCTTCTAGTGGGTCAAGATCCTGAAATCCTCTGAGCCATGAACCAGCTAGGGCTGTCACCCACAACTCAGATCTCTCAGGTAGGCAACTCTTGCCAATTGCATCATATGCAACTCTTGAAAGATGTCATATGCAACTCCTTGCAATGATCATCTCCATGCCTCAAGGCGCTAGATCCTATCTAGGTCACCTTGTTAAGTCTGACCCAAAGCCAACACGATGAACATGCACCCTGCTAGGGCAAACCCACACATTCATCCTTCACGCTTCCACGAGATAGACGGTGCACCACGCTAGGGCGTGCCCACACTTGGTCGATCAAGCTTTTCACGTGTGTCGCATTTGGAAGGCATCTAAAACTTAATATTTAATGAGGGATTTGGTTTTATATACATATACATATCCAATCACCACAATATATAGTAAGTATCATATACATGCTATATCCCACAGAAAACATGCAGAACGAAAAAAAAGCAATGATTATGGCCATCCTATTTGTGATTCCTCGAGCCAAGAGGAATCACGGTCATCTAGGTCTACATCACATGCAACCTGTACAAGATGAAATGTGTGCCTGCCTTTCTGGGTTTGATCAGCTCATCTCCATGACTGATCGACTTGCCATCAGGTAGGTTGTTCGGGTGCCACCAACCGATCGACTGGCGCCTCCAGTCGATCGGTTCACCGGTCGTCGTGCATCTCCTCAGGTCGCCACCCGCCCGTCTCGTTCCTCGAACCGGCCGTATGGATCACCAACCAATCGGTTTACGCCTTGAACCGATCGTCTTCAGGTCGTCTGCCGTTCTTTGACATAACAGGAAATAAAATCTATCCTATTTACAATTGAATTGTGAAACCCCAAGTTACATTCGGGGGGAGCAAAGGTAGGAAAAGAATTCTCAAATTATTTCGAGTTACATCAGGAATAGGAGAAGGGAATCAGTGCGCAGACCGAGATGCAAGAAACCACACAAACAACCACACACAGATATAGGTGTTTATAGGCCATAATCATTCTACACATCCACCACAAAAATCGTTTAAGGGCGACGTGTATCAAGTGCATTAATATTACATATCATATATGTATATTATGGATTTGTGGATTGGACATGTATACAGCCGATATTATTCGCATCGCATGCTATAAGTAAAGGTGACAAACCAAAATCGATCATATCGATAATCCTAAAATATAGAGAGGTTGACGTGGCTCTGATACCACTATTGGGTTTTGGAGGAGACAGAGAAGCAGCGGAAACAAAAAAATTTCTCCAAACCCAGAACAAAAGGAATCGCGTCAACGTCTATATAATAGGAAAGATGGTTTGTGAATCATACCTTGTCCCGAGGCTTGCTCGGCGACAGTACCACGCGCCTTGCGCGGTCTTCACCTTCGGTCTTGTACGGTGTCTGTGCAGCTCTTGGTCGTACCGGGCCTGAAGACTCCTCCTCCTACCGGACTGTCGGATGACAGTTGTCCTCCTAAGAGGCAGTGTCCTCCCGCCTCTTAAATAGTCCACACAGACCACCTGGAACTCCACTCTCCTTGTCCCACAAGGAAGCGGAAGGAGTCGCACCCTCCTGTTGACGTACTAGTCGCCAACACACTCTCCTGTTGTAGTTGCAACTGCAGTTGTCCTTCCCTTTTTGTACTTCCCTTTGCGGGAAGTACTTGCTCGGGCTCTCTCTCGATTACCAAAACCAGAGAGAATGACAACTTTGCAGAGCAACTATCTTGCACTGAGTTGTACTCTAAGAAGCCCCCAATACCCCTATATATATAAGCAGGTCATGGGACAGGGTTCTCTGTGCCTGACAATATGGGACTAAAAGCAGGAGTAGAAGGGTTCGGAATTTTCCACAAAAGCAAACAACTCACAACCTGAACCGATCAGTTCATAAGTGAACTGGTCGGTTGGGGACCTGAACCGATAGGTTCACCACTGAATCGATCGTTTGGGACACTTGAACCGATCGGTTCACTCCTGAACCGGTCGGTTGGGGTTCCAGGTTGGTTCCCGATTGACTTTCCTTCTTTTGTTTCCAATTGGTATCGAATACCAATCCTATTTCCAATCAAATTGGATAATTGAAATGAAAGGAAAATTCTCACCAATCCTACTTTCCCAAGTTGCTCGGTTGCACCAGTTGAACCGATCGGTTCAACACTTGAACCGCTCGTTTCACTCTGTCAATGAGCCGATCGGTTCAACAATTGAGCCGACCGGTTCAACAACCTCAGCCGACCGGTTCATCACATGAACCGATCGGTTGGGAGTGCAGGTTGTGCACAATCAGTCAAATGCGATTTCAATCAATCTGATACTCCAATCAATGCGTCCACCACCTTGAACATTATGATATTGAGCTATTGATTAATTGAGTGTTTAATTGAACTACTAAACTCCTTTAGTAATCAATCTAAACATTGCTTGTGGACAAAACTCCTCTTCCAGGTTAAATCCTATGTGTGTGACCCTGCAGGTCCATTTCACGTTGGCAGTGAAAGTCCATAACACTTATGACTTCACAAGCAAAGAGCGGTGCCTAGTCACACATCATTGCTACCCAAGTGAAATAGAAAGTTGGAGAACAACTTTCATCCCTACAATCTGTGAATGGTGTTACAGTGAATGTATAATTCCTTTGTCATTGATATCCAGAATGAACTCGAGGCATGGAACAGTCATCCTATCAATGTTCATTCATTTCCTTGATCTCAGAGTAGACCGAGTGAGATGTGTATGACATCAATATCACATATTGATTCACATGTGCATGTGCATGCCTTTTCTCAATCCTACTCATCAAGTGGCCAAGGATATCAAACTCCCTCAGGACGGACAAATCCCATATCTATCACTCACCCCTCAAAAGCCCCATGTGTCAAAGCCACCCAATCATCACCTTTATAACAACCCATGTTTCCAGACTGCGTTTGATGATGTCAAAGTGTACCCAACGACATGTGTTGAGTGTAGTGATTTCAGGTCTAAGAATCACACTCACCACCATCACTGTGAGAGCTGACTGTGACTACCAAGTCATGGTTCCATGTGTCACTCTCACGGTGGGTCTGTCTGGTACCTTGTTCTCTAACAAGTACCTATGTGCTTGGTTTGATATCACTATATCATGAATAATGATATTATGTCATCAACCAACACATAATCTAGTCTTTAGTGTTATTGATGTCTATGGTTATTTCCACAATAACAACCGACTAGGGACTAAACAAGAAAGAATACTCTTAACATCCATATGATCTCATCGTTTGGGTCCTCAACCCAAAAGCATACGTCATTGAGTAAAACAATCTTTAGACATCTATCATGTTACACCATCATCTCAGAAATAGTTTAAACATATAGATTGGAAATTGCCTTCATTATTATTCAAATCATTTACAAAGTATCCCATTACAATCATCATATGACTTGCTCTATGGGCATACATACCAACAGCTTCATCATAACCTGGCTTTTGTGATCTCCAGCATGCACAAGGGTTTCACCAGTATGATAGCGATAAATCGCCTCCACATCAACTAGATTTGTCCTTGCTGTGATCCCCTGTCAAGTGCTTCATTTCCTGTATCACTTTGTACTGATTCCTCTTCGCCTTCTGGAATCTGTTGAAGCGGCGTTTTTTTCCTTTTAAAATACAGGTTTCACCCTCATTACGCCTCCTTCCTACACATCCCTCTACAATAAATTCTGAGGTATTAACATCCTTTGAGACTCATCTTGGGCTTCACCAAAGGTTTTTAGAGAGATGCAGGTATTTTTTCCTTGAATACGCCTACCACATCCCCTGAGGCTGGGTATATTCTCTTGCTTCTCACCAGTAAATTTATAACGATTATCTGCAAGCACAAATCTCGCTACAAAATTTCTCAAAGCTTCATGCTCTTTGCCGGCTCCTGTTCTCTTTCCCAAGCATTTCTCGGCTGTCAGATCAAATCAGAACATTTATTGGTTTAGAGAATATCATTTAAGATCCTTCAACTGCTCTGATAACACCATGCGTACAGGAGGCGTGCTCACCCTTGCATCATGCATAAAAACACCTTGCATGCCTAGATGCGGTAAGCCTTCCGCTTTCCGCCGTGCATTAAGGAAAAAAAACCCTCAGCGACTGACGGAGACACAAGAACTCCTTCCGCACACGTCGATATGAACTCCCGCTTCTCCTTCTTGGAAATCCCTCTCTCAAACCCCTCTTTTTCATCTAGCATTCCCTTACTACGAGCTTGGATCTATCACAAGTTCGATATCTCGTCGGGAGTCTGCATGATCAACATTGGTCACCACTCCTTCCAGGTGACGGTCACTTGGTCCCTCCCCTCCGAACAACCCTGGGGTAAAAAAAACCCCATACTTCTCATTTCTGAGGGCTGGAGCGACTTGCTTGCTGAGCTGAAACTCAAACTAGAGTGGTCGATTTTCATCAAACCGATTGAAAATCGTACATTTCATGCCTGGGTGCGTGATTTCATCAACGACACGCCTCCTGAGTTAGAATATCTTTACAAAAGACATGACCAAGCTAGTTCTTCATCATCAAACTCGGTGGACCAACTCTTCATTCGGGACGAACACCAACCCCCATTGGGTTCAAGATCATGGCCCATCTCCGTCTCCTCAGGTTCTGAGGAGGAAGACGATGCTGACACATCGACAATGCAAAAACAGCAAAATTCCATCGCAAAAAGGTACAAACTTTTCCCTTCCCCTTCGGTTAAGGAAAAAAATCGGCCAAATTTGTCTTCCCTTCATAAAACCCTAAAACCCCGACCCTTCCTGGTAGAGGATATCATCCCCAAAGACTTGGATCACCTAAACGCTGCCTTTCTTGTTTTAGGCCAAGCAAAATCATCACTCCTCATAAACAAACTCCTAGAGAAAAAAAAAAACCACCGCCCAAACCTAGACATTGGTCCCCCCCAAAAAACCTTTTCGGGTGCTGCACTATTCTCTTTGCCATAGAAACAACCACTTGACTTCTAGATGTTTTTCCCGCCTCTACTGCTTTGGATGTCAACAAAAAGGCCACATAAAAAGATTCTGCAAGGCTCACCTTCCTCCAAACCAAAGCAAATCCCATGCAGACCCAGCTTCCTCCTCCATGCATTCTCTCTCAGATAGATTTTTGCCTTTTCACAAAACCTTCATTGTCCCAAAAAAGTCCTTTTCAAATCACAGGTGCATATAACAACCCCCTCCACATCATTTCCTGTCAAAAAATACCTCTGCATGCCTCGCAAATCTCCCGCCTGAACATGCAGAAACTACCCCTTCACGCTCTCAGATCTCAAACCCCAGGGCTCTACCTATATCAAAGCCCTACCTCAAACTGAAGAACCTCTCAGTCTCAACTCCCAAACCACATATTAGAAACCCTCTCCTTTCAAACCCATATCCATCTCATATCACAAACAACCCATATGCTGCATCAAACATGAAAACACCGGAACACCTGGAATATGCAATTTCTCTCGACCTTCCTGCTAACTCTATGCACCTTCTGAAGGTCCTCACCCTGAGAAGCATTCTCATATCAATTGAAAACAACCTTGACAACAACCCCATCAATGTCTTAGACATCACGCGTGCCTTGGCACTTCTCATTCCCGGTCATACCATCTTAAAACCAAAAAATATCTCTCCTACCCAACTCATCTACACTATCCCAGAAGGAACAAAGATAAACCACCTTTTCAATCAAGTTCTCACTATCCTCTGTGGATCGAGCTTCATCACAGCCAGACTATCAAAATGGTCTGCTGACTTAGGTGCTTTCCCAGCACCTGCAGGTGTTTCCGACTGGGTCGCCATTACAAATCTTCCTCCCCACCTTTGGGAAATTGAGATCTTCAGAGGAATAGCCCATTCTATCGGGGCAACACTTTAATATATCAGCCCTGAAACCTTGCACCCCTCACAATATATCAAAGCTTTTTATCTCTTTTCCGTAAAAGTTGCTATCTCATTACCTCCTACCATCAACATTAGAATTGGCGAATCCATCTATAACACCAAACTATCTGTTGAACATCCCTCCGAAAACTGTACTGCATTCTCTGACCTCTCAAAACATCCTCCCTCTTGGCTTAGCCCAAATAAAGACAAAATGTCTATCATGCATTCCAGGTCTTCAAGCGATCGAAATCATGTTTGGATCCAAAAAAACTCTGCCCCTTCTGACAACCCATACCTCCATACAAGCAAAAAAGAACCAGATCATCTGAACCTTCTTTGCACAAAAACACATACATACCTAGAGGTTCCACCTTCCCTTCTCCTACCTCGACTAAGGAGAGTTACCCCTCACAAAACCAAAAGCATCTAGAAAATATAGACCAAAACTCATCTCAGCATAAGGATGACAATTCTTTGCAAAGTTTGGAACAGGAGAGCCCTCAACAAAGGCCTACTTCCAGCTACCTCCAGAAGATCATGAAGCCAAATCACAAAGATTCAAAACATCATATCATCATCAACAAGACTAAGCCAGGTAACCAAGTTGAAGGAGGACATGATGAATCTGATGAAGGTGAATCAGAAGCAAAATTTTTGTGCGATCTCAAAGCTATGGTTGATGATGAAACAGGGGTCAGTATAGTCCACCAACAACTTTGATTACACTTCTGGGAGGATGCTTTTTCAACAACTTGGGACTTTCCACTTAATTTCTTCTAGAGGCTTGTTAAGGGGTGCTTCCCCCACTTCATCAGAACTTTTCTTTATCTCAACTAGGCACAAACGTTAACTTTTATTTCAGTTTACGTTATTTTTAACATCTTATACAAAACTCACATAAGCAGGTGTTTGCTTACTTCGATGTGCTATTTAATATATGCCATGCCTTTTACTAAAAAAAAGTGCAGCTAGTGAAACTCGTTGCCAATCAGACCCGCGTTGCCTTAATAAACTGCAAGCAATTGCTTACGGCGTCCGCGTAGAAGGAGTCTGGGTTATGAAAGGAAGGAGCTGGCATCGGAGCCACCCTCTTGTCGACCTTGAATACCGGCGCCCTACGGCTCTTAGCCCGCGCGCGCACACTTCTTCCCGCTGTTGCAGGACATCGCTTTCCTGCTGATCGTCAGAGAACCAAGGCAACTGGACAAGGCTTTGGCCAGTTTCTTTAGCAATCTCCTCCAAGTCAGTCGGAGGCCGCAGAATCGGATAGTGTGTCGTATTCACCGCGGCCGTCGATGGTGTAACGCTCCCAGCTGGGCCGTCCGTGGGTGACTGCCATCCCTATTGCACCTTTTAATCTCCATGGCCGCTGTCTCTTGAAGATTGATCGAGTTGTTTGCTATCCTGGGAAATGAAGACGAGAGCATGCGTTGTTGCAACTTATAAAGGAACTTTTGCATAGCTCACGGGAGGAGGTTGAAGAACATCCATGAGCCAAAAATAGGTGAAAAAGACATTAGAAACTAGTTACGCCAGGTAGTGGTGAAATTCCATGAGACAACCACGGTGTACGCCAATGGGTAGCTATTAATCCAAGAACTGATAGAGGGCCACCAGATTTTACATGAAAAAATCTTGGCAAAAAAAATATAAATAGCATAATTTGCTTTTTTTTATTACTATATAATATGATTTGTATTTTAATTTCTAAAATGGCACCTTCTTAAGTAATGTGTTCCCGAAGGTGACACATTGTTCTCTCTCGATACATTGAACTCTCTGGAAGGAATGTGTCCTAGCTAGTACGCATTGTCCCATGGTGGGGTCAATATGTTTGGGACGTGGACGCATTACCCTAGAGATATCAATGTTTTTTTGGTCGGTCCAAAAAGCGTGTTACTATTAAATGAAGTCCAAAAAATTTGGACACTAGGGAGCACCCCATACAACTAGGATAGAAAAAATCCAGAAGAAACACAGAGGTCCTACTCCAAGACCTCCTAAAAAGTAGAAGGAGAGAGAGATGAAAACAACCCCTAAACAATGCTAGCATCTAATACACAGTTTAAGAGCTGCTTACAAATGACTCCACATCACTGACAGTATGACCACCTTCAAAGTGTGACATCAAGCTGCCCGATGTAGCCTTAAACTACATGAGAAGATAGCAATGTCAAAGGCAAGCCATCAACAGATCTAAACTACTTGGAGACATGCAACCGAAACAGCAAAGAATGAACCAATATAGCCCATCCAAGGATTATGATAAACAGCTTTTTTCCATGGAGGGGAGACCCCCCTGACCTCCATATGCATTCTGCTCACTTCTTAAAGAATGGATTTCAGGGGCGTACCACCCATCTTCATCAGTTATCAACATACCCTTCTTTAGTGACCAAATGATAACAAACTGCAGCCATAAAGGAAACAAGCGGCTCAAGCTTTCGCAAGGCCGATGAGCACATTAGTACCCAACCAGCTTCTTTCTGCCTGACTTCTTCTTTCTCTTTGACCAAACTTGATTGTAGTCCATAGAGGATGCATCCCAGTGCTCTGGCTCACAGTCAGAGGCATTGGATACCTCATCTTCTCCGAGCAGGTCCTCTTTTGAGTGGCCCGAGAAGCTGCAGCTGTTCCAGATTTTATTCAGCTGAAAAGAACCAGATCCGGAGGATTTTTCACCCTTCTTGGCAATCTCCAATTCCTAGTCAACGTTCCTACTACCAACATTACAACTAGGCGTGCTCCAAACAAGTTAGGCTCCTCTAATTGAATGTTGGAAGAAGAACAGTGGGATAGATGGATCTCACGTTCACTGTCAATGATAGTGTCTTTGACCTGTTGAAAGATCAGTTCACGTAGATTATCATTCTCATCTGAGTGGACCTCACAAGCATTGCTCGATGGATGCTTTGCAGACTTGAAAGCCTCCTTGGCATTACGTCGAACAACTGATTTGCCCAATCTGATTTGAACATCTCTCTTAGGTGGCGGTTTCCTTGCCTGCAGGGGACACGACATCCCCTTATGCCCGAATTTCTTGCAGCTAGGGAAGATCACTGGAAGAGCAATCAGCTCCACCTTCAAGGTTTTCAGCGACGAATCAACCTCCACCTTCACGGATCTAGGGAGCTTATGCTCACAACTGACTTCAATGCAGACGGTTGCATCTCCAAGACAGCCAGCTGTAAAGGATCGCTCGTCGACGTCGACTGGGATGCCCATGGCACTCGCGACATAGATGACATGTCGCCTGGACCACGGCAAACCAGGGTTCTCGATCTTGAACCAGATCGGGACCCACTGAAAGGAGAGAGGCTGGAGAGTCGACCCTGGCTTCCACGCGTGGACGACGATCAGCGCTCCAACCATGAACCACAGCGCCTCATCAAGCACACGGTTCCTCTCGCTTTCAGTCGACATCTTCACGATGAAGCCATCTCGCTCCTCAGCTATGACTTTGACAAGACCACTGGGCCGCCAGAGTCACCGCATCCAGCCACTTAGCTGACCGCTAAACGGTTTCCTACCCACAAATCTCACAGAAAGATATCCGTTCCAGTTGGGAATCAGACAATCTTGGCTAGAGATTGTGGCGCATATCTCCCCATCTCGTATGCTTGGCTCGACATAGTCTACTTCCACTTCGATTTCTACCCTTTCATGTCGACTTGCAGCAAGCCAGTCTCCAAATCGGACAGGAGTCGAGGTCTCCGCAGATTTACCCGAAGCCGGCTTCGAGGGACTGGCGTCGGCGCTTTCATCCCTAGGCGATTGTGGCGATTGAGGAAGGTCTGGTATCTTCCTGCCTCCTTCTCCATCAGCCTCTGGTTGGCGGTGTGGAGAAGCATATGAGTGCTTAGCAGCAGGATTCTCCCTTCCCCTTCCCCCTCTCGCGCTAGGAAGTCACCCTCGCCCTCACCCTCTTCCGCCTCTCCCTCTCGGCATGACGCCCTCCGCGTTACCTCGAGATATCAATGTTTTACCCATCGAGACGCAATGTTCGAAGATGAGACCAATGCGCACTAAGGCAGGACGCGTTATCCCAGCACAGAAGTGACATGTCTCTAGTCGGGATGCATTGTCCCCACATTACACCTAACTATTGCCCCCAACTGTTATACATCCCCAACGGGGATGCAAATCAGCCCCTCCGTTTGCACAACTCAGTCAATTCTTCTTCCTCTTTACTTGTAATTAATTGTGAGCTGCTCTAGGTCTGGTATACCGCATGCGGAGTTTAAAGCTAATTCATGAAATTTTCTCTTCTATTCTTTGACCAACGAGTTGTTTCCCTTCTTTGTTTAGATTCTTAATTGACGAGGGAGTTCTCTCCACTTTTGATATGTTCTTTACTAAGTTATATTTAAAATATCATTAAGTACTTCTTTGACATAATTGTAATTTATTATTAGAAGATTATTATGATATGTAATTATTCATATAGACTACATAAAAATATTTATACTATTGCTTAATACGATGAAGTTGTTGCACTTTTAGAATGATTATTGCTTTGTAATTATTGATATAAATCAAATTTGATATTACAATTCGTTCTTATAAATGAAATAACCACATTTTAGGATTATTATTTTTAAATTATAGAAAAATTCTATTGATGCCCTAAAATTTAAATTATCATCTTATAGAGAAAATAATGTGAATACAAATATAAACTTTAATATACATAATTACTTAAAAATATGATTGATAAAATATTCATGTGTTTTATAATAATATGAACATGACATCTAGTTCACGTGCACGAATTGTCAAGCTCTGATAATATGACCATTTTTTTCTAACGAGTTTTAGTCTAGTAGATCTGTTAGACCCATAAAAATTACACTTATAAATAATATGACCAGATTAGAATCAAGTATCTATACAATACTTGACATCAACCCCAAGCACTGTTTTACCAATATATCATACATTTTTTTCTGGAGAACACATATTGTGAAAAAGTGGATCTGGCTTAATTCCGAGGACGAAATTTCTTTTAAGGTGTGTAGGATGTGATGGAATGGACTTTTAGAATCCTAAAATGTCCAATGTCACAAGTGAAGTCATGCATGTTGAGTTGTCTTGAGAATCCCAAGTGTTCTAGTAAAGTTGGAGTGTTGATTGAGGTTTGTACCATGTTTTGGATCCATAAGTTATACCTATTTGAGGAATTTAATTGAATGGTCTAATAGCTGAGTTTCGTCACCAAATTGGAGTAAAATGTACCTTGAGAGTTGAGGAAGCTATGGTTAAAATTTGGTGACAATTGGATGTTCCTAGAGGAAGTTATTGAGGTTTGAAATTGGGTAATTAATGTGTATATTTGATGGTTAATAGGCCTAAGTTTGCTAGATGAGCCTAAGTCATACTGTGTCACGCCTGTTGGTTTTGGGCTGGGTCTGTGTGGCCAACTTGTGGCCTTAGATTGCCGATCCAGCGGTTGTGGCCTTTGAAAAGGTGAAGCCACAGATTCACTTAAGCGCCCTCTGGCCTTTAACCCTTGGATTAGGATCTGAGGGATGTTAGCTTGTCTCCTACCTTGCGGTTAGAGCAAGGTAGTGGGACAGTTGAACCTGCGCCCACCCTGGACACCACTCACTAAGATCGTGGGGTGATGGGGAGAGGTGATCGAGGAGTTGTACTCACCTCCCCTTTGCGAACTGATTGACACCTTGTGCGGGTCAAATGACCAAGAGACGAGGGAAATCAGACTCCTACTCCCTTACCCAGTCTCCACTGGTTTTACAGATGAAGGATGGGAGCACGGTAAGAAGAACAAGGAGTCAGAGAGGAGACCGAAGGAATACAAGAGAGGTGGAAGGAAGATTGAGGGTTGAGGAGACGATTGCAGACATTTGTGTGCCATGTGACAGTTGTTTCCATGGACGATCAGCTCCATCTTGTCGGAGAAGGAGATCAAGCTTGAGAAGAGGGTAGAGGTCTTCCCACTATAATCAATGTGTTCGTCGGGTTCAGTGAGGTGCGAAGGAGCCTTTCAGAGCTTTAGATGGGCACGAGGAGGAACAGATGCACTTTGCCTCTACTCTCTGTCGCAGCCAACCCAGGCGGCGGCACCCTAGTGGAGAAAGAACTCCACATTCGATGATGAGGAGAAGAGCATCCACAGAGGTCTATGCATAGTGGTCGAAGTGAACGATGGCCTGGTGGACTAGTGGGGAGCACCATTGCACCATGAGTTTCTCGCCAGAGTAGATCCCAATAGCGGCGGCTCTACTACGACCCTTGCAAGCGTTGGGTGTCTGGCTCCCACGCGAGAGAGGAGAACAGGCGGCAGCAATTTTGTGCTGGGAGGACCAAATTTAGGAGACAGAGCCATCGAGCAGAGAGTTGACGGACGTAGAAGTAGCTGTGGAGGCGCTCTATGGACACGAGAGGCAGAGCGCAGTGGATGGGCTCTCGCGGACGCTAGAACGCGAGAAGAGATCGCGTGAGAGAAGGAAAGAAAGGGAGGACCGGGTATGCAGCCTTGAACCAGGTCCAAGATCCTCTAAACCGGCTGACAAATCCAACACAAGCCAGGAGGAGCCACGCCCCCATGTGGACACGTGGCGGCCTTTAATTGGCCAATAGAGGTAAATATCTCAAAAAAGTTCAGATCTTTGATAATTCGTAAAAATTAGCTTGTGTATCAGAAAAATACAAATAAGGTACCATTTTTCTCAGAACAATGCGTGGAACAACATCAAACCATCATATCAGTTTTTTTATGTTTAAATCACAGTGATATTATGCAAGATTTATTATGCTTTTTTCATGGATAATAAATACCAAACGATGGTATAAAATTATGAGAAAATACCAGTAAATCACAAATCATGTTTATAATCTTTCAAGGTCAGTAATTATTATGTTGATGCACATGATTATGTAATTTGATTCAAATGGCTAATTAGGGTTTTAAACCCTAAATAAAATACAATAAATATACATGTGCTCAATTAATGATGAAATTGACAGAACACCCTCATATCGATAACTGGAAGATAATATGTAAATCTGAGATCAGTTTTATACATGAAATCCATGTTATATGAAGTTGACCTCTAATATATGGTTTGAAACCTTAATTGGATTAATGAATATAACCTAGGGTTAATATATGTGAAAAGTGGTATGGAACCTAATGTTCAATGATGCACCATAATCTGGAATATAAGACTAGTAACCTAATTACAAAAAGATAAGACAAGAATACAAGTAATGATGCACCTATCCTAATGAACTAAGCCAAACCCTAAAATGGACATAACTATGGTTAAGATGTTGAGAACATGATGGTCATATATGATCTTATCTTTATCAGGTTAGAGTGACCTCAGGAATATGTGTGATGATTAAGTTTATCTCTTGATCAAGGTACGCCATTACCTCTTACTTGGCTTATTATACAATATGCTTGTGTTATATGGTAGTAAAGACTTGGCATATGGTATTGATTAAAATGATTGTTCTTGTATGATATGTTGCATGATTTTCCATACTTATGGCTATGAACACATGAAACATAAGATATATGATCCATCATATGAAAGCACATGGGGCTCGGAAAGTGATCACAAACTCCTAGGGGGTAGATCACATGTATAATGATCACAAAATCCTCGAGGGTAGATCATCAGGCCTAAAAACATCAAAGCCCTTGGGGAAGATGTATAAGAAATATGACGGAAATAAGCTTAAAACATGTGTTCTCTATTGTTAATAAACATTCTTGTTCAAGTATATGCTTTTTGTTATATTGTGCTATAACTACCAAGTATTAGTTTTATCTTATTGCCAATATATGATGAGAGGTATAAAAGACATGTAGGCGTACTCAGTACAATATTCTTGAATATTATGCTGACGTGTACCACATGTAATCTTTTGTTTAGGTTGTGGACATGACCTTACAGACTCAGGATAGTGTGAGTTGTGTAGCGAGCTAATGTACATGTGGACCTATTCTCTTAAGATCATGTTGTTTAGTGGTAGTACATGTATATGTAGAGTTTTTTGTTCAATATGTAATATCAAATGTTGTAACAATTCATGTTGTAATTATATGTTGAATAGTGAACATGTGTGTATGGTTTTATTATTGTTCATGTGCATGTGATACTAATTGTTTCCTTCTGACTCCCTTGATTTTCTTCTTCTTAGCTTAGTGTGGGATGCTCAAATTGGGATTCCAACTGAGGTGAGGGTTTCAATTTGGATGTCACACATCAGATTAAGTTTTAGAAAATCCGGGGACGTCACAGGTGGTATTAGAGCATGAACAATAGCAAAGCCTGACATTTTCTCATTATTCAACTCAAACTAAAGAAAACCTTGAACTTAATAATCTTTAGGATTAGAATAATCATCTTTTAGAAACTAGATCTGACCTAGCCTCTAGATTAGCACCTAGATGTCTGTGTACTAGGTCTAGACTGGTGCTTGATGTATTGCAAGTCCTTAGATGTCGTTTTTTCCTTATAGTGCAGTGATATGGGATGTTGCACTATTTGGAAATGATGTACATCAAGGGAAGAGAAACCCTAGACATATGGCGCTCATTGTCTAGAGTAGCTACACTAGTCTACACCATGTTCTCACCCTTTTCATTAGTTTTCATGGCATTTTACTCTCTACTATGTGTGGGACACTCGTTTTTAGGATTTGGTTTTTGATTCCAAACGGATTGAACCTCGATATTTTTCTCTGACGCTTGTTTTATCGGAGAAAAACTATATAATATTTTATTATGTATATGTATTACAAAAATGTGGCTCCATACATGTATGAGTAGGAGGTGATCATGCAATCTAAGTGAAAGTGAATGCCATCAGTCTAGAAGAGAGAGTAGTTCTAGACTATATGTCTAGAGCCTTTTTGATATATATGATAGATGGAATAGATGATATAAATTTTGATGATATGATGTAAGTCTTACATAGATGACATAATATGGTTATGATGATCTATGTTTGTCTTCAAGGAGTTAAGTTCAGTTTTAAGGTTTTGAGATAAGTTTGATGATGCAAGTAAATAGGATTTTATGAGATAAGATAAGCTAAGTTGAGACAAAGTTGTGAGTCAGCATGAGCCTCAAGCTCTTTTACAAAGGAGGACCTCTAGTGTTGGGACCAGTTATAGGGTTAACTCCAGAGACAGTGAGACCTAAAGGAAGATGGTTAGAGAACCTAAACTCCAAGATATGAGAATTATGAGATATGTGATATGATATGTCCTAAACTAGACTACTCCTGAGTGATTGAGTTGAGTCGCTCTATGTATGATTCCTATAGTTTTCTTGAACCCTAGATGTCCTTGGGAGGACCAAACCCTAGCGATATAGAGAGGCTCATTATATGTGTGCATATGTGAGTATGAATATGAGTGCCTACCATCTGGGTGAGGGAGAGAGCCCAAGACCCTAGAGGAGGTAGCTATGTTAGTTTTTGTACAGCCTCATGCTCAGGTTGGTGGGTCCCATATAGGAATCTAGTGGTGTGTATATAAGAGAAAGAGAGTTGATAAATAGTTTTCAGGGGTATAGAGTTGATAGGAGTATGACATATCATGTTTTGGTTTGTGCTTATGTGGCTTGAGCATGTAAGGCTATCTCTAGTACCAATGAGGTATACCTGAGAACCCTAGACCGAGAGGAAAGATAAAGTATGTGCATATGAGAAACTCATAGAGTTGAATTAGCTCAGAGAGACTGAGCATGACACTATCCTCATGGTATGGGTCGGGAGAACCTCAGTTGCACAAGATGAAGTTTTGATATATGTGTGACAAGCCACTCACATAAGTTTGTTTATCACAACCATGATATAATATATGTAAGATGTGATCTAATCTCGATACGTGATATATAGACATGATAAGATGGAAACCTGGATATGGTTTAATAGATATCAATGCATAGATGGTTAACCATATACATGAATAACGATGATAATGTGACATTGTTGGTTAATCTTGTGATGAAATCACTAGTAAATCTTGCAATTTATTATGAATAATGAAATAAGATCATATAAATGAAACATGTTACACAAGGTGTTAATCTTAGTGCTTAACAAAGATGGAAAATATAGTTTTACAGCTAGCATAACATAATGATTATAACATCTTGATATGATCTAGATGGATAACATGGGTTAATATAGTTAACTCCCTCCTAAAAGGAATATGTTAATGATGAACATGTTCTAACAATGAGCTAAATAATATGTTAATGACACCTTGATACAATGGGTTAACTTTAGTTAACTCCTTTATAACATGGTAATATGATGACGAAACCCTAATTCATGGGCAAAGATAAGAATGAAACCCTAACAATGAGATATGTTATGACCTAATCTGAGTTTCTAAACCCTTATTTGAGCCTTCTATGAAGGGATGATTCAACTTAGATGTTTTAAAACCTCCTAATGGTAGTTTAGAGATGGTTGTGGAGCTTTGTTTTTGGATATGTTGCACCTAAAATAGTTCCTTATATGTGGATGAAGGAAAGATAAGGTTTTCCCTGGAAGTATGTGTATGGTTTAATTTTGTGGACGAAATTTCTTTAAAGATGTATATGATGTGACAAAGTGGTTTCTGGCTTAATTCTGAGGACGGAATTTCTTTTAAGGTGTATAGGATGTGATGGAGTGGACTTTCGGAATCCTAAAATGTCTAATGACACAAGTGAAGTCATGCATGTTTAGTTATCTTGAGAATCACAAGTGTTCTAGTAAAGTAGGAGTGTTGATTGAGGTTTGTATAATGTTTTGGATCCATAAGTTATACCTATTTGAGGAATTGAATTGAATGGTCTAATAGCCGATTTTCCTCACCAAATTGGAGTAGAATGTACCATGAGATGTAAGGAAGCTATGCTTAAAATTTGGTGGCAATTGGATGTTCCTAGAGGAAGTTATTGAGGTTTGAAATTGAGTAATTAATGTGTATATTTGAAGGTTAATAGACCTAAGTTTGCTAGTTGAGCCTAAGTCAGGCTGTGTCACGCCTGTTGGTTTTGGGCTGGGTTCGTGTGGCCAACTTGTGTCCTTAGATTGCCGATCCAGCAGTTGTGGCCTTTGAAAAGGTGAAGCAACAAATTCACTTAAGCGCCCTCTGGCCTTTAATCCTTGGATTAGGATCTGAGGGATGTTAGCTTGTCTCCTACCTTGCGGTTAGAGCAAGGTACTGGGACAGCTGAACCTGCGTCCACCTTGGACACCACTCTCTAAGATCGTGGGGTGATGGGGAGAGGTCATCGAGGAGTTGGACTCATCTCCCATTTACGAACTGATTAACACCTTGAGCGGGTTAAATGACCAAGAGACGAGGGAAATCAGACTCCTACTCCCTTACCTAGTCTCCACTGGTTTTACAGGTGAAGGATGGGAGCACGGTAAGAAGAACAAGGAGTCAGAGAGGAGACCGAAGGAATACAAGAGAGGTGGAAGGAATATTGAGGGGTGAGGAGACGATTGCAGGCATTTGTGTGCCCGACGATAGTTGTTTTCATGGACGACCAGCTCCATCTTGCTGGAGAAGGATACCGAGCTTGAGAAGAGGATAGAGGTCTTCCCACTGCAATCAATGGTGTTCTTCGGGTTAAGTGAGGTGCGGAGGAGCCTTTTAGAGATTTATATGGGCATGAGGAGGAACATATGCACTTTGCCTCTTCTCTCTGCCGCAGCCAACCCAGGCGGCAGTGCCCTAGTGGAGAAAGATCTCCATAGTCGACGATGAGGAGAAGAGCATCCGTAGAGGTCTTTGCATGGTGGACGAAGTGAACGACAGCCTAGTGGACTAGTGGGGAGCACCATCGCACCATCAATTTCTCGCAGGAGTAGATCCCAACAACGGTGGCTCTACTACGACCCTTGAAAGCGTCAGGTGCCTGGCTCTCACGCGAGAGAGGAGAACAGGCGGCGGCAGCTTTGTGCTGGGAGGACCAAATTTGGGAGACAGAGCCATCGAGCGGAGAGTTGATGGCCGTAGCAAGTAGCCTTGGTGGTGCTCTGTGGACACGAGAGGTAGAGCACAGCGGACGGGCTCTCGCGGATGCCAGATCATGAGGAGAGATTGCGTGAGAGAAGGAAAGAAAGGGAGGATCGGGTCTGTAGCCTTGAACCGGGTCCAAGATCCTCTGAAACGACTGGCAAATCCAACGCAAGCCAGGAGGAGCCACGCCCCCACGTGGACATGTGGCAGCCTTTGATTGGCCAATAGAGGTAAATATCTTAGAAAAGTTCAGATCTTTGTTAATTCGTAAAAATTAGCTTGAGTATCAGAAAAATGCAAACAAGGTACCGTTTTTCTCAGAAAAATGCATAGAACAACATGAACCCATCATATTAGTCTTTTTATGTTTAAATCACAGTGATATTATGCAAGATGTATTATGATTGTTTCATGGATAATAAATATCAAATGATGGTATAAAATTATGATAAAATACCAGTAAATCACAAGTCATGTTTATTGTTGTGACCATCTCGCAAAAACATGATTAACTAATGTGGAAGTGAATTATTTGTAGCGGATTACTGAAAATCAGAAAAAATTAAAACCATTTGCAAAGAGATTCATTCACTGGAAAACTCTTTCATTCATAACCAAAGTAAAACTTTACATCTTGGTTCATATATACACATCTCATGTACTATTATTTCTCGAGGAATACAAACATCAACTACTTTGTCTTAACTGTACACAGGTAGTATAAAACCCTCGAGCCTTAAAGCCAATCTCAGATTGGTCCATCAAAACATTACTCCTAGGACCCGAGAGTACAGAGACGACTCATAGGACTATCTGTATACAACTTGACAGCTCATATCCCCACCTGGGAATTTACTTCTATCCCTGCTACTGCTGCTGCTGCTCTGTAATAGGTTCCTTGCCTTTTCATCGGCGGTTACCTAAAAATGTTGATCCCACGGCGGTGAGACAATATGTAAATTGCCCCAACGAGAGATATAACTCTCTGCCAAAAACATTGTTATTGTAGTTTAATGGAAATAAACTGAACAGTGGAATCATAAACAATCAACAGCAGATAACTCAATATCTATGCAGTTTAGAGCAACATTCTTATACAAGTATATCATCTATAACTTGATTAAGCAGCATGTCACTTATTCAATAAAGAATTGAAAAACACAGATAACATTTATGCTTCTAGAACATGCTAAGCAGGATAAACTCAACCGGTGATTCTCGTATTTCAAACTTATGCAAATATGCTACTCGGCTGATTACATTTTTGCAAACATAACTTAAGCTCTGAGGAGATGAGGTATATCCCTCATACTCCAACCGACCACTTCTAGGAGTCGAAATCGGTACCATGCAAGGTCAAGAAAGAGCCGGATTTCCATGACCTCACTGCCTCCCAGTCAGTGCGAGAGAACCTGTAGGACATCTTGTGTCTCTGCTAAAATAGCCTTCCAGGGTATAGTGGCATCTAGCTATAGAGTTACAGCCTCAACTGCACTCTCTTTGAGATCGAGAGTTTTACCCAATCGACCCGGTATCCTCGGGAGATTCGTGATACATCCATCTCGAAATCCTGAGTAATTGAGAGGTTTGTTATTAACCTTCTCTCGATTTCCTCAATCCGGACGTACAAATATTTTTGCCCATTTACCCCCGTATATTCAAAATATACGAACTCCAGGAGATCCTTCAGGAAAACCTGTTTCACCATCACCTGCTTCTGACGATGATGGATCTATGGTCAGAGCACTACATGAATAGATTTCACTTGATTAATTAAGTACATTATCATATTCTTTTAGGATCAGCCAATTTTTCAAACATAACTTATTAACACAATGCTATAAAGAAACATGTATTTATTTTCAGCAATGTAATTTTTAATCTTTGTAATACATTGGGATCTCAATCCCTCATTTCAACACTGGGAATTATCATCCCTTCACAATTTCAATACCATAACCATGTGATCCTGGGTATTCAAACCCTTAGCTCATCACCTGAGCATTGTTACCACTTTCTCAGGTATCTAACACCTTTAGGTCATCTGACCAAGATAAGTATGATACTTGCTACACAAGCATCCATCATAGCACTTGAGGTCCATTAACTCTCTTTCTACCACTTACCGGGCAACAAGGTATATTATGGCACACAAGGCCCAATAAACAATTCAATTTAATAGCACATCATAGCTCATACCTGGCTATGCCCATCATCTCATGATACCTACATGGTTAGCACATATGATAGTAGTACATCAATTATCTATCAACACCATGCAAAACAAATGTATCATTATTTCAAGGGTATCACCCTTATTCCTTTACTAGGATTAGCGTTTCCCATCACATATCTCATGTATCCTTCATTCAATTATATTGGACTTATAACACATCAAGGTATATGACCATATTAGGTCACTTTCAAATCATCTCTAAGTCAATCATAGAGCACCACGGCCGTGCAACCAAAAACGGCCGTTCGAGGGGAAGCCACCACGGTCGTGCTACCTTGCACGGTCGTGCCAAGTAAAGCTACCACGGCCGTGCTACCTTACATGGTCGTGCTACAGAAGATCACTACATGATTATTTATATATGAATTCTAATCTTTCATCCTTTCAACTTGATTAGGTCACATCAACCCTTCAATCAAGTACATACAACTGTGATTAACATAGTGTATCAAGTTATTGATCCTATAAGCAATTAAGAATTCACCCCTTAATTGGTACTAATCACTTAGGTACTATTAGGGTTTCAACCTTTGTACCTTCATTGATTATCATTAACAATCATCATTGGATCAATAGAACATTCATCATCTTAATTCTCAAAGATTCAATCACATTGGACCTCCATTACATAAGGTATCCAATTGAATTAGGGTTTCCAATGTTGATTCCTTCAATCATTGAATCCATTGAACCAATTATCAATTGGACCTATATTCATACTTCAAATGAGTTTAATAGGTCAACCTTCAACTGATTTGACCCTCAATTGACCCTCAATTTATCATCAATTAGGGTTTAAATCAATTGAATTAGGGTTAGGAATCGTTGATCCTTCAACATTAATCAATGCAAGATTAGTTACATTGAAAACATTGAACCATCATCCAAATTGAGCATGACCTGACCCCAAACGGTTTTGAGGTCGTTTGAATGACCTCCAAACGGTCTTGAGACCGTTTTCCCATGTCCACATCATAATCCAAGTCAACCAATTAAAGTTTGGATCATTGGATTGATCACCAAATCAGCATTTGATTGCAAATCAACTTGGTACCTTTAAACCTTCAAACACCTAACCATACTCAACCCTAGACCTCCAAACGGTCTTGGGTGATCACCAAACGGTTTTGAAACCGTTTGGCTCATCCAACCTTTGGATTCTAGTGAAATTCCATTGGGGTGTGATCCATTGAGTTGATCATCAAATCAACACTTAATTGCAAAATGATTTGATACTTTTGGACCTTCAATTGGTCAACTATACTTAACCCCAGACCTCCAAACGGTCTTGGGTGATCCCCAAACGGTTTTGAAAGCGTTTGGGTGATCAACAAACGGTTTTGAAACCGTTTGGGCCAATCAACCCAAAACATCAACTCAATCACTTGCAAAATCAGCACTTAGCCGATTAGGGTTCATACCACATCTTTGGATCTTCAAACACATATACATACTTGACCCTAGACCTTCAAACGGTCTTGGGTAACCCCCAAACGGTCTTGAGACCGTTTGGATGATCCCCAAACGGTTTTGAAACCGTTTGGGCTAATCAACCCAAAATCTCAAATCAACTCATTGGAATTTCAGCACTAATTCCAATTAGGGTTTGCCTAATTGATTAGCCTTCAACTCACGTTTTCTTGGAAATTAACCCCCCAAATTTTGTGAGTCATTATCCAACATAATTAGGATTAGTAATATCAAACTTTTAACCCTTGGTCAACTCACTCAAACGGTTTTTAAACCGTTTTCCAAAAAAGTTAAATTAAACAAGCTGAAAAATCAGTACTTAATCCAATTAGGTTTACCTAATTGATTAGCCTTCAACTCATGATTACTTGGGAGTTAACCCATAAAATTTGGTGAGTTATTAACCAACATAATTATGAACAGGAATCGCAAACTTTCAACCCTTGGTCCACTCACTCAAACGGTTTTGAAACCGTTTTCCCAAAAAGGTCAAATTAATCAGGTTGGAAATCAGCACTTAATCCAATTAGGTTCACCTAATTGATTAGCCTTCAACTCACGATACTTTGGAGTTAATCCATAGAATTTGGTGGGTCATTAACCAACATAATTAGGAACAGTAATCTCAAACGGTCAACCCTTGGTCGACTCACTCAAATGGTTTTGAAACCATTTGCTCCCAAACGGTTTGCAAACCGTTTGGTCACCAAACGGTTTGGTGAAACCGTTTGGTCCCAACTTCCAAACCGTTTGCCCAAGATATTTGGGGAGTTGTGTGCTTATTATGATTTAATCATCATCAAGCTTCGTCCCTGAAGTTCTAACAACTTCTGATTTCATGAATTAATCAATTTCAACCAGCAATTAATCAAGATAATGAAGGAATCATTGAAATTACAAGATTAATGGTTGAATAACAATGTAAAAGGGTTCAAGTTATAAAACCCGCCTCCAATTGAGCTCCAAAGCTCCATGTCCACGGCAAAAATGGTGGATGCAACTCCTTTCACCATTCCAAGGCTCGTCCTCAAGGTTTGAGTTAAAAGGAATGGTTAGGATTGAAGAGGAGATCGAAATAGGAAGAAATCCATAATTTATTTTCGATTTCCACCATGGAATCAAGATGAAATGGATCAAGAACCTTACCAACAGGTTGGGGGTCGTCCTCCTGATCCTACCAAGCTCCCGTGGTCGTTTCCCAAGAAAGGAGAAGAAGTGGGGTCGAAAAAGCCTTCCATTTGACTTGTAAAGGGTCTTTTATAAGAAATTCAAGGAGAGAGAAAGTGCCTTATAAAAATTCATTTAATCCCAAAAATGTGGCCGCCTCTTCCCCCTTATCTTCCTTAGGGACGAGGCTATCTTGTTTGCCTCTTATTCCTCTCAATTATCCATGATTTAAAGAAAAGCAAATCAAGCACCTCAAATCATATTATATTAATATCCATATGTGAGTGGATATTTCTTTTTCTTATAAAATTGTGTGTGAGTTATCCACTCCCTTGGATATTTTTGTGGTCCTTGCAAGGCTCAAGGACGTCACATAAACATATGAATCTAACCATTTTAATTTTGGTTGAAGGCCCTTTAATTAATACATTCATTTTTGCCCTAAATCGAATTAGGGTTTCAATTAGGATTAAATCTTGATTATTTTAATATCAAAATTCTCTCTCCTCCAACTTAATTCAAATGACGCGCCCCTCTCATTTTCTTTACTCTACTTGATGACAAGAAACGTTAGGGACCTTATTGAAGTGGTAATTTACATACTGAACCCTAGGTTTTGGGTAAATTGCACTTTACACCAAAACTAGGTTTTAATGCACAAACCTTGCTTTATCAGCTCTTTCTTGGTACTCAGGCTACCATAAGCCATATCTTTGCATCATCTTCATTCTCATGATGCTTCAACACATGAGGAACATATTATCATGCACAATTTGTACTTAAACCCCTCAACTTGGGTAATTTGCACTTTAGTCCAAAACAAACAAAATATTGATTTCAACAATGTTCAAAAAGGACTAGAATTGCAACATAGGTTCCTCTTGAGGCCTAATTACTTTTCACAAGACACGATTAAGCATTTAATCACCTTTCTTAATCATAACACCTAGGGTTAAAGTATAACCCAGGTCAGGGATGTTACAATTATTATCTTTCAAGGTCAATAATTATTATGTTGATGCACAAAATTATGTAATTTGATTCATATGGCTAATTAGGGCTTTAAACCCTAAATAAAATGCAATAAATACACATGTTCTCAATTAATTATGAAATTCATAGAACACCCTCATATCGGTAACTGGAAGATAATATGTAAATCTGAGATCAGTTTTATACATGAAATCCATGTTATATGAAGTTGACATCTAATATATGGTTTGAAACTTTAATTGGATTAATGAATACAACCTAGGGTTAATATATGTGAAAAGTTGTATGGAACCGAATGTTCAATGATGCACCATAATCTGGAATATAAGACCAGTAACCTAATTACAAAAAGATAAGACAAGAATGCAAGTAATGATGCACCTATCCTATTGAACTAAGTTAAACCTTAAAATGGACATAACTATGGTTAAGATGTTGAGAACCTAATGGTCATATATGATCTTGTCTTTATCAGGTTAGAGTGACCTCAGGAATATGTGTGATGATTAAGTTTATCTCTTGATCAAGGTACGCCATTACCTCTTACTTGGCTTATTATACAATATGCTTGTGTTATATGGTAGTAAAGACTTGGCATATGGTATTGATTGAAATGATTGTTCTTGTATGATGTGTTGCATGATTTTCCATACTTATGGCTATGAACACATGAAACATAAGATATTTGATCCATCATATGAAAGCACACGGTGCTCAAAAAGTGATCACAAACTCCTAGGGGGTAGATCACATGTATAATGATCACAAACTCCTCGGGGGTAGATCATAAGGCCTAAAAACATCAAAGCCCTTGGGACAGATGTACGAGAAATATGATGGAAATAAGCTTAAAACATGTGTTCTCTTTTGTTAATAAACATTCTTGTTCAAGTATATGCTTTTTTTTATATTGTTCTATAACTGCCAAGTTTAGTTTTATCTTATTGCCAAGATATGATGAGAGGTATATAAAAGACACATAGGCGTACTCAGTACAATATTCTTGAATATTGTGCTGAAGTGTACCACATGTAATATTTTGTTTAGGTTGTGGACATGACCTTGAAGACTCAGGATAGTGTGAGTTGTGTGGTGAGCTGATGTATAGGCGGACCTGTTGTCTTAAGATCCTGTTGTTTAGTGGCAGTACATGTATATGTAGAGTTTGTTGTTCAATATGTAATATCAAATGTTGAAACAATTCATGTCGTGATTATATGTTGAATAGTGAACATGTGTGTATGGTTTTATTATTTTTCATGTGCATGTGCTACTGATTGTTTCCTTCTGACTCCCTAGATTTTCTTCTTCTTAGCCTAGTGTGGTGTGTTTAAATTGGGATTCCAACTGAGGTGAGGGTTTCAATTTGGACGTCACACATCAGATTAAGTTTTAGAAAATTCGGGGACGTCACACATATGCTCATACAAGTTGACTATTATGGTGCATTTAGAACTTTGTTCTCAATTTAAACTGATGCTTTTATTCATATCTTTCTTGATAAAGTACATATCTACTAGCATTGTAGTTCTAATTAAATGAATTTATTGAATCAATTTCAAATATTAAACAATAATGCAACTTTCATATCAAATTAAAGACATGAATTTTGCTAAAGCCCTAGCATTGAGAATCAAAATAGTTATGAAGAGGTTGACGAGGAGGAAGAAAACATTGAACAATAAGGTGATTCATCAACTAAAACTAATGACAATCACAACATAAATGATCTTGATTTAGATGGGTATCAATTTTCAATCCCTGACACTTTGGTTGCCTTGAGTTCTGTCCCAGATGTATATGCCAGTGATCGGTAGAGCACAATATAGTGGATGACTATGCAACTTTTTGAGATGATGAATGGGTGGATGATTTTTTCCATGAAGTCTGTCTCAATTACACCCCTTCTAATAATGAAATTTATAAATGCGGTTTGCATCTAAAGCATTCATGATTGAGATGATGCAAAAATGGTTGATATAAAATAATGTCCAATACCAAACTATATTCTCAAAGAATCTCTTTAATAAACTTATTTGTATCCAAGACCAACAATGTCCTTGGAGCTTTGATGCTTTTCAGTCCAAAAGATCATGTGGCATGTGGAAGATAAAGCATTATAGTCTGAACCATATTTGTCAACTAACTGTATTAATGAGGTTCATCGCTATTGCACATCATATTATATTGCTCGTATGATCATTCCAATCCTATTGTCATGATTGGATATGTCCACAAGAGAAATTCAAAGTAAGGTGAATTTGGAAATAAATCTATAAATCTCATATAAGAAGGCATTTCTAGCAAGGAGGAAGGTACTTTTTAAAATAATTTGAGATTGTAATGTATTATGTACTACATAGTAGTATATTTACAACTCCTAGATACAGTACTTGGGTAGTTCGGATTTGTTCAAATACAACCTATTATTTTTTGGTTTTGTGGAGACAACAAGCGCAATGGAAGTAACAAAAAAAAATTTGTAAAGAAGTGAAATCACTTCTCTACTAAAAATTTGAACAATAAAACCTCCAGTCCAAACACACTCAGAAGGTATGATGGAGTGGGTGTAAAATTTTCAAATCTTTATTTAATGGTAATCAAAAGACCAAAGTATAGCAGAGGAATAAAAACATGACTATATTCAATTATAAAATAAAGGGTTACAAACTTACATCACAAGGATCCATGTAGAGGAAATCTAAACCACCTCAAGATTGTCTCCAAGCTTTAGCTTTACAATCTAAGTCTGGGTCCACATGTCAAGCCATCCTTGTCCTCCACCTAGGGTTGGAAGCATACCCCAGGAAAAGAGAAACAACGGGAGACATCAGCAAAGGCTGGTATGTGCATACTAAAAAGCAAATTGAGCAATATATATAGAATAAAGGACATCAATTGTAAAAAGGCTTCCCATGCAAGAGATAAGAACCACCCAAATGGGTATCAAGAGAAACAGCCACATTAAAGGAGATACTTGCCATAAATCATCATAAAAAGGATTGTGCCATAAATAAATCCACTACCATGGTGGGAAACAAAGCACAAGTAGGGCACACACCCCATAGTCAATATCCTGCATGCATGTGAGATAAACATAGCCCTAGAACAATATAAACACAATTGGCGGACAGCCCCCATAAAGCTGAAGCCTGATAGAGAAAGGAATATTGCCGATCTCCCAAATATATATAAAAACATGGGCCAATAATCACACATCTTTCCCTGGGTATGAGGTTCCTTGCCGTCCCAAAAACAGCAGGAAATATCACGTCTGCTATAAACAAAACCAATGCACTTACACTACTCTAGTGCTACTGAATCACATAGCATGTTTAATGTAGAGGCAAGTAGAAAAGTATAGTCAGATTAACAAGGTTGTCATCACACAATGGACAACTCAAACATATAAACAAATCCACTTCAAAGTGGGCATATCAACAAGTAAACATCCACATCACAGTGGGTATATAAAATCAAAAGTCCAACATGCACCAAGGTAGAGTCAAGAGAATATCCATGATCATAAGATCAATAATAAATAAGGTAGTTCACATAAACCATGATATCAAAAGGAAAGATAATGTGTAAAGGCTATTGTCCATAGGACCAAGAGTAATAAGAATATAGGTGATTGCTCAATATAGAATAATAGGGGATGCAAACATACATAAGAGAGAAGAATTGCTCAATATGAATAGTCGGAGATGCAACATACACAAGAGAGGAAATAGATTTATTTCTCAATATAAAAATAATGTGGGATGCAATCATACCTCAACATCAGATTCAAATGATCCAAAAACACTTCTAGGTCCAAGCCTAGGCTTCCAAATCACCTATTAAGCATATATGTGGAATTAGGGTTAGGTTTACATTACTTATTCAAAACCCTAAATAAACCTTTTTATTATTATATGAATTAGACTTTGAAAATGATTCCATATTTTATATTATATTTTCGTGAGTTCAAAACATATTTTATTATATTTTTCTGACTTATAAATTATTAGTTATGAATTATACAAGTTATTATCTTATTTAATTAGATCCATTAAATCACCCCTTTAAAATATCCGATTCAGGTGACAGAACCAATACCATTAGAAAGATCTTATTTTTCTGAATCCAACGAATATTTATTTGAAATTTTTGGCCCAACAGATAATTAGTAATCAATTTTACAAAATTGACCAATCAAGAAATCTGATAAAGCCACATAGGCGAAGAAAATCCACTAAAAGAAAGGGAAGAGTAGGTCGGGCCCACATGACTTGGCCCAATCAGGGTCGGACAAGTCACCGCGTCAACCCTCAGCCTTGACTCACGCAAAGGAAATAAAACGAAGGCAAAAGACGAAAGTGCCCTTGGTGAAAAAAATAGAGAAAGAAGAAACACGGAGAGCAGAAACGAGAATGTGTAATGGGGAATCATCCCCTTCGCAAGCACAGATGCCATGTCCGTGAGGTAGGGAAGCAGCAGTTGCTTGTTTTTGGGGAAAACTCAATTGCGCAATCAAAAGCCCAACCAACACATCGGAAACATCTTCGTTGGTCTAAGAAATCTTACCCCGAAAATAATTGCACTCTGACAAAGGATTCCAGCATGGAGAGGGTCACACGTCTGGAACACAAATTCGACTGGCGGTGGTTGAAGTGAGGACGAGGGATGCAATTGAGAGTGTGGGAGAGTTTTTGGAGGTTCAACGACACTCTGGGATCAGGTTCTCATAGATTGCACCCAAGGTTATGGGTTCCCCACAACCGAAATCAAGAGAGCATGGCGGCCAAAATAGGCATTTCCCTAATAGGGAAGGAGAGGGGTTCTTTTATGGCTTGGGGTGAGCGGAATCCTCCCCCGAAACTAATGCAAAAAAAATCATATAAATCAGTATAGAAACGAGTTAGGAAACCATGAAAATTTGAGCCTTATATTCGGTGCTACAGAGTTCATGCGGCCCTCTCCTACCCGAGGTAGGAGACGGGTTCCGCACCATCTGATACGAAGATCTTACAGCCCAAAATCAAAACGTAAACCAATAAGTTTTGGAATATAAGTGTGACATGGAAATAAATCAGATTAAACCAAAGTGGAACATATTTAATGCACCTATTTTCTCTTTCTTCTTTTAAGGGTTCTATTCTTATCCAAATTAAACTAAACTTTGCACACAAATTAAGTTAAACATGTAAATTCCGATTCTCCAATTAGATTTCACTTTTGGCAACTTTAGATGCATTGTTTTATATATTCTTTGTTTCTCTTTCTTGATGCATTTAATGACACATGGATTATCCAAATTAGGTAAAACTTCATCCACAAGTTAACTTAAGTGTGTTGATTACGAATTTGCCATCAATTATACATGTTGGAGAAGTTTGAGCATTTATTTAATATTTTGGAAGATTCTACATACTTTCTCTCTCCTGATTTAACCTTTTAAGCAAACTTTCTCCAAATTGGATGAAAATTTATCAAAAGGCTATATTTATTATGTAGATTATGAATCTAAGATTATTTTCCTCTTTTAGAGTCATTTATTATTTTTTTATTAATTACACTTTTTAGGCAATTTCTCTCTCTTAACTTACCATATTATTTCAAGGGGTCCAAATTAAATGAAAATTGACATGTAAACTTATTTTTATGTATAGATTACGAATTTGGAGTTTATTTCCACTTTTAAGAATTTCTTACATGGGTTTTGTCATCTGGCCCATTAGAGGTCCATTAACATCATTATGCATCCAATTAAGTTATTTATCATCTTATTATCACCAAAAGAATTATTTGACGTATTATATTACATTATTCACGCATTAGATTATTAGGATCACTCTGACCTTAACCTTGTTTGGTCAAACCTAAGAGATCAAAGTTCTAGGGTAGGGTTATAGATCTGGTATGTTACAGCACTCCACCCCTTAAAAAGATTTCGTCCTCGAAATCTATAGATCAAAACATCAACAACTAATTACTCTCCACACCTTAAAGGGATTCAACCTAACAAGTCAAACTAAACATTTTTTAGAACTACCCTCATCTCTTAATTATGAAAGTATTTAGAGATTAATATTTCTCATGTATCCAACTAAAGTCACCATCTAAGGCTGAGTTTTTAGGTCCTCGTGTCTCCACATACCCTACTAGAAGATCTCGTCGATAACAATGTATTCATAAAGAGGTTGTGTGAGATATATCTCATCCCGGAGCAAGTCCTACAACGTTTCTTTTTGATGATGTGTCGCTCCTCGTGTGCACAAATAGTCGTCGCCTATCCTCTAAATGTAGGAAACTTGGCTGTGTGTCTCTACTTCATCCACGCGGATGGACTAGAACTCCATGTCACACTTCTCAAGTCAACTAGAAAGAGTAGCCTTCTTTTTTATGACGTGATAGCATCAATTGCTCTCCTCTTCACTTATGTAGGGATGGTTATGGCTAGGGTTCACATACAAGATTGTACCTAAGAGTGAGCATATCTAAAAGATGGTCACCATGTCCCTATAAATAGCAACAGAAAGGAAGCAGGGTTTCCCAAAACCCTCAGGAAGCAATAGGTTGTGGCTACGTTTAAAACGAGTCATTCATGGACTATTGAAGAATATTTAAATCAAATTAATTTGCTTAAACATTTTAATCAATTACCTCAAATTATGTTCCAATATTATTCTGGTATATTACCTAAACATTTGAGTAATCAATTTGCTTCGAAGCATTTCCAATCACATCCACAATTATACTCATATTCCAATCACATCCTATGTGTGTGACCTGGTAGGCTCCAAATTATTTTGGCAGTGATATCCATAATTATATTATAACTTTACAAGAAATGATTGGTATCTAGAGAGACTTCATTGCTACCCTAATAATTGGGGGAGTTTGAGAGTAACTACAACCTACAATTTGTGATTGGTGTTACATCGACTGTATAGTTCTTTTGTTTCTAAATCCAGATTGAACTTGAGGCATGGAATCATCTTCCCCTTCGACATTCAATCCATATTTCTTGAACTAGAGCATATTTGCTGAGATATATTTAAGCTCAATTTCACATATTGACTCACATCAGCATGGCCATGCATTTCTCAGTCTCACTTATCAAGTGGTTACCATATCAAACTCTTATAAGAGGAACAAATTCCATCTACATCACTCATAGTCATCCACATGTGTCACATTGCCCCGAGCACCTCCTTTATGGCAACCCTTATTCAGGATCACAGTGGATAATGTCAAAGAACACCAAACGACATGTGATGAATGTAGTGACTTTTGGTCTAAGAACCACAATCACCGCCATCACTATGAGAGATGACTCTGATTATCAATCATGGTTTCATGTGTCACTCTCAAGGTTGGTCTGTCTCATACACTGTTATCTACCAAGTATCTATGTTCTTGGCTTAATATCACATATCATGACTAATGAGATTTTGTCATCAACCAACACACACTATAGTCTTAAGTATTATTGTCGTCTATTAGCCTTCCACAATAACATTCGAATAGGGACATAACAAGAATGCATATACTCTTGAAATCCACATGATCCCATCATTCATGTCCTCAACCCAATGACATGCGTCATTGAGTAATATAATTATTTACACATTTTTTATGTTTCATCATTATCTCATAACTGAATAAGGTAGAATAAGTTGGAAGATTGTGCCTTTATTATTAATCAAATTGTTTACAAGATATGCCATTACAATCATCATATGATTAGATCTTTGGGCATACATACAAATTATTATTTCCTTGCCACAACTCAATAGGATAGATGGGAGGAGTCATGCTACTAAGGCTTGGTAGCATCACTATGCAATGTAAGAACAATAGATGTAAGCATCTAGTTGCCCCTCCATAGGTAGAGACATACTTTTGTCCACATGTGAATTACACATGGTATCAAACACATTACTTAGTACGCCCTCCACATCAGACTCTGACAACATACTACCCAACTAGTTACTAAAAATATGAATTTGTGAGTATAATTAATGATTTCTTGCATATGTTTAATTATTATATTTCATTTTATCTTTATTAAATTATTGTATATATAAAAGGTCTTTATTGTCTATTGTGTATATAATAGTGTTAACATGTTGAATCACATGTAAAGATATGAGTGGTTGTGTAGCATGGACTTGTACATATTAGAGATGATGTTTACAGCATCAAGTCGACCTACATCGAGAGTCTTCCTTACTACACTCGCCCATATCGGGTAGAGTCATCCACTTATACTTCTACAACTACAACTGATCCCATTTTCATTCGTACCTCTACTGCTTCTCCTAATCTCATTCTCACTCAAATGTCTACTACTTCTCTTGATGCCATACCCACTCACAGATGTATGAGTCCTCAATTCATTGGAGGGGGTAGATAGTAGAGTACTTTGCAACAATTGGTAGTTCTGTTTCATACACAACCCACCACCTCTACATACAGTGCACAACTATGAATCAGACTCTTCTTAGTCTATTCCATACACCTCATTCCCATCATAAGTTATCCCAGACATCTAACCAACACCTTATGTTACATATTCAATGACTTCATTGGATATCTAGTTTTGCACCCACCCGAGAGCACACATCCTAGTTTTTAGAAATCCCTCACCTCACTTCCTCCTTTCCAATTCTTCAGTATACCTTAATAGTCTTTTCCTACACAATTGACACCCATTGAGTTGTCTCCATATGAGATCCCTCCTTAGGAGTCGGAGGTATAAGGATGTGGCTGAGGGAGGCGTGGACGTGGAGGACATGCTTAGTTTATTTTTATACATGTTGTACAATGTTGTATATATCTATCTAATAAGGCATTTATCTATTTTGTACTTGGATCTATCATATATGTCTAGGGTATATGGTTTATATACTTGGACCATAATTTATGTTTATTTTTTATGATATCAATTTTGCAAAATGGGTAGAATGCTACGTTAATCTGCATATTTTTCGTATATTTTGTGTAAATGTATTTGGCCCCAAGACTGGGTAAAGGATAAGGGTTGGTGGTAGGTTGACAACCAATCATAAAAACTTTTTCACTCTTTCTATGACATGGATCCATATAAATATTTTGTTGGAGTGTCCCTACCTAGCGACATAATGCATTGGAACCTAGGTATAGTGACAAATATGCAAGGGGTTTTGACACAACGGTGCCTGGTTGTGTTGAAGGACAGATAAGGGTTTTCACATCTTGGATTGGTGTGGGTAAAGAGGTTAATCCCTCTGCATCATTTCCTAGATATAGTGAAAAATGTGCAAGGGTTACCACATCCACTACTACAGATCCATCCTTTGGCGTCGGTTATTGAAGCCCTTTTCACGATGGTTTCCAAGCGACGCCTATGTGGGTGCCGCTAAAAGTCGAACCCTTTCCGCATCGGTTTTCCAACTGATGCCAAAACGCTTCGCGCCACCAAAAATGCGCCAGCGGGGCCCCCATCGACGTCGGTTATAAGTAACTAAACCGACGCTATAATCATCCGCACCACAAAAAGGGAGCCATCCAGGACACTATCGGCGTCGGTTTTCTACTAACAACTGACGCCATATCACCTTCCGCCACGGCCGTGCTGTCTGGAAACATTAGGCAGCAGTTTTTTGCTATTAACCGACATTGTAACCGACGCCATATCACCTACCGCCACGGCCGTGCTGTCTGACAACATTAGGTGGTGGTTTTTTGCTATTAACCAACGTTGTATGCCTTTGTTGTCAGTTTTAGACAAATAATCGACGCCTATGGTTTGATTTTTTTTTCGTATCTGTTTGCAGACCTACTGTGGCTGGTCAGTAGGATGTAGAAACTTGCAGTTCAGTTCTGAACTGTAGGTTTACGACATCCATTGATATCAGCCAACAAACAGGCCACAAACTTGCAAAATCAACAAATATTCTTTTCACACATTCACACATAGGTAGATACATTCAGACATCAATTCAATTTTCATATTCACACATGTAGAAACATTCAAATATATGTAGAAACATTCAGACATGGAGAAACACATGTATAAACATTCATTTACAAAATATCATTCATCATCACTATCAGCATCCTAATTATATCTTACAGTCCCCACTGCTTGTATGGATCTTTCCCATTCTTCTCTTACGTCATTTAACACTTCCATCGTATATGGAGCATGTACATGTTTTAAGGCTTTACCTATAGTGGGGTCAGTTTTAAACACCTGCAAAGAGAATGATGTATATATATAAGTAATAATATATAAGTAAGATTGATATATTTCATACTATCTAATGAGACTATATATAACCTTAGGTATGGCATTGATTTCATCTGCATGTTTGATAATCATGTCCATAAACCGCATCACATAGTATGCACATGCCCAGCCGTTGTCTTGTGTAGCACACTATAAAATGGATACAAAATATTAAAAAATACAAATAAGCACAGTTCACATAAATAACATATACATTGGAGTCGAGAACTTACATTCACATTCTCCCAAATTATTGCCTGGTTCTTTTTACTGGGGACCTTTCCTCCAGCCTTTTTGAACGCATCTAAACCCCTACATGTTAATGTAACACAGTAAATTGCATAATTAAAAGTAATGTAATAACAAATGTTAACGTATATAAAAATAAAATATTTCTCACCAGAATAATGCCATTCTCATTACGTGTCCAATTTTTAGATTCAATGTACTCCCCGCAGGATCTCGATAATAGACAGTGAATGTCTCGGGGAGAATAACTAGTAACTCCTAATGCTTAGCGCTAGAGGTAAAAAAGTTAAAAATTAATAACTCAAAATCCACAATAAAAATGTAATTTTCTTAAGTCCAAATTATAAGCAAAGTAAACTTACTTCACATTGAATGGAGATATTATTATCGACTTCTTTTTTTGACTAAAAATTGTAAAAGCATCACAATAGTATTGTTGAACGCTATCAAGGTCTTTAGCTACCAGACTAATCAATGATGGAATCAAAAATCCCATATGTTCAAATCCAAATTGTTTATATTGAATTTTGACTAAGTAGCTGCAAAACATGTATTACGTATGCACTAATATATAAGAAACCAGATCATCGGATCCTATACAAGGTATATAGATGTATAAACAAGATCTCACCTTATCCATGCCTCTATCATTGATGTATTCATCCAATCATAGTTAAACAAATAAATAATATCTTGTATAAATAGAGAGCTTTTGTATGATTGACCTGCATAATTTGCTTCTAAAGAAATAACTATAGGGCAATGTATATTATGTGCGCGTAGCCATACTGCCATTCCCTTACAAGCAGGACCTGGCGGGAATTTTAGGTCAGTTGGAACCCAACTTGGTAATGTAGGAAGTGGAGGTAGAGGCCTAGATGCTCTGGGTATCTTCTTTTTAACTTGTATATATAATTTTAGATCAATTGACCTCATATATACACATTAACAATTTAACATAATGTAAATTTATCTTACAATTTCAATAGTGTAGACGACATCCACTTTGGGCCACAATATCACCCCACCTTCTGCCTCACAAGTGTATCAATATCTAGGTGGGCATATGGCAATGCAGCTTCCCTCCAATCAGGGATTACACGTATTGGGCTCACACAAACATAACCCTTTGGTATTGGAGTCTCGTGAATCATTTCCCTAGGAAGGGATGGGTAAGCATGCGCCTCTGCAACAACATAATCCTCAATTTTTAAGTGGCATGGCTTTAGCACCTACAAATTTACGTAAAGAATGTTATACATATATACATATCATCTTGAAAAGACTAGCTACTATGTCATAAACAATACTTACAACAGACGTTCTAGGTGGTGGGTCTACAGGATTACTCTCAGCATGTGCATCAGGAGAAGAGTGGGTCGCCATAGGCTGATTGGAAGCTTGAGATGCCTGCCACCGCAACATTTCTTCCTTGACCTTCTTAGCAACTATATCCTCGACTCTCTTATTCTCCTATGCATGGATAAAAGAAACATTAGCTTCTTATTATTGAATTCCCTTTTGCAGTAATATTCTAAAAAAAGAATAGGTTACCTCTTCTTGTGAAATTCCCGCTCTTGTGACAGGTTTGTGCTGGGATGGCCCAAAGAACACTTTGATGCCCACACCAGCGCATGCACCCCTAACACGTCCAGGATGCTCTGGGTTACCCAGAGCAACTGTCAATTCATCCCTTGTGCCCTGAGGGATGAATGTGCCATGTTTCCTCTGCTCGTGTAGCTCCCTCTAATCACCATCAATAGAAATTGGTAAGTAAACACCACAAATAATCAATATTTGAACGATTGCTCTAAGTGTTGTATTTTACCATTTTCACAGCCGCCTCAGCAGTCACATGCTTCATTATTTCACCCTTCTTATTTTTCCTCCCAGTTATCCAGACATCACATGTAGTAGAGGACTCCTGAGTAGCAGCAGACTCCACCTTTAGTCTTTGGTGAACGCCTACATAGCCCTTTGGACCCATTGTGTGGTCATGCACATTCAATGCATGCCTTGCTCTTTGCGCCTCACTGAACGCCTAGTTAGTATGCACATTGATTTGGTTAGTAACACTAAAGGTTAATCTTGAATAGGTGAATACAATGTATATTAATTAAATTGGGAGTGACGCTTAATACCTTGAATTCTTCAATTTGTCTTAAAGCAACAAACGTGTCCCAATCTTCTTTGTCCAGGAAGTTCCACTGTTCAAGGGCTGACTTCTTCTTCTTATCACCATCTTTTATGTATTCTCTGTTGAGATTTGTCCTATAGTTCCTTAGCATCTTTCCAGTGTGTTGCATCACGCTTTAAGATGCAGCTTATCATCCAATACAAATAGATTCTGTAAAATAGAATTGCTATTAACTAGTATCCAAAAATAGAATTACAAATAATAGAATTTGTAATCTACAAAATGGAATTACAAATAATAATAACTCACACATAAATCCTTCTGTATCAAGTCTTTCTTCGCCTGAAGAGCTTTATGCCAATTATCATACTTAGCACCACAATGGCTTTGAGTGACAAACCCAAGATAGTTTACAAAATTATTGTGGTTCACACCAATTGCATTTCCTGCATTATCAAACTCCACAGCCAATCTGGATCCACTGCCCCTTAGTGCTACTAACTTCTTCAGCAGAGTGATCCCCCTTTTCTTGTTAACTTTTTGGTGATGCGCATCAAGTGCCTCCAGTGCTTCAGAGGGTACATGTGCATCATCAACCTAAAATTTGACAAAATAAACACACTGAATTAGCCCAATATAGAAATATAGGATATATGACATAACTAGAAGATAATGAATTTCTATAGAAATATAGGATATGTTTTTAAACTTATATTGGTATCCTCACAATGCTCATCATGGACATCACGATCATCATGCCCATGGTCAACCATCTGAAAATGTCATTAAAAAGGCAAACATTTAGCATTTGTATTAACTAGAAGATAATGAAACATTATATCTGAAAATGATATTGATATTAAAAAAGCAAACATTTAGCATTTTATATAGTTCACATATAAAAATGAAACATTGAAAAATGAAACATATAAAAAAATATCAAAATGCATGCCTCTAAAATTGTGATCTTTTATCAATTAACAATCCTTCGTTGTGATCTCTGCGCACATATAAGTCATCATTAGCTTCAATATTTTGTGGAGTTGGCAACCCAACTGATAATGGACTGGAGTCATCATACTTATCATATTACTCTTCTTCATCTATAGGATCTTCAATGAACTGTCTTTTACCATGAAGAACAACCGACCATTTATCATTTGCAGGATCATCGATATAAAATACTTGTTTCGCCTATGATGCCAATATGAATGGTTCACCCTTCTCGACAATCTTTTCAAAGTTCACTAAAGTGAAACCCAATTTATCCACTATAACTCCTTTGGTGTTATCAACCCAATTACATTTGAAGAGTGGAATTCTGAAATCTATGTAGTCAAACTCCCATATGTCTTCAATGACACCGTAATATGACATTTTTGCTTCATGTGGACTCTTATCCTTTGCACTTGCAAAATACATAGTCGACGCTTGAAGGGTGACACCACTATTTTGGAAGAAACTTTTATCATCTTGGCGCTTTGTGTAATATGTGAACCCATTAATGTCAAACCCTTCATAAGACATAACATTTGATTTTGGTTTAAAGGTGAGGCATTTGATAGAGTCTGTAATATCATCTGGTGTTTGAGATAGTTGATGTAAGACTTTATCTTCAAACCACTTAGTAAAAGTCTTGTTATGCTCTCTAGCAAGCCACATTGAACTGGCTTGAGGATGTTGTCTCTTGATGAAATTGGTATGTTCCTCAATATAAACACTCACTTCATCCATGTTGTATAAAATATACAAGTGACCTTGTTCCAACTGCTCACGGCTGATTACTTTCACCCGTGATCCCAAAATTCCTTTGCCCTCCTCAATATTCTTGTCATTAACGGGAGTGTCATTACCACTCAGAAAGTCATTGCAAAAATCCATAACCTCTCTCGCCACATAACCCTCAATAATACTCCCTTCAGGCCGATAACAATTTCAAACATCACCTTTAAAAACTCTCATGTATCGTTCAAAGGGATACATCCAATGCAAGAAAACTGGTCCCAACATTTTCACTTTCCTAGTCAAGTGGACAACAAGATGTACCATGATATCAAAGAACGAAGGAGGGAAATACATCTCAAGCTGACATAGGGTAACAACCACTTCTCTTTGAAAATTATCGAGAGTATCAGGGTCAATAAATTTTCTACACAGACTATTGAAAAAGAAACAAAGTTTGGTGATTGCAAACCTTACATGCTTCGGCAATATAGATCGAATTGCCACAGGCAATATTTGTTGCATTAGAGTGTTACAATTAATCATGAGATTTAAGACCTATCAACTTCAGATCTTTCATTGATACCAATCTACGGATGTTGGATAAGTAACCCTGTGGCACCTTAACATTTGCCAAGCATTCACAAAAAGCTTTCTTCTCCTTTCTAGACAACGTGTAACAAGCAGGAGGTAAGTATGTTCTTTTATTACCCATTTCATGTAATTCTGTTAATTCTGACCTTATTCTCATTTCACGTAGGTCCAATCTGGATTTTATCCCATCTTTAGTCTTACCTGGTATATTCAACAGAGTACCAATGATGCTATCACAGACATTTTTCTCAACGTGCATGACATCGATACAATGACTGACTGTCAAAGAACTCCAATAAGGAAGATCCCAAAATATTGACTTCTTCTTGAATGAAGAATTGTCACTCTGTATGGCCATAGTACATTGTGATCTCTTACCAAATTCATTGACAATGTCTTTTACTCTTTCATAAATAACATCCCCTGGTATAGGTTTAGGCGCACTCCATTCCTCATTCCATCCATTGAATGCTTTGCGCTTCCTACGATACAGATGAAATTTTGAAAGAAACCTTCGATGACCAAGATATACAATCTTGCCACCATGTTTTAGTCTTATTGAATCAGTGTTCTCTTCACATATAGGACACGCTTTAGCTCCTTTGACACTATATCCAGACAAATTCCCGTATGCTGGAAAGTCATTAATAGTACAAAAAAACATAGTGTGCAAATGAAATGTCTCTCTTCGTGAGCATCATAGGTCATCACACCTTCACCCCAAAGTTTCTTTAAGTCATCATCAGAGGTTCAAGATAAACATGGATATCATTTCCAGGTTGTTTAGGGCCCGATATCAACAACGACAGCATAACGTACTTATTTTTCATACACAACCAGGGAGGAAGATTGTATATAACAAGCATGACTGGCCAAGTGCTATGTTGGCTACTCAATGTCACGTATGGATTCATCCCATATGTACAAAGCCCAAGTCTTAGATTCCTATCTTCTTCACCAAATTTGGGGTACAATAGATCAATCCTCTTCCACTGTGGGGAATCAGACGCATGTCGTAGGATTCCATCATTATTTTTCTTAACATCTGCATGCCACCTCAAATTCTTCACATCTATCAGATTTGCAAACAAACATTGAAACTGTGATATTATAGGTAGATACCACATCACCTTGGCAGGAGAACCAGTTTTGGACTCCCTCCAAGTCATCAATTTATACGTGACGCGCCACATTTTGGACAATCTTTCAAATACACATAGTCATTTTGAAATAATACACAATCATTCGGGCATGCGTGTATCTTCTTGGCCTCAATTCCCATTGGGCACAACAATTTCTTCACCCGGTATGTTGAGATTGGCAGCTCATTTCCTTCAAGAAGCATTTCTTTCAACAAAGTCAACAATGAAGTGAAGCTTTTTTTACTCCATCTATTGTTAGCTTTCAACTTATACAATCTCAACACAGCGCTAAGCTTTATAAACTTAGTACAACCTATGTATAATGGTATCTCAGCATCATGCACAATGTTTCTAAAGATGAGAGGTGGATCGGTGTGCTCTACCCCACAACTATCCAACATTACATCAATGATGTCTACTGGAACTGGTTCGTTCACATCTACATCATCGGAGACAATTTCTTCTTCCACCCAAGCACTGCTATCGACATCCACTGGTTTCGGGTTTGAAATATCTCCATGCCAGTGTCATTATGTATAGCCTTGTACAATCCCGTTGCACATGACATGACTTTTGATTTCGTCACCAGTGTTGACTTTCAAGTTGTTACCGCAATGCCTACATGGACAGTAGAACCTATCTCCAGGTTGTTTCCTATGTTCCTCAGCAAATCTAATAAACAGATCAAGACCAGATATAAACTCTGGGGTGCAGCGATTGCGAATGGACATCCATGATCTATTCATTCTATGATCAAAGAGAAAACAAGTATATATTAGGAAAAGATTAGGGTCTAGGGTTAACAAATACATGTGATGTCATTCTTATATATAATAAATATACATGTACCATCTATCCCATCCTTGAACATCTAATCTCACTAGTCAGTGTATAATGTGTATTGGGTTTTCAAGAAAATTTCAGCAGCTTTTCCCCACTATTCTCTAAATACATATGTACTTAGAGAACAAATGGGGAAATGCTACCAAAATTTTATTGAGAACCCAATACACATTATACACTTACATTCTAAGTGAGATTAGGTGTTCAAGAACAGTCCTTAGCTGGGGACTATCCAAGATTTACTCCTAATGAGTAAATCTTAGACGGGTTTCTAGGCCAACAAATACATGTTTGTTGTCATTCCAACACCTACAATCCTAGTTTCATCTTATATATAATAAATGTGTACCACCTATCCCATCCTTGAACACCTAATCTCACTAGTAAGTGTATAATGTGTATTGGGTTTTCAAGAAAATTTCGGCAGCATTTCCCCGTTGTTCTCCAAGTACATATGTACTTAGAGAATAAACGGCAAAATGCTGCCGAAATTTTCTTGAAAACCCAATACACATTATACACTTACATCCTAAGTGAGATTAGGTTTTCAAGAACAGTCCCAAACTGGGGACTATCCAAGATTTACTCCTAATGAGTAACTCTTGGATGGGTTTCTAGGCCAACAAATACACGTATGTTGTCATTTCAATACCTGCAATCCTAGTTTCATCATTCATATTCTAGGTTTCATGTAACATCATTTAATCTAGGAATCATCTTCTATAACATTGATTTCAACATTTCGAGTGTCCATGCATGTTCATCATCTTGGATAGATATGTAAATGTTAGGGTTTCATCACAATTTTAGGTATCATATAGAGTATGTAGATGTTAGGGTTTCATCATGCAATAGGGATTCATGTAGATGTTAGGGTTTCATCACAAATGATTTCATCATAATTGATTTCATCACAAGATTTGAACATAATTGATTTCATCATATAATTGAACATAATTGATTTGAACATAATTGATTTCATCATATAATTGAACATAATTAATTTGAACATAATTGATTTCATCATATAATTCATTTTATCACAAATTTATAATTGATTTCCTTTAAATATATACCCTCTTTTCTTCCTTCTCCCTCCTTACCAACAGCAAGCATGGTCGTGTGGGCTGGCCACGGCCGTGGCCAGCCCACAAGGCCGTGCTTGCTGTTGGTAAGGAGGGAGAAGGAAGAAAAGAGGGGCAAGGAGCAAGAAGAGGAGGAAGAAGGGTACCTGCAGGAGTAGCGAACGGGTGGCTGGGGTAGTAAGGAGGCGGTGAGCGGGCGGTGGCCAACGGCGATGAGCGGGCAGTGGCCAGGAGGTGGTGAGCGGGTGGCGACCAGGAACAAGAGACCGACGAGCGGGCGGCGACCAAGGAAACCGACGGCGGCGGCGGCGAGGAGAGCAGTAATGAGCGGCGGCGGCGCGGGGGAGCAATGGTGAAGTGAAGTAGAGATAGTGGGGAAGCAGGTGCGGCGGCGACATTGTCGGGAGGAGAAAGGCATAGTCGTTTTCGCGATGAAACAGAAGAAAAGGAAAGAGTCTGCTTCTCGTGGGGACTATTAAGTTAATAAAAGGTGTCGGTTATCTTAAAAACTGACACCTAAACAGAATAAGCATCGACTGAATATAACAACTGACGTCGATTAGACAATCCTTTACCCTAAAATTTTTGGAGAGGAGGGTGCGCGAACCCTAATCAGCATCGGTTATGCCACGACAATCGAAACCCATATGGTAAAAATTACACGCAATTTTTATCTTCTTTAGGCATCAGCTATTAGGTAAAACATTGACGTTGTATGTTATACTTTGGGGGCATTTTTTTCGCTCGAAAAAATTGGATTTCACGGGCTATTTTAGTTGTCGGTTTCTTTTCTTCAGCCGACGCTAAATAAAAAGCGATACCCGTGTCTGGCTGGTCTTCAAATATAGACGTCGATTTTCCTCAATAGCCGACGTGTAATGTTTATCAATGTCAATTTTGTTAAATAATTGATGCCTCAAAAAGCGACGTTAAATGCTATTTCTGTAGCAGTGATCATTGGTAGGTGTGGGTAAAGAAGCTATTCCCACAACATCATTTCCTAGATGTAGTGAAACATGTGCAAGGGCAACATTTTTTACGAAGGCAGGTAAAGAAGCAAGTTCAACAAAAAAGGATTAGATTTTGATCTTGGAATATTGGCTATTTGAGAGGGAAATCTTTGGATATAGTGAATACCATGATGAGAAGAAAAGTTAGTATACCTTTCTTGTAGGAAACCAAGTGGATAGGGGTACATTGTAGAGATATTGGAGACACAAGATAAAAAATATGGTATACAAGTATTGATAAACATAGAAATGGAGTAGGTATTATTGTTGATAAGTTGTTTTAGGATGATGTTATCAAGATCACAAGTATGGGTAGTAGAATCATAGCTATCAAGGTTGTCCTTCAGGGAAATGTTTTTAACATTATTAGCACCTATGCACCCCCCCCCCAAAGTTAGCTTTAACAAGGAGGCTAAGAAGGATTTTTGAGATGACATGGAAGAATTGATGTAGGGAATACCAACAGATGAGAAGATCATAATTGGGAGTGATTTAAATGGCTATGTGGGGAGTAGCAATATTGGGTATGAGAGAGTTCATGGTGGTTTTTGTTGACTCAAGGTCTAAATTGACAAAACCCTTATTTTGATGATGACTAAACCATTCCAATTCTTTGTGTCTAATGCTTCTACTTGAGTGATTTTAGATTAGGTATAGAGACACTCCAAATGCCCTAACTTGTGCATCTCAACTTGAAGAAAAGACAAGTCAAAGTCAATACAAGTGCACATTTTTGGAATATGATGTAAATTCATTAGAATCATGTTGTGAACCACTTGTAAGGATTGTATGACTTGTAATTAAGCTTAGAAAAAATCATGAGCACGAGATTGAATGTTTAATCACTCAAAGGCCATTTTCTAAAATTCACATCAGGTTGTTCAACAATCAAGTTGCAAACTCGACCGATCCTGATTGGATCTTAAAAATGACTTTTGATTGATTGAGTTTTCATTTCACAGAACTTGACTGATCCCTCTGCAGACCACAACTAATTTAAGTGAATCGGTTGAGTTACCCCAGGACAAACTTGATCGATGGCCTAAATTGGTCTTTTCCCTTAGTGGGATCGATCGATTTACCTTTATAGAAACTCGACCAATTGCACTATACGGAAAAGTGCAGAAAAGTGTTTCTAGCCGTTGTGGAGTTGCAACAAGTGAAAATATATTCGTTGCAAGCCACGAAATGGCTAGTTTTTATTCTTAACTGTTCCCAAAGGCTAAGAGGCATCCCCAACAGTACCACTTGGGCTTCATTCCAAGGTTGAGCATTCAATGTAAAACTCAATATGAGGTTCATATTCTATAGTTGAGTGTATCCTACATCCTCCTCTCTCTCTAAGCTTATTCACTTGTTGCATTCGTTAGAGTGATTAGAAAATATATAAGAGAGCTAGTCCTACATGTATATCTTGTGAGGCTCTCACTTCCACCACCTCCCTATCTCTCTTTTCAACCATGAAGATGAAGGTTCTTTCTCTTGGCTAAAAGAGGTGAAGAAGAACAAGGGAAGGAGTCCCTTGGTGAAGATCAAGGCTGAAGACTTGGAGCAAGAGTGGGTAAGACCTTGGTGAAGGCAAAAGACTCTTTGTTCAAGTGGGTAAGTCCTTGGTAAAAGCTTCTATGAGTGAAGGTAAAGTCAAAGGCTGAATATCCAAGAAGAGTGAGTAATTCCTAGAAGGCTGAAGACTTGTGCAAGAGTGGGTGAGTCCTTGGAAGAAGGCACAAGACTATTTGCAAAGTGGGTAAGTCCTTAGTAAGGTTGAATATTCTTTTTATTGGATAGGCAAGTCCTTTAGTTGGTCATGTATTGTAAGTATTATGAATGAATATAAGAGTGCAATAGTTAAGAAATCCTAGAGGTTGACCTCTCTTGGTAGTGGACTGACTCACTTCTAGTTTGAAGTGTGAATCCACTCTACATATCTTGTCACTTCTTGTATGTTCAATCTCTCTCTTCCTTGCTATGAATGTTTTAGTTGCACTCAAATTTCCTATTTAGCAACCTTATCTTGTGATATATCTAGAAGGTCTAATAAATTTTGTTTAAGTGCATTCAACTCTATTCACCCCCCCCCTCTAGAGCATCCAATCACCCATATATGGAATTGATATCAAAGCGGGCTTCTCCAAGCATACTTCAACAAGTAGGAGAAGATGGGCGACTATCAAGGTGGGAGATACTTCATCAACCTTCCAATCATTGATGGGAGTAACTTCCTCTATTAGAAAAGAAGGATACTATTCTACATCCAAGGATCAAGTTTTGAGATATGGAAAATGGTGGACCATCCATACAAGCTAACGGCGACAAACATAGAAGAATGGGATGAAGCTACCATGAAGAAAGACACCTTAAATTCAGGAGAAATAAACATCCTCTATGCCACCATGACCTCCACCGAGTTCAACCAGATTTCTTCTTGTGAGACAGCCAATGAGGTATGGAGAAAGATAGCCATCACTTATGAGGGGACTCAACATGTGAAGGAAAGCAAAGTCTACATGCTCAATGGGCTGCTTGAAAACTTTAAGATGAGAAAGGAGGAGAAGATAGCCAAGTAGACTCTCTTAAACATGCTCAATGGACTGCTAGAATTTTTGATAATATGCATGTAGAATTAGATGATCTTGAACATGTTATTCTTGATTTCTTTATGATAAAAATGCTTGTATTAGCCAAGTAGACTCTCTTAAACTTGAAAATGCTAGTTTTCTTGATAAGATTAGATTTCTAAAAGCTCAACCTCTTATGAGTAGTTCTAATGAAGAGCATACTTTAATATTGATTCTCTCATGCATGATATTGATGTTCTTAAATTAGAAAACAAGGACATAGATTTTGTTTTGCAAGTATTGGAATCCAAAAATGGGATTTACCTTTCTAAGATTACTTTGCTTGAAACAGAAAATGCCGCCTTGCTTGCTAAAATCAATATGCTCGAATCTTGTTCTAGTTCTACTAGTAGAGAGAATAATGTTGTTGCTCTTCATATTGATAGAGATTCTTCTTTAAATAAAGCTCTTTTCTTAGAAATGATCTTTTACATGCTAGAGATAATGTCAGTCATTTGTCATCTACTATTACTTCTCTTATGCATGATAATCATAGGTTGAGATCTTCTTTGCAAAGATTCTTAGTTGGTAAAAAGAATCTTAATGATATCCTACACCATACTACTAAACAAATTGGTAGACATAGTTTAGGGTATGATGGTAGCCAAAGGAGAAACAAAGGTAAATGACCTCCAATCTTCCATGGAGAATCCTCTAATTCTAAGACTATGGGCACATGCAACTATTACAATGATATTGGTCATTATTCTACTTGTTTTCCTTTTAAGAAAGCACCCAAGAGCAATATGACTTGGGTTTCTAAGCTAACCCCACCGGACAAAAAATAACATGATTGGGGACCATTTCATCTTTCTTCTTGTAGGTACTTGCAAATGGATTGACTTGAGCTTCAGTGGGTAAGACCTAGGTGAAGGCTGAAGACTCAAGCTAAGTGGTATGCTCCTTGGTACGGTGGATATCTCCTTGTGGTTGGATGGGTAAGTCCTTGGTGGTCTTGTGTTGTAATCTCTTTGGTGATAATATAGAGAAAAGCACTTGCAAAGTCCTAGCGGTTGACCTCTCTAGGTAGTGGACTGACTCACTTCTACTTTAAAGTGTGGAACCACTCTACATTCCTTTGTCAAGTGCTTGATATCAATCTCTCTCATCCTTGCTATGATTGTTAGATAGGAATTCAAATTGACTTTAAGCTATTGCTCTAAAATTGATATAATTTGAAGGTCTAATCTATTATGTGAGAATTTTTGTAGCTTTATTCCCCCCCTCTAGAGCCTTAGATCCAACAAGTGGTATCAGAGCAAACTTGGAATGAACTCCAAGAGGTTCTATTTATAGTTGGGGGTGCTCCCTTGAGTTGGGGAACACTTAGGGCCGAAATATAGCCATTTTTGCACAAGGCAACAGATCTATTTTCGTCCAAACAAGTCTCCAACTGTTATAATCACTTTCTCTAGATTTTTCATACAGACTTAAGCTATTAAATTGCAAATTAACTTCTCAATCCTCATGAAAGAAGAAAGGTGAGATGTGTAGAGGGTGACAACAAGTGGAAAATGAATGGTAAGAACAAAGGTAAAGTTTTTATTGCTCTTAGCCAATCATAACTTGTTTTTGTCAAGTTAGTGTGCACTATGCATGTGGTTTTTGTAACATACCATAAATAGAATCATACCCTAATAGTTTTACCCTTTTGACTTAGCCAGACAAGGATAAGCTAATACCTGTAATTAAGAGAATCTAAAATACTTTGTACTTAATAATGACTCATTTGGATGATAAAAAGAAATGAAAGAACTTAATCAGATAAATATTTCCCAAATATTCTTAATATAGGGTTATATGCATAAATACTTCAGTTAGGTTTTTAATAATGGGCTTGAAGTGCAAATTGTACACTAAGTAATAAAAACAATAAAATATTTCATCCTAGAACTTTCTAGTGATTTTTAGAATATGAAAAAGAAAGGAAATCTCGAAATTTATGTAAAGGAGATGATAAATGTAATAATTGGAGATAATATGGGATATATTGGATAATAGGAGATAATGTGGAATATATTGTTCCAAAATCACAAATAGGAAACCATGAGATAATTTGATATGCAAATTTGTTTTCTTGATCTAAAAGAAACTTTAGGGCCAAGTATCACCTAATTTGGAAGATAAATGCATATATTAGTCTTTATTAAAAGAAAATAGGAGATAAGCCAATAAGGTGAAATAAAATATCTAACATCCTCAAATTGGAAAAATAACTCCAAATTCGTAATCTATATGTCAAAATGAGTCTATGTGTGAATTTATATTTAATTCGGTCAATGTTAAATATTTTATTTTATTCAGGAGAGAGAAAATGACTTAAAGACCAAAAATATTAAATATATGTTGAAAAAATGAATTAATGCCAAAATCATGTTCCTCACGTTTAGCATTGCTTATAGGCCAAGTTTTATATTTTTAGAAAGTTTCTAGATACCTTTAATAAATTAAAGGATGAATAAGTGATAAAATTTAAATGAATTAAATAAAATACTAAAGTCTTTAAAAAAATATAATAATCACAAATTCGTGTTTTACATGTAAAAATAGACCTTTGGATGAATTTTGAATCAATTTGAAAAATATTTGTGGAGAAGATAAATTTAGGAGAGAGAAAGTGTGCAAAACTTTCAACTCATTATTTAAAATAACAAACAACATCAACAAATAAAAATAATGACAAATTCGTATCTAACATACTTAATAAGACTTATGGGTGAATTTATATTTTTTTTGGAGAATCTAATAGTCATTAACGAGAGAGGAAAGAGAAAATAGTAATTTACTGAATTAAATAATCTAACTTTCTCAAAATATAAATATAACTTTATATTCGGATTCCACACCCCAAAATCAGTAAATCTACCAAATTTGAGTTTATTTAGACTTTGTTTGCACCTTTAAATAATTATGTAAAGGTTTATGTTTTAAATGCACCAAAAGAGCAAAGTTTAGATATGTATTAAATGATCACATTTCATCTCCTACCTTGGACACGCGTGAACACTGAATTCTGAAATTTTTAATTTTTTAGGTGGCCATATTTCCCTCGTTTCTCAATGAAATTTCGCAAAATAACTTGCATTGGTTTCCAAATCAAAATCCTCATCTTTTAAACCATTATTTGTGAGATTTCATCGTAGCAGGAAAAATAAAGTTTGTTGTTCATGGTCGGGTCGCATTCTCTATGAGACATCTCAATGCTCGCTCAATCCCATGGTCTGGAAACTATACCGGTCAAGAAGAAGCATCACAAAATAGAGTTTAAAGATTGATTGAGGACAATCAAAACGCTAAGTTTGGGGGAGTTGATAGCACCTTGCGGCCACATCCCTCCTCGCTATTTCCCTCATCCTTGCCTATATATATCCATACTCCTAGGTCCTCCATCACCCTAGCAATCCAACCATACTCTCAATTTTGTGTTTCGTGGACGATTGTGCCTTCATCTAGCTGCCGAAGCCACAAGAGTTGCGGCGCCACTTGCTCCCTGCTTTCTCCATCATCGACCCAGTAAAAGGTATCATCAGATTTGTGTTGTTCCAAGCTTCGATTTGCATGCTTTAAACGCGAGTTTTGGTCGAGTATTCCTCGTTTTCCCAAATTGGCAAGTAAGCAACAGAATTTGCTTATCGTTCATGGTATCAGGTGCATTGGGGAAGAAGGTCCCCTCGTGTTTTTACGGTTTTACCCCCCCCCCCCCGCTCTCTTCCTCTCTTTGGTACAAAGTGCCTACGTGGCACATTGTGATTGGTTCATATTCGAAAATTTATAACTCCTAAACCATGCATCAAAAAATAAAAGTAAGATATATTTTAGAATCATAAAAATGTAAGCTATCAAATAAAAATTAATTCGATGCCTGGTTTTAAGTTTTTCGAGTAGGTGTTTTTGAGAAGGATTTTATTAACTAAAAATCACCAAAAATGCATCTAAAAATCCATATCTTCAAAATACAGAATATTATATGTTATTTTGATCATAAAACCCTAACTAAGACAATGGTGATACTTTAGGAGTCTAATTTGAAGGTTTGTGCAAAAAATTAGTAACTTTAGGTTTTTAAGCCTTTAATGAATATACATATATCTAATATATAAATATGATAATGATATTAGGGGAAAGTGGACTCCGATCTTGTTAGGGATCTGAAAGCGAGTTCTAGGGTTCGAAGGTTTGAGGTATGTTGTATTCCCTATTACTTCATGTTGAGAAATTCACCTATGTTTTGTCTTTCTCTTGGTCCTATGGACAATAGCCTGTACACATTGATCTTATCTCTTGTTATCACGGTTCATGTGAACTATCTTGGTTATTGTGATCATGGATAATCTCTTGGCATCTTATCTTGTGATATGGTTTATTATGATCTTGTTGATGGTATATGTCCACTGTGATGTGGAGATTTATTGGTGGTTTCGTTTGTTGTCCATTGTGGCAAATCTTGTTTAATGTTGACTATACTTTTCTACTTGCCTCTACATTTACCTCCTATGTGATCCATTAACCCTAGAGTAGTATAATTGCATTAGTTTTGTCTCATTATCATTTGTGGAAACATTGTGATATTTTGGATAGTGGATGTGTGATTCCCCATGCCAGGGCAGGATGTGTGATTCCTGGACCATGTTATATATGTTTGGATGGCATATGTGTGATTCCCCATGCCAGGGCAGGATGTGTGATTCTTGGCCCATGTCCCATCAGGTTCAATATGTGTGATTCTTGGCCATCATTGTCTTTTATAATATTCTAGTATTATGCTTATCTCACATGTATGCAGGATGTTGGTCATGATATGTGCATGTGGCACTTCTTTATTGTTTACATATGGCAAGTATCTCTTTTGTTATGAATCTTATCTTTTAAGCCTGTGTGGGTAGTCGTTTTCTTTTGCATGGGAATCATTTATAATTGATGTCCTTATTGCCATATATTGCTCAAGTTTTCTTTAGTATACACATACCAACTTTTTGTTGATGTATTTCTTTTCTTCTTCTCTTTTATGGGGTATGCTTCCAACCCCCGGTTAGATCGAGGAGAGTGAACTTCAACATCAACCTTTTAGCCGAGCTTTTGGGAGACTTGAAGAGGTGGTTAGAGAACCATCGGCTTGATCTTAGGCTTATGTGTTACTTTTCTTTTTTGGACACCCATATGTGGTGAAGTGTTGTATTATTCCATGTAGATTGTTAGATAATATTTCTTTTTCGCTACTACTCTTTGTGTAATGATACTTACATGTTGAATGAAGTGATCTCCATCCCTTTGGTGAAATTTTTTTGTGGTGTTTGGTTCAAGGGATGAAGTCTTTTCTTTCTAATAGAGGAATGGTTTCACTTCTTTACAGCATGGTATCAGAGCCACTAGCAGTCGGTTATCTAACTATTTCAAACTCATCTCCCTTAGGATGTTTACCTTTGTCTTAGGTTTCTTATACCTAGTATACTTGCATTGTGCAAGAAACCTTATGAGTTTTGGGTGATCATGTAGGGTTGATAGGTTAGAGACATGAGGACCTAAAACTCAGCCCTAGATGGTATGACTTCTAGCTGGATAAATGAGAAACATAAAACTCAAAAACTTTCATAACTAAAAGATATGTGGGTAGTCTTAATACCTTGATGATGATTAGCTTGACTTGTTGAGATGAACCCTTTTAAGGGGTGGTGGATAAGTTTTCTTATAGATGTTTTGATTTCAAGGACGAAATCCCTTTAAGGGGAGTCTGTTGCAACATACCAGAAATAGAATCATACCCTAATAGTTTTACCCTTTTGACTTAGCCAGACAAGGATAAGCTAATACCTATAATTAAGAGAATCTAAAATACTTTGTACTTAATAATGACTCATTTGGATGATAAAAAGAAATTAAAGAACTTAATCGGATAAACATTTCCCATATATTCTTAATATAGGGTTATATGCACAAATACTTCAGATGGGTTTTTAATAATGGGCTTGAAGTGCAAATTGTAAACTAAGTAATAATAAAAAATATTTCATCCTAGCACTTTCTAGTCCTTTTTAGAATATGAAAAAGAAAGGAAATCTCAAAATATACATAAAGGAGATGGTAAATGTAATAATTGGAGATAATATGGGATATATTGGATAATAGGAGATAATGTGGAATATATTGTTCCAAAATCACAAATAGGAAACCATGTGATAATTTGATATGCTAATTCGTTTTCTTGATCTAAAAGAAACTTAAGGGCCAAGTATCACCTAATTTGGAAGATAAATGCATATATTAAAGTCTTTATTAAAAGAAAATAGGAGATAAGCCAATAAGGTGAAATAAAATATATAACATCCTCAAATTGGAAAAACAACTCCAAATTCATAATCTATATGTCAAAATGAGTCTATGTGTGAATTTTTATTTAATTTGGTCAATGTTAAATATTTTATTTTATTCAGGAGAGAGAAAATGATTTAAAGACCAAAAATATTAAATATATACTGAAAAAAATTAATTAATGCCAAAATTACGTTCCTCACGTTTATAATTGCTTATAGGCCAATTTTTATATTTTTAGATAGTTTCTAGATACCTCTAATAAATTAAAAGGATAAATAAGTGATAAAATTTAAATGAATTAAATAAAATAATAAAAGTCTTCAAAAAAATACAATAATGTCAAATTCGTGTTCTACAAGTTAAAATAGACCTTTGGAGTAATTTTGAATCAATTTGAAAAATATTTGTGGAGAAGATAAATTTAGGAGAGAGAAAGTGTGCAAAACTTTCAACTCATTATTTAAAATAACAAACAACTTCAAAAAATAAAAATAATGACAAATTCGTATCCAACATACTTAATAAGACTTATGGGTGAATTTGTATTATTTTTGGAGAATCTAATAGTCATTAATGAGAGAGGAAAGAGAAAATAGTAATTTACTTAATTAAATAATCTAACTTTCTCAAAATATAAATATAATTTTATATTCAGTTCCTCACCCCAAAATCAATAAATCTACCAAATTTGAGTTTATTTGGACTTTGTTTGTACCTTTAAATAATTATGGAAAGGTTTATGCTTTAATGCACCAAAAGAGCAAAGTTTAGATATTGTATTAAATAATCGCATTTCATCTCTTACCTTGAACACACGTGAATTCCAAAATTTTTTATTTTTTGGATAGCCATATCTCCCTCGTTTCTCAATGAAATTTCACGAAATAACTTGTATTGGTTTCCAAATCAAAATCCACATCTTTTAAACCATTATTTGTGAGATTTCATCATGATTTGAGGAAACGCCCAACTCTCTCTCCAAAGCACCTTGTGGCCACATCACTGCTTGTTATTTCCCTCATCCTTGCCTATATATATCCATACCCCTAGGTCCTCCATCACCCTAGAAATTCAACCATACTCTCAATTTCGTGTTTCGTAGACGATTGGGCCTTCATCTAGCTGTTGAAGCCACAGGACTTGCGGCGCCACTTGCTCCTTGCTTTCTCCGTCATCGGCCCAATAAAAGGTATCATCAGATTTGTGTTGTTCCAAGCTTCGATTTGCATGCTTAAACGCGAGTTTTGGTCGAGTATTCCTCATTTTCTCAAATTGGAAAGAAGCAATAGAAGGTGCTTGCCGTTCATGGTGTCGGGTGCGTTGGGAAAGAAGGTCCCCTTGTGTTTTTATGATTTTACCCCCCCCCCCCCGCTCTCTTCCTCTCTTTGGTATGAAGTGCCTATGTGACACACTGTGATTGGTTCATATTCAAAAATTCATAACTCCTAAACCGTACATCAAAAAATAAAAGTAAGATATGTTTTGGAATAAAAAAATGTAAGTTATCTAATAAAAATAAATTTGATGCCTGGTTTTGAGTTTTTTGACTAGGTGTTTTTGAGAAGGATTTAATTAACTAAAAATCACCAAAAATGCATCTAAAAATCCATATCTTCAAAATACATAATATTAAATGTTATTTTGATCATAAAACCCTAACTAAGACAATGGTGATACTTTCAGAGTTTAATTTGAAGGTTTGTGCAAAAAGTTAATAACTTTTGGGTTTTAAGCCTTTAATGAATATACGTATATCTAATACATAAATATGATGATCATATTAGGGGAAAGTGGACTCTGATCTTGTTAGGGATCTGAAAGTGAGTTCTAGGGTTCGAAGGTTTGAGGTATGTTATATTCCCTATTACTTCATGTTGAGCAATTCACCTATATTTTGTCTTTCTCTTGGTCCTATGGACAATAGCTTGTACACGTTGCTCTTATATCTTGTTATCAGGGTTCATGTGAACTATCTTTGTTATTGTGATCTTGGATAATCTCTTGGCATCTTATCTTGTGATATGGTATATTATGATCTTGTTGATGGTATATGTCCACTATGATGTGGAGATTTATTGGTGGTTTCCTTTGTTGTCCATTGTGGCAAATCTTGTTTAATGTTGACTATACGTTTCTACTTGTCTCTACAATTACCTACTATGTGATTCAGTAACCCTAGAGTATTATAATTGCATTGGTTTTGTCTCATTATCATTTGTGGCAACATTATGATATTTTGGATGGTGGATGTGTGATTCCCCATGCCAAGGCAGGATGTGTGATTCATGGACCATGTTATATATGTTTGGGTGGCAGATGTGTGATTCCCCATGCTAGGGCAGGATGTGTGATTCTTGGCCCATGTCTCATCAGGTTCAATATGTGTGATTCTTGGCCATCATTGTCTTTTATAATATTCTAGTGTTATGTTTATCTCACATGTATGCAGGATGTTGGTCATGATATGTGCATGTGGCACTTCTTTATTGTTTACATATGGCAAGTATCTCTTTTGTTATGAATCTTATCTTTTATGCCTGTGTGGGTAGTCCTTTTCTTTTGCATGGGAATCATGTATAATTGATGTCCTTATTGCCATATATTGCTCAAGTTTTCTTTAGTATACACATACCAACTTTTTGTTGATGTATTTATTTTCTTCTTCTCTTTTCTGGGGTATGCTTCCAACCCCAGGTTAGATTGAGGAGAGTGAACTTCAACATCAACCTTGTAGTTGAGCTTTTAGGAGACTTGAAGAGGTGGCTAGATGACCTCGGCTTGATCTTAGGCTTATGTGTTACTTTTCCTTTTTGGACACCCATATGTGGTGAAGTGTTGTATTATGCCTTGTAAATTGTTAGATAATAATTCTTTTCCACACCAACTCTTTGTGTAATGATACTTACATGTTGAATGAATTGATCTCCATCCCTTTGGCAAATTTTTTTGTGGTGTTTGGTTCAAGGGATGAAGTCTTTTCTTTCTAGTAGAGGAGTTGTTTCACTTCTTTACAGTTTTTGAGTCAAAAGAGGTATTTTTTTATTCTCATCACATTCTTTCTCAAAAAACTATTTCTAATGCTTGCATAGTGCATTACTAACTTGCTTACACATGTTTAGATATGGCTTATATCTTTAGCATGTCTCTAAATATATTTTTATGAAATATATGTGCCTTTTGATAGTAGCTTTGTCGGTTGAGTTTGTCCTATTTGAAACTTGACCGATAGGCACCAATGGGTGTTGCCAACAACTGTTATCAGTCGAGTTTTCAATACACAAAACTCGACCGACAACATTGTGCACAAAATATACATTTAGCTTATTGAATGAGAATTTCCCTCTCAACTAGATTTTCTCAACCAATAGCCTTATTCTTTCGCACTCTCATTTGGTACCTTTATATATGCATATTTCCATGCTTTAAATTTCCCATCTTGCTTACAACTATATCTCTCTAAATTGCTCTAAATTGGCATATATATATCTTACAATTACTTGTTTTGAGTTGCTTTGCAGTTTTTGATGATGATCTCTTTGGATCTCTTGGTTGTATCTAAATTGCTTCCACTGTGCCCAAATATGCTACATCTATCTAGTTGCATATCTTATTTGGATACAACCTTGAGGTTCTTAGTAGTAATCATCTTCTGGTAATGATGCATACTTGCTAGTGAGTTATATCCTTTCATGCTTATAAAATTGCATATTCTCTTTGTTTGGATATATCTCTACATCTACTCATAGCTTTCTCTATATTGTGTATCTCTTGATATCTCTTACTATGATCTAGATCCTACTAGTAGTCCTAATTTGTGATATCAACTACTAGTAGTTCATATACATGTAGTTCTAGCCTTGTCCATCAAGTGGTATTTCACTATATGCTATGCTTGTATCTTGTCTCATACATGCTCAAGCTTGTTCCTTAAATTGCATATCTACTATCTTGAGTTGCTTGCATAACATTGGGATGTAGGATACATAGAGCTACATTGTATGTAGAAATTGGAGTATTTTTTGCTTTCATGCAGATTTTTCTCCAGTTTCAATTTTTGGTGCAAGACTAGTATTTTTTATACAGAAACGACCTTCTGAGCAAGACTCATCGCTTTGCAATGAGCCCTGATACTTTTTGGGCAAATTATGTCATCTTGAGGGTCAAAATTGTCATTTATTGTTTTTCTGCAGCACTTTATCTTGCATTTTGGATTGTTCAAGTGCATGCTTTAACTTGCTTTTCTTTCTATGTTTGGACAAGACCCTATTTGTGCTCTTCTACTCTCCTTATATAACTTTTTGTTATCTCCTTTCTCTTAACAAGTGGTGTTTCTTATTTCTTCATAAACCCACTTTTTGAAATGACAAAAGGGGAGAAAGGTATGTCTTCTTTTAACAAAAGAGGGAGAAGGCATATCTTACATGAAGAGGAGAAGCATGTCCATGCAAAGGAGAAGGTAAAGGGGGGAAGACATATATGTGTAGAACATATATATGAGTAGAAGACATGGTATTCTACAAATGTTATGAAATCTAACCATGCAGGACAAATATCATCAATTGAAGGGGAGTATGAGAACTCTACTAGCATCAATTCAGGGGGAGCATATGAACCCAATTCTACTAAAATCCCTACGTTACTTTAAAGGTATGACTTTACTTAAATGCTTTCAATAGATTTATGGAATGATTTGTCATCTTCAAAAAGAGGGAGGATGTTAACTCAAGGTCTAAATTGACAAAACCCTTATTTTGATGATGACTAAACCATTCCAATTCTTTATGTCTAATGATTCTACTTGAGTGATTTCAGTTTAGGTATAGATACACTCTAAATGCCCTAACTTGTGCATCTCAACTTGAAGAAAAGACAAGTCAAAGTCAATACAAGTGCACATTTTTCGAATATGATGTAAATCAATTAGAATCATATTGTAAACCACTTGTAATGATTTTATGACTTGTAATTAAGCTTAGAAAAAATTAGGAGCACTTAGATCAAATGTTTAAGCACTCAAAAGCCATTTTCTAAAATTCACATCAGGTTGTTCATCGGTCGAGTTGCAAACTCGACCGATCCTAATTAGATCTTGAAATTGACTTTTGATCGATCAAGTTTTCATTTCACAGAACTCGACCGATCCCTCTACAGACCAAAACTGATTTAAGTGAATCGGTCGAGTTATCGCAGGACAAACTGGATCAATGGCCTAAATTGTTCTTGTCTCTTAGTGATATCGGTCGAGTTACCTTAATAGAAACTCGACCAATTACACTGTACGAAAAAGTGCAGAAAAGTGTTTCTATCCGTTGTGGAGTTGCAACAAGTGAAAATATATTTGTTGCAAGCAACAAAATGGCTAGTTTTCATTCTTAAGTGTTCCCATAGGCTAAGAGGCATCCCCAGCTATAAATAGGACCCCTTGGGCTTCATTCCAAGGTTGAGCATTCAATGCAAAACTCTATATGAGGTTCCTATTCTATAGTTGAGTGTATCCCACAACCTCCTCTCTCTCTCTCTCTAAGCTTAATCGCTTGCTACATTAATTAGAGTGAGTAGGAAATCTGTAAGAGAGCTAGTTCTACATGTATATCTTGTGAGGCTCTCACTTCCACCACCTCCCTATCTCTCTTTTCAACCATGAAGATGAAGGTTTTCTCTCTTGGCTAAGAGAGGTAGAGAAGAACAAGGGAAGGATTTCCTTGTTGAAGATCAAGGCTGATTACTTGGAGCAAGAGTGTGTACGACTTTAGTGAAGGCAGAAGACTCCTTGCTCAAATGGGTAAGTCCTTGGTGGAAGCTTCTCTGAGTGAAGGTGAAGTCAAAGGCTAAATATCCAAGAAGAGTGGGTAATTTCTAGAAGTCTAAAGACTTGAGCAGGAGTGGGTGAGTCCTTGGAATAAGGCGTAAGACTTTTTGCAAAGTGGGTAATTCCATGGTAAGGTTGAAGACTCGTTGTATTGGATAGGTAAGTCCTTTGGTTGGTCATGTATTGTAAGTCTTATGAATGAATATAAGAGTGAAATGGTTAATAAATCCTAGAGGTTGACCTCTCTAGGTAGTGGATTGACTCACTTCTAGTTTGAAGTGTGGAATCACTCTACATAGCTTGTCACTTGGTGTATGTTTAATCTCTCTCTCCCTTGATATGCATGTTTTAGTTGCACTCAAATTTCCTATTTAGCAACCTTATCTTGTGATATATCTTGAAGGTCTAATGAATTTTGTTTAAGTGCATTCATATCTATTCACCCCCCCCACCTCAAGTGCATCCAATCACCCATATAGGATCCAACAGTTTGGGCTATTAGAGTAGAAACATAGAAGGTGAGAGAATGTTAGACTTTGCTGTTGCATATGATATGATATGATTTTCGCAAGCACCTATTTCAAGAAAAGAGTTATAAGATTACTTTCAAGAGTGTGAAAAATTGTAGCTAAATTTATTACCTCCTTATGAGGCAGGTGGATAATAAACTACGCAAGGATTGTAAAGTGATTCATGGGGAAGAACTCGAGACCCAGCATAGGTTGTTGGTTTTGTATATTGACATGAAGATCAATAAAGGTAAGCATAACAGAAACCAGGATAGTAGGATCAAGTGGTGGAATCTTAAAGGAGAAAAGAAATTAACTTTTCTTGATAAAATCATGAGGGAGGGAATTTGGAACTTGAAGTCTGATGTCAACACTATCTGGCATAACATGAGCTCGTGCATGAAAAAAATTGCCAAAGAGATTTTGGGTGATACTAAAGGTTATGGGCCTCCAAAGAAAGAGACTTGGTGGTGAAATGATGAAGTACAGAAGGCTATTAAACTGAAAAGGGAGATCTATATGATCTTGCCCAAATCTCAAGATGATGTAACGTTCTAGAGACACAAGCAAGAAAAGAAAGAAGCTAAAAAAATTGTTCAGAAGGCAAGGTCTAGATACTTTCATGATATTTATAAGAAGTTGGTCACAAGAGAAAGGGAAAACATATATATATATATATATATATATATATATATATATATATATATATATATATATATATATATATATATATATATATATATAATGGCTCATATAAGAGAAAGGAAGTGAGTTGAGTCAAGTAAACTACATCAAGAGTGAATATGGTAGAGTGTTGGTGATGGACGAAGATATCAAGAACCAATGGAGAAAGTACATCCATAAGATTTTCAATGGAGATGTTGTAAATAATATTAGAGACTCGTGTGACATGAATACAAGAGATATCATTTACACACTGTGAGTTTCACTATTTCAGGTCAAGAATGCTTTGAAAAGGATGAAAATGAGAAAGGCATGCAGACCAAATGGTATTCCCATTTATGTATGTAAGAGTATGGGGGATGAAGGAGTTATGTGGTTAGAAAATTTCCTTAACAAGATAACGAAGACCAATACGATGTTGGAAGAATGGAGAAATAGTACTATAGTCCCCATCTACAAGAACATAGGTAATATTTAGAGTTGCACACTACAGAGGTATCAAGTTGATGAGTCACACAATGAAGCTTTGGGAAAGGATTATGGAGCAGAGGTTAAGATCAATAAAGCAGGTATCAAAAAACCAATTTGGTTTTACACTTGGAAGATCAACAATGGCTGCTATTTTTCTAATAAGGAGGCTTATGGAGAAGTATAGAGAAAGCCAAAGAGATCTTCATATGGTTTTTATTGATTTGGAAAAGGCTTATGGTCGAGTACCTAGGGAAGTGTTGTGAATGGTTTTGAAGAATAAGGGTGTCCCAATCCAATGCATTCACTTCATTAAAGACATATATGATAGCTCTACTGCAAGTGTGAAGACTCTTGGAGAAGAGACATCAACTTTTCCTATCATAGTTGGGGTACACCAAGGATCCGCACTCAGCCCATATCTGTGCATTCTTTTTATGGATGAGTTGACAAATAATGTTCAGGATGATATTCCTTGGTGTTTGTTATTTCCTGATGATATTGTATTGACTGATGAAACATAAGGATGGGTTGAATGGTAAAGTTGAATTTTGGAAAAAGACATTGGAATCAAATGGATTTAGGATTAGTAGGAGAAAAATTGAGTATATGCATTGCAATTTCAGCCAGTCTCGAGGTGTGAATGGTGGAGACATGTTAAATCGAGTAGATATAGTGAAATATTATAAATTTTATTACTTGGGTTCTATTATTCAAATAGACAAGGATGTCCAAAATGACGTTTGTCATAGTATCACTAGAGGATGGTTGAAACAAAGTAGTGCAATTGGAGCATTATATGATCGTAAGAACCCTCTCAGAATTGAAAGAAAATTTTATAGAACAGTTATATGGACAACCATGCTCTATGGGAGTGAATGTTTAGAGGTGAAGAAATAAGGTCTCAACAAGATGAACGTGGATGAAATGCACATGTTGAGATGGATGTGTGGGAAGAAAAGAAAATATCACTTGATAAATGACTATATTAGGAATAAAGTGGGGGTGGAGAGCATAGAGGACAAGTTGCACAAGGGCCGACTCAGATAGTATGGACAAGTGCAACAAAGATCGACTAATGTGCCTACACGAAGCAATGCTATTAAGTCAAACACAATTATAGAAGAAGAAGAAGAAGGCCCAAATTAACATCGGAAGAGTTTACAAAGAGAGATTTTGAATCTCTACATCTCAACTAGAATATGACCCATGATACAGTTGAATGGAAATGAGGGATCCATGTAGGAGACCCCAACATAGTTGGGACTGAGGCTTAGATGATGATGATGATAATGATGATGGTACAATGCTATGTTTATTGTATTAAATACAAATCCACTGAAACAACCAGATCTATACATTGTCCCCACACCACAATATATTATACCATGTTGAGGATTACATATGCTCGAATGGTTCCCTTTCTGAATAAGAAAAAAACAAAACGGTGTGCAACAGATAAAATTTTCTAATAGATATAGTTTTCTAACCGATATAATTTTTTGGATGTAGATGTTGCTATGTCTCTTGTAATGGATATAATTTCTAATGGCTCTTCACGCACCCCCTCTCAACTTTTTTGTAAGAACCCTCCTCTTCTTTCATTTTTTATGCAAGTATATTTCTCACGTTCCATTCTCTTATTTTATATAAACAAATTTCTACAGCTTCTCTATTTTCACTATTGATTTATAGTGCATTGAATCTTTATTAGTTTTTATTCTTCATTTTCATTCCTCAAAATTATATTCATAGATATTTTACTTTATATTTTTAGTATTTTTATAATTATTCTTGACTTGAGGTGACACTTTTGAATATGTTATACATTCTTTCTATATAATTATCTTTTATCGATCCATACATGGCTCATAGAAGAACATGAAAATTTTACATGTTAGTGGAGCAAATCTAAATAATGGTTACAAAGTGTCAACAAGGAAAAATGGCTCATAAAATTCTATTATATGATGACTTGAATGGAATACCTGAGTCGTTGTGTATCTAGATAGGATTTATGGTGACAAAAGAAATAGAAAAATCTCATTAGCAGTCATTAAAGAAAATGTTTCATATGTATGAGGAACTTATTGAGATACCTAGTTGGTATTAAGATCGTATTGAACATAAAATAATGCCTTTTGATTCATAAATCAAAAGGTAGTTAGTTGTATCACATCCAGAGATACACTAATTTGTACATCAAACATGGCCATTTTATGAACCATTGCATTAGATATTGAATCAAATGCAATAATATATTGTATTAATTTCTCTTCATGTAGTTCATGTTGTAACTTTAATATTAATTGACTAGTTTTTTTAATTATGTTTTTCTAATCTAAACATGATGGTTATGACAATCTATTTGTTGGAATAAGATCTCTCTAATCCTTCAGTGTGTTTGGAACTATTCAAATTAAGAAATTTATAATAAAGTAACACAATGTATAATAGAATACAAGTAACTAGTATTGCTAATGAATACATACAAGATATGTTGGACAATATAAATAATAAACCAACCCTAATTGAAACTTAAAATTTAAAATGATTGCAATGTTTTCTATATGGGGGAGCATTGCTTCTGCTGGAGTCAATACTTCCTGCATGGAGATGCATTGCTCCCCTGTGGAAGCTATTGAGATTATCTTTATTTATATTTTCCTTTTACTTAAGTCTTATGTAATAAGGGCCTAAGTATAATAGGTCCATTAGGGCTTGTTTTTTGCTCCCTTGTTGTGTCCCATCCTATTTATAGATAAGGGTTGTACTCTTTCCAAAATCTAGAAAGATGACTACTTTCTACATAGTATCAGAGCACGACATATAGATGCCTTACAACCCTCCTTTCCAAGTCGATGTCACCATCGTCTCCCCTCCCATCCCCACTAATCATCTTTTTTCTTCTTCACCACTGTTGATCACACCAAGGGAGATCTAGTCTTCTTTGTATCCCTATCCTCTTCCCAATAAGAGGATCTATGAGTACTGCCTATGGTCTTTCTGTCGATCTTATGCCCTAAAGGTTGGTTGTTCATAAAGTCATACGACCTCCTTTTTTAGTCATATGTGAGTATATTTTATAGGCTTTCTCTACATATTATTTGATATTATTGGATCTTTCCAACATATCTCTATATCTCTTGGTGATCCATAAGGTTCACTACCTATTCTAGGTTCTTTTCTAGACTCAGATTTGTTGTGTTTGCCACCTACATGTCATGTTTGTGGCCTAAAATGGCGTGTTGTCGTCGCAAATCTATTGTTTTGCATTCTACTACACTCAAAACAACATCTTAGCTTCCTGACACAGGTTTTGAGTGACTTTATGACCCCTTTTCTGCTAAAAACATGTTGTTCTAATTTACCTTTTATTGGAACATTATTGGTTCATCTTCTTCCTTTGTTTGGATATGTGACACACACCCTATGTGTGTAGCCTCTGTGAAGTTTAATGGTTCCAACTACGTCCTATGGGAACACTCCTTTCAGATCTATGCACACTCTTTTGAAAAATGAGAGAATCTCATAGATCTACCCCCACCACAAGAAGACACATCTAGCACAAATAAATCTACTAAAGAAACATCTGACAAAAGAAAGATAGAATTTAAAAAGTGGGTTGAACGTTACTCTCTAGTTCTCTCCTAGATTTTGAATACCTGTGAAATCACATATCTCTGGTAATCTACTTTTAGCCGACACATCCAAGAAGGCATGGGATCACCTTGCCCAAGTGTACTCTAGAAAAGGAAATACATCCTGAGTATTTGATCTATACAAACATTTTCATTCCGTTAAACTTTAAGATAAGTCAGTGTGTGCTTCACATTTCAACACTTTTAAAGGGTTTGGAGCTCATATTCCATCCTTTTATCTTCGTCTTAATGGAGCCCCAATGGGTTTATTTAAAAATTCAAATGCTTTCAGGTCAGGCAGCCCGCTTTCTCCACTACTCTCCACAATTTTTGTTGAAGGGTTCAAAAAACGACTACAAGAAGCTCATTCTAAGAAAATGCTCAGATGATACACTATTAGGAAAATAGAAGTGATGAGTCTCTTATTATATATGGATGATGTCTTGATATTCATCAAAGGCAGGGGATGTGGTTTTAGTCCTCAGGTTTCCCATGGATGGAGGAAGTTTACGAGAGAAACATTTTCATCAATATTTATTAGCTGAAAGATATGATAATCTAATGCCCTAGACCTGAATTGATAAATAGTAGCATGTTTTATTTTTTGAGTATTTATGCAATGGGATTGGTGAAATTTTAGGGAGATCAAAGGTCAAACTCAACTTGAAGGGCAACTACAAGCTACAAAAAAACCTATCTTAAGTGGGGTGTGGGAGGAAACAGAAAAACACCTTATCACTTTAGGTGATTACTTCATGTTATCATTTCATTTAATAGGAAAGGAATCAAAAAAGGCATGGAGAAAGGGGTAATGATGTTCAGAGCATCTGTTTCAAGATTGAGAAGGACATATGATTATTAGACTACACATATAGAGATAGACTAGAGGATATAAACTCAATCAGAAAAAAAATGGGATCTTATGTAATGTGTGTATGAAGTCTTCTCTTATTTGTTGCACTATGCTTTCTCTTGAATCTTCTCACATAGGTTGTAACTAGAGCTCTATAACCCTTAAGATTGTTATGTTGGTATTTATAGTCATGGGTGTGACTTGCAATTTTGGCCCCTTGTGGGGGAAAAAATGTATGTACCAAGGATTTCCAATATGTATATATACATATAAATAGAAAGAGAGAAAGTGTGAGAGTGAGGATAGAATTCACTCAAATGTATCATAGATGGAATACACTCAAATTATTCCACTATTTAATAATTTATGTGAAAATTCAAGCTCTTGATGTTCTTAAATGTCTTATCAAAAGACTATATATACAAGTTGAGCTCATTTTAACACTTATTTGTAATACATTTAAAGAAAAAAATTTGAACTAGAAGTAATTCTATGTACATTTTTGTTGTTGTTATTATATGACTGATCTCTAAGCATCAAAAGAAGATAAAATTTGGCATTTAGTCTATATTTCTATAACAAAGACTATGAATGTTTTGGATTTTAAAAGGAATTCAACTTGCCATGTTAATGTCACTTGAGTGTACAATACAATCAGTAAAATTGTGTGTATACTATCTTGACAATATATATATATATATATATATATATATATATATATCATTTAGTATATGAATCTGGAATACACACTATTGTACTGAGTGTACAATACACCCAAGTGACATTAACATGCCAAGTTGAATTATTTCTAAAATCAAAATCAGTCATAGTCATTTTTATAGAAATATAGACTAAATGACACACAAACACACACACACACACACACACACATATATATATATATATATATATATAGAGAGAGAGAGAGAGAGTGAGAGAGAGAGTCAGGATAGAGTACACCCGAGTGCATCCGGAGCAGAATACATATATATATATATATATATATATATATATATATATATATATATATAGAGAGAGAGAGAGAGAGAGAGAGAGAGTCAGGATAGAGTACACTCGAGTGCATCCGGAGCAGAATACACTCAAGTAGTTTTCCATGATGCAATATTTTTTTTAAATCTAAACCTTTGATCTTCTTAAACATCATGTGAATAGATCATACATAAAATTTGAGCTCATTTGAACATTTATAGGTCATGTTATGAAGACCACAAAAATTATGCATTTCAAATTAGTGTCACGAGTTGATTTTGTTGCCCTTGGATGAGTGACTTACACTCATCCAAATTGGCTCAAAATTTGTATGTAGCCTAGTTATAGTATGACAATGAAGATCAATCATTTACATTTTGCAAAAAATAGTCCTTATATGCAAACACACTTGAGTGTATTCCTGCGATCTGCACACTCGAGTGTATTCTATCCTGACTATATATATATATATATATATATATATATATATATATATATATATATATATATATATATTGTATGCGTGTGTGTGAGTGAGAGAGAGAGTGTGTGTGTGTTTCTATGTTTGTTTTTGTGTTTATGTTTGTGTTGGGTGTGTGTTTGTGTGTGTTTGCAAGTGTATATATGTATGTAGATGATTATTACATTGTACCTTATTAATTAGTTCAATGAATGAACTCCTCAATTTATACTCATCATTTATATTTTTAAAATTGAAGACATATGTTACTTATATATCTTCTTGGTATTATGCCATCACTCCATATTTTGAGCATTTATGAGGAATAAAACTTAAATTCATATTTCATTATTCATACTAGCTTTTAGGATCTTGTTTTGTAGCTTTCCAACCCTAATTTGGCACTCAAAAACCATAATTTAGATTTGATGGCCTATTTTGGCTGGAGAGGTAATTTTTTATGTGAGTTGTACATGGTCTTATAAGATTTACCAAGTATGAATAAATATCGGATACTCCTTATTATGATATTTTTCTTGAACACTTGATTTCACTTATCATGTGATTGCATGTCATCTGACTTGTTTATAAGAAAATGTTAATAATATCTTCCTTCTATTCCTTCTAGTTTAGTATTTTAGCTAATTTTGGTTTTGTTATTATTTGTCTTAATGTAAACACAATTTCCTTCCCATGTGATGGACCACATGCTCATCACTATCAATCTTATATGAAGAATTAAATTAATATATCAAAACCAATAGATTCAATACTAGAAATCATGGGGTATGTGGAAGTTTTATATTCATATTGGCGAGTCACACACATTGTATGTAGTGAAGATAGCCTTGTAAGGTGCAATGTGATATGTAGTTGTCACCACCCACTCAAAATCATCCTCATCTATATGTAGATGTTAGTCTTCGACTACAAAATCATACAATCATCATTATTCATGTAAGGCACAAGTATTAGTTTATACCCTAATATGTAATCAACACATAATAATGTCTGGATTGTAAGGATAATTATTATCATTAAATTTTATGTTGGAAGTTCTTATGAAGTAAATTGATTATTTTCAATATGCATAACTCAGGTTTGAATGTTAGAAAACCTATTTTTTAGTGTAAAAAGTGGTATGTCACGTCATAAAAGGAGGTCAGATTAGTATTAAATTAGACCTTAGAATGGGTTTGGTATAATTATGGGTCTCTGCCTAGTCTATAGAATGTCACTAAAAGAAGCAAAAATACTTCCGTCCTTATTTAGGACATGATTCAGTCGACCTTTTAATACTAATGTGGCAATAGGGGTCAATAAGTCATGGCAATAGCTTGCGGAAACATTTTAAAGGACATTTATGGGAATTCTTGTATGTCAAAGTAACTAACGGTAAGTTGGCATGAACTATGAAGAACAAGTCTAGGTTGTCAGGTACCGAACCTAGGCAAAGAAATAAGATTACAAATAAGCATTTCTTTCATAGGACAAAATGTCCATTTTAGTCATTTAAGCACCATAAAAATATTATGGGTCATCCCCTTACACAGAGGATCCCCCTAGACTCTATAGATTTGGGTTGTGCTAACCAAAATTAGAGAAAGGGAATATTGTGCACCTTAGAAACTGTGAAACATGTACTTAATATTTATGAAATAGATGCCAAAGGTTCTAGAAAGCACTTTCTTTTTAGTAATTTGTATAGACTATCTATAACCACAGGATAGATGGCTTGTTAAGTAGGGTTTGAAAAAACAATTATGGCATAATAGGTGGGGTGGATAAGTTGTGTATGCACCAACCATATTTTTATCTAGAAAGGAAAAGGGTATCCCTTGAGATTGTGTGTATCTTGATATAATTATAAAGCAAGTTTGTGCATATTTTGGCTCTATTATTTTTATTATACTGGGAAGGGGTATATTTCTCTAGAAGTATTAGAGAATGTGCGAGAGAATAACATATACTAAATCAAGTAATTAAAATGTGATATATATTAGCTAGTCCAACCCTTAAGTTTTCTATTAATAGAGGCCATGATAGATTGAAGATATTGAGGATCCAGGGATAATTGTTGATATATGGTACAAAATGATTCTTTGTTGCATTGGAGGATATAACAAAATATTTGAGTCATAATGTTGAATGTGCCATCTAAATAAAGAAGATTTGGAATAGTTAATTTTTAGAGCATATATGGCTTGAACCTATTTTATGTTGATGCTATTATGTGTGGATGGTTTTATGAAACTAAGATGTCATTCACAAAATTTATGCTTGGTTCTATGGTTAGATCTAAAATTATGATCTTTATAATTATATTATTGTGAGTGCCTAATTGTATTAATCAACTAAGCATGGTGTGGCCATAATGAAAATAAGAGATGATAGAGGGTCACATTTTCATAGACCATTGAAGCTTTTGAAGAAATATTGGGGGGTATCATTGATTAATATGTATAGTGAGGTTTTATTAACACATGTCTTTGTCTATATAATCCATAGATCAGGAATTTTGATTCCTAAAAGAATACTTTGAAGGAAAGGGCAATGTATGCAATTGAAGACTTTTTAAGTCTAATTTGAGGATAGATAAAATAGTAGAAGTGGTGTGGTGGTGATCGATGCTTTCAGTGGTATAGATAAAGGAATCATATATTTTCTAGACATTGATGATAGTAGTTTGTCTTTGGGATATGATATAATAAATTTGGAATCTAGTATAAAGAAAATAACTTTGGTGATAATTTTCTAGTGAGGTGGAAGATGCTAATAGGATGAAACTCGGTTATGTGGCTAGGGTTTGGTTTTTTAGGTGTAAGAGAAAGGTATGTTGCATTAACTTTGGAGATCAAAGAGGAATGTTTGGTACTTGCATATAGATTTGGAAAGATATTTAGGATGTGTATTATGCATGGTATGCCAAAATTTTTAATCAAAGAAACTCGATAAACAATCTCGACTGGGAGAGTTTTCATGATCCATGTTTCATATCACAAGACATTTTTTATCATGGGTGGTGGAGTTGAAAGATAGTGAGAGCTTGAAACCAACCAATGGGTGAACTTCTTGGATGGATGTTTAAATGAAGGTTATTGTTTTACAATTTATGTTGGCTTAGGAAGTTTTGGAAGTCAAGATAACATGGTTAATGATGTCATATTTTTCACTGATCCTGATATTATTACTTATGATGAATGTGAATGTGTTATTTCTTTAATTAAATTTACAACATTTGTGGAACAAAATTTTTATCTTTGTTTCTAGAAGTATTCTAGGTCTAGGAAGAACTATTATAAGTCTATTTAGACATTGGCATTTATTCAAAAATGAGGGGGTTAAGGTGTAGATTATCTTGAAGGTCTAGGGTTTTCAAAAGGTATTATATTTTAATTATCTTGTAGGAGATCGACACATAAATTTGGTTACACCATGTTTTGAGACGAGATTTGAGTCCATGGTTTAGAATGTGTGTTGGATTTTGCATTTTAGGACTGAGGTTTGGCCACAGAGAGTTCCTAAGTTGGTATGAGTATGAATGAGCTAGGGAGTGTCAAACCATTTAACATTTCGTATGAGTCTGTAAAGTATGACAAAAGGGGGTGACCTATAATCAAACCACACATGTCTATAGCTACTAAATCCTAAGTTCAGTAGATTATGATTGTTAATAAGGTCATTGATAGTAGTCATATTGTTGTTAAAGTAGTTGTGCTTGAATCTTATGACATTGAATTATGCACCCTAAAGAGAAGGTTTGTCTGTATGATCTTTATAAAACTTGTCGAGTTCTTGGAAAAAGGATGTTTTATTTTAGGGAAAAAATCTTACCACAGATCTATGTGAGGATCCATGTTTGGTTGACATAGGTGTCCAAGAAAGTTGTGTCGCCTGAGAGGTTTTGGGTTGTTTTGCATGCATGAGGTAAGATATGATTGTTCCAACCAATAATAATGCTACTACTAAGGCCATGAGCTGGTGGTTGTATCCATGAGTTGTGTCAAGAGCCCCCAAGGGTATGAAGATTTTGGTAGGCAAGGGTGGATTTAGTTTATTTTATGATGACAATATCTAACTTTTGTTTTCTGAATAGGTATATGAGTTTCCCTTTCCAATTATAAGAAACCAACTGTGAATATTCTAATAGAAAATAAACATTAAAAAGACTTTTAGAAGTAAATAAAGGAGAGGAAAACTAGTACTTATAACTTTCACAAAGAAAATCGATTATAGAAAGAATCCATGTCCTTCTTCTTATGCCAATAACATTCTCAGGTTATTTGTGAATGAAAGTTTGAATTTCTCTTTTTTGTTACAGAATGCAATATAATTGTTTGTCAAAAATAGTGCACTCATCTATGTTAACCCAGATGAGGTGATTTTGTGGTGGATCCAAGCCCCCCAGGAAGGTGTTTCACTTTTTGATGGTATAGGTGAGGGAAGACTAGGGTTAGAACTTAAAGATGTCTAGGTTTATGGTTGTAAGTGTCGTTTCTTGTAGTAAAATAAGATGTAATAGAATTAGAACAATTTATAGGGGGTAAACATGGAGTTGGGCATGCAACACATTAGAGTTCACAATTATGTCAATTGAGGAGGTTTCTTGTGTATGTTTTGGTTTAGTATAGAAGGAGAGCGCCATTGATAGGATCTTAAAAATGTTGTTGAAGATCTATTTATCTATGATGGATTCATGTATATTCAAATCAGATGGTGGGGATGATTGAGTGAGCATTTTTGCAACTGCAATAGGTGGTGTACGAGGTTTTAGAAAATATTTGTGGTAGTCTATTTTGAGGGACAAGGAAACATGGGTTTTTGTGGCCTCAAAGCATCTTTGGTCCAAGCATCGTCTTTGCAAATCTAAAAGATAGTTTTTTGGTTAACAATTTGTTTGGTAGGTTTTGGTGGTCTTACATGAGTTTCTTGGGTAGGTTGAGGAGGTTTTGATGGTTTTGGATGAATATATGGTGTTGGTGTATCACTTTTGCACTTTGGCTTCTTGGGTAAGTCAAATGACTTGTATTTTACAAGACGTTGCAAGAAAATGTAGGTTCTTTTGCTAAGGGCAAGTTTGATGGTTTAGTTGGAAATTGATCTTAAGTGTAATGGATGGTAGATGGAAGGGGATTTATAATACGAAGTCAATGTCATTTTAGGGTTCATCATTTTCAAAAAAGATGAATCTATGATTTGTATCCAATAACAATATTAAAAAATGTTGGACAGTAGAGTCTTCAAGGGCATAAACCATCTGTTATGCGTGCATGTAGTCATTTGAGAAATATATAACCATTGGGACATCAATAAAGAACCCACCCCATGCATTGATGATATTTTGAAAGATCATGTTGTTCTAGAGATGAGTAGGGAGACTTATATAATGAACTCATATATGAGAGTTTGAAGTTCGATTGAGGTTCCAAAGGCAGTTTCCTTGTGGTAACTTATAGTTTTAACATGTCAACAAGAGACTTCAAAGAAGAAGGTTCTTCCCTCAACCTCTCTATATCTGAGGTATGGTTTAATATGTATAATATCTTTTATTTGTAGATGTCTTTGGGTTGAGGCACGATGGTGCTCAAGAGAAGGGATATCAGATGTCAAGAAATTTACATAATAGGGATAATACATAAACTTTAGCCTTAGTCGACTATAGTGATCATATTCATTATTGAGAACGTGAGCTTGGTGAATTTTGGTGATAAGGAATTCTAGGACAATGTTAGAAGTTGAATCAGAGCCACCTTTTTCATATGAAGTCCATCACTTGTCTATGGACATGGCACAAATATTGCTCAATATGTCTCTGTATGGGTCGGGAATAGGGTTTGGGAGAAGCTAGAATGAGAATGGAGGGATGATCAATTGGGGGCATGAAAAAAATGAGGAGATATTGGGTTTTAAGGGTGATTGCATGGATGGTTTTGGTTGAGGAGTTGGAGAATGGAAGAAGGGTGTTGGGACATATGATTGTGTTTCTATAAGAGATGCTTATTTATAATGATGTGTATTATGGGGATCCATCATGGTGGTCTGCTGAGGGTGTGGATCATGGGAGTCCTAGTCAAATTAAATGTGTTGTTATGGATATATGGAATGTTCGATCCTAAGAGGGTCATGGATGTCAACTATTGAGGAGGGTTTTCTTGCTAAGATTCGTCATTATAGTGGAATAGAGAAGTTGTAGGAGGATACATGTTTGAAGTTTGATCTTTATATGTCAATTTGGAAGATACTACACAACGTGTGTAATGATGGCAAAAGGTTTTGAAAATATTTTGGATATACTTTTTATATCCCACAATGTTGTCATCTAGAGTTTTGAGATGTCCGCAAACAATTAGCATGGTTTAAATAATTATGTGAGTAATTTTCAAAACGGATGATGACGGAGAGGTTTTGGATTAATTAGTAAGATTTGTGTGTTGGTGAGGGTTTGAGAAGGAGTGGATAGTTACTGAAAGTGATTAGGAGTTGAGCATTCAAAACAAAATGGTTTATCAACAAATTGAAGATGTTTTGTGGCTTTCCATACCACATATGAAACAAACCTCTGTTGAATAGGGGTTGATGTGCTTAAAGTGGTGTTTTTAGCCTCAATATAAGGATGATGATACTTTATGTAAACATTGGATTGGGTATGTGTTTATTGTACACTTACATAAAGATAAAAAACATTGTTTGAAGTTGGAAAGAGCTTGAAATTCATAAATGAGATGTGAGAAGAAGACGGTGTGGGTAGAGTAGGAGAAGGGAGAAACCTTTAAAGGAGTCCAAAAGTGGTACATTGTTAATGTCTAATAAATAATTGAGGTACTCCTTGCTGTAGATATTGCAGCCTCCATCTGAGGGAATGTAGTCTCCATTTGAGGATAGTCGAGTGTTAGCGAAAGATAAGTGTAGTGAACCCAATGGAGTGGAGTATAGAACATTGAGATCCAACATGGTTAGAGATGAGGCCAAGTGGAGAATCTCAATAGTGTTGTGGTCTTTGAAGATCACTAAGACGAGTCTATCTGTATCGGCGAAACCTGAGTAGAATCACAAGAGCAATGTTTAGCTCAGGGATACCGGAAGAGATGAAGAAGCAAGTTGGTCGAACACCAAGAAATCATACTCATCGTCAAGATAGGCTCCAAGTATTGTACGACCCTCTCTTAGGAGCAATAGAGACTTCTAGGATAAGGTTCACCAAATTTGTTGGGGCTTAGAACTATGTGTGCCAACTTCCTCATGGACAGATAGACCGAGGTGGTTATGGGTGAGCAAGGTGAAAGTTAGGTAGAAACCATTGAGGATTTCAAAGGCTCCCATAAGATCAACCCAACGATTAAAATATATGAAGGGGTCAAGGGTCAGGCTCCACCAGAATGCTATAAGAGATGCTTCCGAAGGAGAGATTGATCCAACCGAGGGTCCGAATGGGCACCATATCGCGCCACTGGTGTCAAAAAACGAGGATTCTTTTAGTGGGCAAGTGGTTTGTGATGTTATTTGAAGGCTTTCGTAGATATGAAACTGTGGTGATTTTACTTTAAAGTAATGTTTGCTTTCAGTACTTTTCGGATGGCCTATTCCATTATTGTGAACATTTTCAATATTCTCTGTATATATCAAAATTTTACTATTGGACTCTTCTGTTGCAGAATGTCGATATAAGCACCCAAAATTTGCGTAATACGATATGTTTCAAGGTGTCGAAGTGATGGGACCCAATTGATTAAGAGAGTGAATTTGCAAAATCGCCTCAATGCTCCGTGTATATCAAAATTCTACTATAGGACTTTTTTCAAAATCTCTCGAACACGCTAAGATACAACATCGAACATAAACGGTACAACGGGCGAAGAAGAAAGTGAAGTGCCGGCACATAAAGTGCATTTAGTGAAACTCGTTGCCATGTAAGTGGGTACGGGTAGACCCGCGGACCCGCAAATTTAGACCCTTAAAAAACCCGTCACAGGTCTAATTTTTTATACCCGCATACCCTTGGATCCGTATATCCTTGGACCCGCATATAAGCGGGTCCAATAATAGGTATGATTGGACTCAGACCCGCTAGACCTGTGTACCCGCTATACATAAGTAACTACTTAAATAACATGTTATATATATAATATTTTACTAATCTAATTAATATAATTCTTGAGATTATATCCTACTCTAACCAGGTTGAGACTAGTCATATCATAAAGAATTAACTATTCTAGTTTCAATAATGAACATTATATGTAAACTTAAAAATTAAAATGTCTATTTGATTTACATTACTTTCTACATAAGTTAAACATTATGACGATGACTACAAATATGTAAACAATTAAATCAATTAATGTTAATGTATAAAATATAGCAATGTATAATATAACTATTGCATGTTAACATGCTATATAATAACAATATCTAGTTGTCTTAAAATATATAGAACATAGTCATTTCTCTTATAGAAATAATATGATGTTTTATAGAACCGCTTACCCGCATACTCGCACCACATACCCGCTATAATTGCAGGTACGGGTATGGTGCGGATCTAAGTTTTGTATTATGCGGGTCTAGAACCGGAACCGGATCCGCTAAATTAGATGGGTATGGATATGGGTATGGCCAGACCCGCACCGTTTACACCCGTAGTTGCCAATCAGACCCGCGTTGCCTTAATAAACTGCAAGCAATCGCTTACGGCGTCCGCGTAGAAGGAGTCTGGGTTATGAAAGGAAGGAGCCGGCATCGGAGCCACCCTCTTGTCGACCTTGAATACCGGTGCCCTACGGCTCTTAGCCCGCGCACACTTCTTCCTGCTGTTGCAGGACATCGCTTTCCTGCTGATCGTCAGAGAACCAAGGCAACTGGAGTTGTAAACCGACACCAGTTTTTCAATACATAGGTATACCGCATGCGGAGAAAATTCCATGAATTAGTTTTAAACTCGGCAGGTATACCGCATGCGGAGTTTAAAACTAATTCATGGAATTTTTTCTTCTATTCTTTGACCAACAAGCTGTTTCCCTTTCTTTGTTTAATTCTTTATTGACGAGGGAGTTCTCTCCACTTTCGATATGTTCTTTACTAAGTTATATTTAAAATATAATTAAGTACTTCTTTGACATAATTGTAATTTATTATTAGAAGATTATTATGATATGTAATTATTCATATAGACTGCATAAAAATAGTTATACTGTTGCTTAGTACAATGAAGTTGTTGCACTTTTAGAATAATTATTGCTATGTAATTATTAATATAAATCAGAGTTAATATTACAATTCATTCTTATAATTGAAATAACTACATTTTTAGGATTATTATTATTAAATTATAGAAAAATGCTATTGATGCTCTGAAATTTAAATTATCATCTTATAGAGCAAATAATGTGAATATGAATATATAAATTTAATATATATAATGACTTCAAAATATGATTGATAAAATATTCATGTGTTTTATAATAATATGAACATGACATCTAGTTCACGTGCACGAATTGTCAAGCTCTGATAATATAGCCATTTTTTCTAACGGGTTTTAGTCTAGTCGATCTGTTAGACCCATCAAAATTACACTTATAAATAATATGACCAGATTAAAATCAAGTATCTATACAATACTTGACATCAACCCCAAGCACTACTTTACCATTATATCATACATTTTTTCCTAGAGAACAATATGCTCATACAAGTTGACAATTATGGTGCATTTAGAACTTTGTTTTCAATTTAATCTAATGCTTTATTGATATCTTTCTTGATAAAGTACATATCTACTAGCATTCTACTTCTAATTACATAAATCTATTGAATCAATTTCTTTTTTTTTGATCGGCTAAAAATCCTGTTGCTATATTGAAAACCAAAACTTTGGGCATTGTACAAAGGACCCCTAAACTACGACTGCAAATGGAAGACAAACTCACACAGGAGCTGCTCCATTCCTAACAAAAACAAAAGCCTTGAAACCAGCATGCTGATAGTCAAGGACCAAAAGGAAACTAAAAACCTAAGACGAAGCATAAAAAAACATGAACCCTGAACAACTCAAGCTAAGGAAACATAGACTGATACAAGGCCAAGCGCTCAATAGCAAAAAAAACCACCCACAAAGTATGAGCACCAAATCCAAGCAGGAAGCCACGCCCCATCAGGAAGAGATCTCCAGAGCTCCGGTTTCTACACTCAAATCCTAAGCTACGATCGATATCCAAGGCTCAGATAAAGACCAAATCGACTGCAAAAGGAAGCACGAGGCTCCCCTTGAAGCAGTCAACCATTTGCACATGGTCCATTGCCTCACCCATTAACAAAACTGAACAAGCCTGTAATTCGAGCTCAACAAGGGAGACCATCAGCGAACATCCAAAGACTTCTGCAGCTGCAAACAGGCAACCATGGAGCCTCTAGCATTCAATTCACCCACAAAGGGAGGACATGACCAACTGAACACCTGCATACATCTACATACCTAACCTCTGATAGCCACATTGAGCAGGGACATAGCCAGCAAGAATTTCTTAATCATCTGCAATTGATGTTTAAACAGCAGCAAATCAGCAAATTCAAGAAGGCGTTCTTCCACACAGCAACCCGTAACCATCAAATGGACAAAAGCCAACGCCAGGGAAGAAAGAGGCTTGCTCACTGATGTCGGGATGCCGCCAACCTGCCGGACGCAATCACAAGGTTGTCGAGCAACCACAGACCACAAAAGACAGAAAGGCTGCTTCACAGCATCATAACAGTGAAATCCTGAAGGCTTTCCAACCCACAGCAGAGCACGATCTTCAGATGGCCAAAGGCCAGAGCCAGATGGTGGCTACCGGAGCAGAAGGGACCTTCTGCCCCCTTGACCCGCCCGCGTAGCACTAAATGGCCATGGGCCAACCACCGGATCAGTAGAGGAGGAAGGAGATCGAGCTACCCTAAACCTTGTGGTGGAGCCATCGACGCAGAGCATCTGGAGGGGGAGTAGTAGCCGCTCAGCAGATGTGCCACCCCGCCACACGAATGAAAGCTCCCGCCACCACAGGGAGCTGTAGCAAGGACCATTCGAGACTGAGAAGACTTCCTCGTCCCCTGGATAGCATGTGTGAGTGCGGGAGGTGGCACGGAGACCCCCTATCAACACCAGCGGCGGAGCAGCATCACAGAAAGTCAAGATCCAGACAGGGACCAGTTCCTATCCATCCATCACGCTTGAATGGAATGGATTCGGCAAGGCCGATACTCCGATCCATCTGTATGGGTTGAACCCTGCAGCGCATCCCTTCTGCTATGGCCCAGGGCATACGAGGAGGCCCACTCTTAGTGATCGAATGGCCGCCGGCTCCAATAAAACCTCCAGAGAAGACGTTGCATACCTCGTAACCTAGCCTACCATGGTTGGGGCCAGGGGGAGGAAGGCTTCGAGGAGAACGCCCCCTCCCCCCAGCGGCGGCCGCTGGGGAGAACCTAGAGAGTGGTCAGAGTGCAATCCCTAGAGAGAGAGCGCAGCACTCTATTAAACAGTAATGTAACTTTCGTATCAAATCAAGGACATGAATTTTGCCAAAACCCTAGTATTGAGAATGAAAATAGTTATCAAGAGGTTGAGGAGGAGGAAGAAAACATTGAACAATAAGGTGATTCATCAACTAAAACTAATGATGATCACAACATAAATGATCTTGATTTAGATGGGTATCAATTTTCAATCCCAGACACTTTGGTTGCCTTGAGTTCTGTCCCAGATGTATATGCCAGTGATCGACAGAGCACAATATAGTTGATGACTATGAAACTTTTTGAGATGATGAATGGGTGGATGATTTTTTCCATGAAGTCTGTCTCAATTACACCCCTTCTAAAAATGAAATTTATAAAGACGGTTTGCATCCAAAAATTCATGATTGAGATGATACAAAAATGGTCAATATAAAATAATGTCCAATACCAAACTATATTCTCAAACAATCTCTTTAATAAACTTATTTGTATACAAGACCAACAACATCCTTGGAGTTTTGGTGCTTGTCATTCCAAAAGATCATGTGGCATGTGGAAGATAAAGAATTGTAGTCTAAACCACATTTTTCGACTAACTATATTAATGAGGTTCATCGCTATTGCACATCATATTATATTCCTCGTATGATCATTCCAATCCTATTGTCATGATTGGATATGTCCACAAGAGAAATTAACGGTAAGGTGAATTTGGAAATAAATTTATAAATCTCATATAAGAAGGCATTCCTAGCAAGGAGGAAGGTATTTTTTTAAATGATTTGAGTTTGTAATGTATTATGTACTACATAGTAGTATATTGACAGCTCCCAGATTGAGTACTAGGGTAGTTCGGATTTGTTCAAATACAATATATTATTTTTGGGTTTTGTGGAGACGAAAAACGCAGCAGAAGTAACAAAAAAATTTCTCAACATACCCTACTAGAAGATCTCGTCGATAACAATGTATTCATAAAGAGGGCGTGTGAGATATACCTCGTGTGGCATCCAACTCACAAAAACAAGATTAACTTAAGCGGAAGCGAATTATTTGCAGCGGATTACTGAAAATCACTGAAAATTAAAACTTTTTGCAAAGAGATCCATACATAGGAAATCTTTCCCATCAAGAACCATTGTATAACAATTACATTCTGGTTCAAACGTACATACCCGTACCATCTCTTTTCAGAGACTACATCATCAACTGTCTTATAAATATTATATACAGACAGTATACGAATCTCGAGGCATTAAGCCAAAACCTCATATCGATTCACCAAAAACACTGACTAAAAACTCCGAGGACCTGAGAGTACAGAGATGACACATAGGACTTTCTAACTACATAATTTGACAGGCAGTATCTCCACCTGAGATATTACTGTTGTCCTTGATGTCATTGCTGCTGTCCATTCCCTGCAATGGGATTCTGCTTCTTTGTCCGCATCCACCTAAAAAGTTGGATCCCACGGGGGTGAGACAATTGTAAATTGCCCCAGCGGGAGATATAACTCTCCGCTAAAACATTGTTATAGCAGTTTATTAAATTAAACTGAGCAGAGGGATTTATATATTAAATTAACAGCAGGTAAGTCACTTGTATGAACAAAGTGAAGTAATCTCCTTTTTTAAGGATAACATTGCATCTACTCATGGTAGACTCATAGTTCATCCATCTACTTGTAATGAATACAACAAATATGAACAACACCAATGAACTACAGATATATAACAAAAATGTAACATTAGCCAATGAATTTCCGTATTCAATCCTTAAGCAAACATGCTATATGGCTGGTTTCATTTTACAAATACACTTATGCCCTGAGGAGATGAGGTATACCGCTCATACTCCAACCGACCACTGCGAAGTCGAATCGGTACCATACATAGGTCAATGGAAGAGCTGGATTCCCATGACCTCTCACATCTTGGTCAGTGCAGGACGACAAGCAGGATTGTGTTAACTGCTCAAGATAGCTTTCCAGGGTATACTGGAACTTCGCTATAGAGTTATAGCCCGTAGCATATACTCTCTTCAGGATATAGACTGTAGCCAATGCCTGGTATTATATTGTGGAGTCATGGCCCGCAGCCATACTCTTATTAGGGTATGGTCCGTAACCAATCCCGTACAAAGGACATAGCCCGTAGCCATTCCTATGGGGAATAAGGATATATTTGCCCAATTACCCCCACATATTCAAAAATATGCGTTCTGGGTTTTGCCGCGGAGCACCCATTTCATCATCACCTGTTTCTGACGATGATGGATCTATGGTCAGGGCTTCTACATGAACAGATTTCACTTGATTAATTAAGTACATTTTCATATTCTTTTAGCATCAGCCAAGTTCTCAAACAAGACTTATTACAACGATGCTATAAAGATACATGTACCACTTTCATCAGATACTTATCAGTCTTTCAAAGACCTTGGGAACTCAGTCCCTCATTTCAAAACTAGGAATTCTCATCCCTTCACATTCTTATCACCATAATCATATGGTTCTGGGTATTCAAACCCTTAGCTCATCATTGAGCATTATTACCACTTTTTCATGTAACTATCACCTTCAGGTCATCTGACCAAGGTAAATATGATGCTTGTTACATAAACATCTCTCATGGCACTTAAGGCCCATTACTTCTCTTATTACCTCATACTAGGCAATAAGGTATAGCATGGCACATAAGGCCCAATAAACAATTTCAATACATAAAATGTCATAGCTCATACCTGGTTATGTTCATCATCACATCATACCTGCTTGGTTATTAGGCATGATAACAGACATACAAGTTATTCATCACATCATGTGACACAACAGTAACACCATTATTGCGTTATCACGAATTAGGGTTTACTATCAACAAGGCTTATCATTCCCTTTTCCCAAATCAGGGTTAGGGTTCCCCCTTTCTTATATACCTTCACCCTTCTTAGGGCCTCTCATCACAACATAATATTAGAATATCATGTGATGTTAACTCTTAATTAGGGTTTCTCATGAAATCACCCTCAACTAGGGTTTCACATGAAATCACCCTCAACTAGGGTTTCACATGGAATCACCCTCAACTAGGGTTTCACATGGAATCACCCTCAACTAGGGTTTCACATGGAATCACCCTCAACTAGGGTTTCCACCATAGTTTCCCACAATTTGGGTTTACTATTCATCTCCATTAGGATTTCATTCAATCATCCATAATTAGAGATTCACTATTCATCCCAATTAGGGTTTTGTATCTCATTACCCTAAATTGAAGTTTCACACAGCACTACCCTGAATTAGGGTCACATCCTCACCCTGGATTAGGGTTACATTTAGAATTGCCCTCAATTAGGGTTAGAACTCAATAGCCCTATCAATTAGGGTTATGTTCATGATTAGGGTTTCATGATCTCTTTACTTAAGTATCATATCCTTAATCACCACATGAATCATATTCATGTATGAATTCATGCTAACATCATCTAAAATTGATTAGGTCATATCAACCCATTAATCAAGTACATACAACTATGATTAGCATAGTGTACCAAGTCATTGATCTTATAAGCAATTAGGGTTCATCCCTTAATTGGCACTAATCACTTAGGTACTATTAGGGTTTCAACCTTTGTACCTTCATTGATTATCATTACTAACCATCATTGGATTGTTGGAGATATCATTACCTTCAATTACCAAGTGATTAAATCACCAACAACCTCCAATCAGTTTTGAGGTTTCATCACCAAACGATTTTGAAACTGAATGGTCTTTGGTCTTCAAACGGTTTGGGACTGTTTGGTCTCAAACGGTCTTGACACCGTTTGGCCCCAAACGTTCTTGAGACCATTTGGACTCAAACGGTATTGAGACTGTTTGGTCCAAACCTCCTCAAAACCGCATGGACCAAATATGGTCTCAACCAATCAAATTGGATTAGGGTTTCCAATGTTGATTCCTTCAATCATTGGATTCATGGAACCAATCCTCAATTGGACCTATCCTCATACTTAAATTGAGTTAAATCGGTCAACCTAAAACTGATTTAGCCCTCAATTGACCCTCAATTAGTCATCAACTAGGGTTTGAATCAATTGAATTAGGGTTTGGAATCAATGATCCTTCAACACTAATCAATGCAAGATTAGTTACTTTGAAACCTTTGAACCATCATCCAAATTGAACATGACCTGACCCCAAACGGTCTTGAGGTCGTTTGGGTGACCAAAAAACGGTCTTGAGACCGTTTGCCCATCATATCATCAAAATCCAAGTCAAACAAATAAGTTTTGGATCATTGGATTGATCACCAAATCAGCAATTGATTACACTTTAACTTAGTAACATTGGACCATCAATTGCTTAACCATACTCACCCCTAGGCCTCCAAACGGTCTTGGGTGACCTCCAAACGGTCTTGAGACCGTTTGGGTAATCCCCAAATGGTTTTGAAACCGTTTGGGCCAATCAACCCAAACCATCATCTCAATCACTTACAAAATCAGCACTTAGCCGATTAGGGTTCATGCCATTACTTTCGATCTTAAAACACTTAACCATACTCAACCCTAGACCTCCAAACGGTCTTGGGTGACCCACAAACGGTTTTGAGACCTTTTGGATAATCCCCAAATGGTTTTGAAACCGTTTGGGCTAATTAACCCAAAAAGTCAAATCAATCAAGTTGAAAATCAGCACTTAATCCAATTAGGGTTTGCCTAATTGATTAGCCTTAAACTCATGATTCCTTTGGAATTAATCCATAAAATTTGGTGGGTTATCAACCAACATAATTAGGAACAGGATTGTCAAACGGTCAACCCTTATTCAACTCCCCCAAACGGTTTTGAAACCGTTTGTTGAAACCGTTTGCTTCTAAATGGTTTGAAACCGTTTGCTCCCAAACGGTTTGGGAAACCATTTGAGCAACTCAATGAAACTGTTTGGCTTTGATATTTGGTGAGGTGCTTGCTTATGATGATGTCATCATCATCAAGCTCTAAACCCACGAAACCTGCTGTGATTTCCATGGAGATTGCATCAATCAACCAAATCAATTATTGTAAATGTAGAAATGATCATTATTTGATATGGAATTGAATGCAATAGCAAAGTTAGGGTTTCAAGTTATAAAACCCGCCTCCAATTGAGATCCAAAGCTCCATGTCCACGGAAACAATGGTGGATGCAACTCCTTTCACCATCCCAAGGCTCGTCCTCAAGGTTTGAGTGAAAAGGAATGGTTAGAATTGAAGAGGAGATCGAAATAGGAAGAAATCCATAATTTATTTTCGATTTCCACCATGGAATCATGGTGAATCAAGGTCAAGAAGCTTACCAACAGGTTTTGGGTCATCCTCCTGACCCTCGTAAGCTCCCTTGGTCGTTTCCCAAGCAAGGAGAAGAAGTGGGGTCGAAAAAGCCTTCCATTTGGCTTGTAAAAGGTTCTTTTATAAAAATTCAATGAGAGAGAATGTACTTTGCAAAAATTCAATTAATCCCAAAATGTGGCCTCCTCTTCCCCCCCATCTTCCTTAGGGACGAGGCTATCTTGTTTGCCTCTTATTCCTCTCAATTATCCATGATTTAAAGAAAAGCAAATCTAGCACCTTAAATCATATTATATTAATATCCATATGTGAGTGGATATTTCTTTTTCTTGTAAAATTGTGAATGAGTTATCCACTCCCTTGGATATTTTCGTGGTCCTTGCAAGGCTCAAGGACGTCACATACACATCTGAATCCAACCATTTTAATTTTGGTTGAAGGCCCTTTAATTAATACATTTATTTTTTCCCTAAATCAAATTAGGGTTTCAATTAGGCATTAATCTTGATTATTTTAATATCAAGATTCTCTCTCCTCCAACTTAATTCAAATGAGGCGCCCCTCTCAATTGCTTTGCTCTACATGATGCCAAGAAAAATTAGGGACCTTGTTGAAGTGGTAATTTACTTATTGCACCCTGGGTTTTGGGTAAATTGCACATTACACCAAAACTAGGTTTTCATGCACATACATTATCAACTCTTTCTTGGTATTTAGGCTTCCATAAGCCATACCTCAGCATCATTTTCACTCTCATGATGCTTCAACACATGAGGAACATATTATCATGCACAATTTGCACATAAACCCCTCAACTTGGGTAATTTGCACTTTAGTCCAAAATAAGCAAACATTGATTTCAACAATGTTCAAAAAGGACTAGAAAGCAACATAAGTTCCTCTTGAGCCCTAATTACTTTTCACAAGATGAGATTAAGCATATAATCTTCTTTCTTAATCAAAACACCTAGGGTTAAAGTATAACCCAGGTCAGGGATGTTACACCTCGTCCCGGAGCAAATCCTGTGATGTTTCTTTGTGGTGATGTGTGTCGCTCCTCGTGTGCAAAAATAGTCGTCACCTATCCTCTAAATGCAGGAAACTTGGATCTTTGTCTCTACTTCTTCCATGCAGATAGACTAGAACTCCATGTCTCACTTCTCAAGTCAGCAGGAAAGAGTAGCCTTCTATTTGATGGTGTGATAGTGTCGGTTGCTCTCCTCTTCACTCACGTGGGGATGTTTATGGCTAGGGTTGATGTACAAGAGCGTGCCTAAGCGTGAGCATGTCTGAAAGATGGTCATCATGCCCCTATATATAGAAAAGGAAAGGAATCATGGTTTCCCAAAACCCTCAGGAAGTAATAGGTTGTGGCTACGTTTATAATGAGTCACTCATAGACTATTGAAGAATATTTAAATCAAATTAATTTGTGTAAACATTTTAATCAATTACCTCAGATTATGTTCCAATATTAATTTGGTATCTTACCTAAACATTTTAGTAATCAATTTGATTCAGAATATTTCCAATCACGTCCACAATTATACTCATATTTCAATCACATCCTATGTGTGTGACTTGGTAGGCTCCAAATTATTTTGGCAGTGATATCCATAATTATATTATAATTTTTCAATAAATGATTGGTACCTAGAGAGACTTCATTGCTAAACTAATAATTGGGGGAGGTTGAGAACAACTATAACCTACAATTTGTGATTGTTGTTACATCGACTGTATAGTTCTTTTGTCTATGATATCTAGATTGAACTTGAGGCATGAAATTGTCTTCCTCTTCGACATTCAATCCATGTTCCTTGAACTAGAGCATATTTTCTAAGATATATGTAAGCTCAATATCACATATCGACTCACACCATCATGGCCATGCATTTCTTAGTCTCGCTTATCAAGTGGTCAAGATATCAAACTCTTATAGGAGGGATAAATTCCATCTACATCACTCACAATCATCCACATGTGTCACCGTGCACCTGAGCACCTCCTTTATGGCAACCTTTATTCAGGATCACAGTGGATTATGTCAAAGCACACCAAATGACATGTGATAAATGTAGTGACTTCAGGTCTAAGAACCACAATCACCACCACTTCTATGAGAGATGACTCTGATTATCAATCATGGTTTCATGTGTCACTCTCAAGGTTGGTCTGTCTGATATATTGTTATCTAACAAGTATCTATGTTCCTGGCTTGATATCACATATCATGACTAATGAGATTTTGTTATCAACCAACAAACACTCTAGTCTTAAGTATTTATTGTTGTCTATTAGCCTTCCACAATAACATCCGACTAGGGACATAACAAGAATGCATATACTCTTGAAATCCATATGATCTCATCATTCACTTCCTTAACCCAAAGACATATGTCATTGAGTAATATCATTATTTAGACATTTGTTATGTTTCATCATTATCTCATGACTGAATAAGGTAGAATAACTTGGAAGATTGTTCCTTTATTATTAATAAAAATGTTTACAAGATATGTCATTACAATCATCATATGATTAGATCTTTGGGCATACATACAAATCATTATTTCCTTGCCACAGCTCAATAGGATAGATGGGAGGGGTCATGCTACTGAGGCTTGGTTGCATCACTATAGGCAAGAGGTGCAATGTAAGAAAAATAGATGTAAGCATCTAGTTACCCCTCCATAGGTAGAGACATACTTTAGTCCACATGTGAATTACACATGGTATCATACACAATACTTAGTACGCCCTCCACCTCAGGCTCTGACGACATACTACACAACTAGTTACTAAAAATATGAATTTGTGAGTATAATTAATGATTTCTTGCATATGTTTAATTATTATATTTCATTTTGTCTTCATTAAATTATTATATATAAGGTATTTATTATCTATTGTGTATAAAATAGTGTTAGCATGTTGAATCACATGCAAAGATATGAGTGGGTGTGTAGCATGGTCCTGTACATATTAGAGATGATGTTTACAACATCAAGGCGACCTACATTGAGAATCTTCCTTACTACACTCACCCATATCCAGTAGAGTCATCCACTTATACTTCTACAACTACAATTGATCCCATTTTCATTTGTACCTCTACTACTTCTCCCGATCTCATTCCCACTCAAATGTCTACTATTTCTCTTGATGCCATACCCACCCACACATGTATGAGTCATCAATTCATTGGAGGGGGTAGATAGCAGAGTACTTTGCAACAATTGGTAGTTCTGTTTCATACACAACCCACCACCTCCACATACGATGCACAACTATGGACCAGAATCTTCTTAGTCTATTCCATACACCTCATTCCCATCATAAGTTATCTCAGACACCTAACCAACACCTTATGTTACATATTCAATGACTTCTTTGGATATCTAGTTTTGGATCCACCTGAGAGCACACATCCTAGTTTTTAGAAATCCCTCACCTCACCTACTCCTTTCCAATTATACACTAGACCTCAATAGTCTTTTCCTACACAATTGACACCCATTGAGTCATCTCCATATGAGATCCCTACTTAGGAGTCAGAGGTATAGGGATGTGGGTGAGGGAAGTGTGGATGTGGAGGACATGCTTAGTTTATTTTTATACATGTTTTACAATGTTGTATATATCTATCTAATAAGGCATTTATCTATTTTGTACTTGGATCTATCATATATATGGTTTATATACTTGGACCATGATTTATGATTTTTTTATGATATCAATTTTGCAAAATTGGTAGAATGCTACGTTAATCCGCCTATTTTTCATATATTTTGTGCAAATGTAGTCAGCCCCAAGATTGGGTAAAGGAGGAGGGTTGGTGGTAGGTTGACAACCAATCATAAAAACTTTTTCACTCTTTCTATGACATGGATCCATATAAATATTTTGTTGGGGTGTCCCTACCTAGCGACATAATGCATTGGAACCTAGGTATAGTGATAAATATGCAAGGGGTTTTGACACAACAGTGCCCGGTTGTGTTGAAGGATAAATAAGGGTTTCCACATCATGGATTGGTGTGGGTAAAGAGGCTAATCCCTTTGCATCATTTCCCAGATATAGTGAAAAATGTGCAAGGGTTACCACATCATGAAATGTGTGGGTAAAGAATCTATTCCCATAGCATCATTTCCTAGATGTAGTGAAACATGTGCAAGGGCAACATTTTTCACGAAGGCGGGTAAAGAAGAAACTTCAAAAAAAATGATTAGATTTGGATCTTGTAATATTGGCTCTTTGAGAAGGAAATCTTTGGATACAGTGAATACCATGGTGAGAAGAAAAGTTAGTATAGCTTTCTTGCAGGAAACCAAGGGGATAGGGGTACGTTGTACAGAGATTGGAGACACAAGATACAAAATATGGCATACAGGTATTGATAAACATAGAAATGGAGTAGGTATTATTGTTGATAAGATGTTGAAGGATGATGTTGTTAAGATCACAAGTATGGGCAGTAGAATCATAGCTATCAAGGTTGTTCTTGGGGGAAAGGTTTTTAACATTATTATCACCTATGCCCCCCTGCCCCCAAGTTGGCCTTAACGAGGAGGATAAGAAGGATTTTTGAGATGACATGGAAGAATTGATGTTGGGAATACCAACAGATGAGAACATTATTGGGAGTAATTTAAATGACTATGTGGGGAGTAGCAATATTGGGCATGAGAGAGTTCATGGTGGTTTTTGTTGACTCAAGGTCTAAATTGACAAAACCCTTATTTTGATGATGACTAAACCATTCCAATTCTTTTTGTCTAATGCTTCTACTTGAGTGATTTCATATTAGGTATAGACACACTCCAAATGCCCTAACTTGTGCATCTCAACTTGAAGAAAAGACAAGTTAAAGTCAATACAAGTGCACGTTTTTGGAATATGATGTAAATCCATTAGAATGATGTTGTAAACCACACGTAATGATTGCATGACTTGTAATTAAGCTTAGAAAAAACCAAGAGCACTTAGATCGAACGTTTAAGCACTCAAAATCCATTTTCTAAAATTCACATCAGGTTGTTCATCAGTCGAGTTGCAAACTTGACCGGTCCTGATTGGATCTTGAAAATTACTTTTGATCGGTCGAGTTTTCATTTCACAGAACTCAATCGATCCCTCTATAGACCAAAACTAATTTAAGTGAATCGGTCGAGTTACCCCATGAAAAACTCGACCGATGGCCTAAATTGGTCTTGTCTCTTAGTGGGATCGATCGAGTTACCTTTATAAAAACTTGACTGATTGCACTTTACTGAAAAGTGCAGAAAAGTGTTTCTAGCCATTGTGGAGTTGGAACAGATGAAAATATATCTGTTGCAAGCAAAAAAATGGCTAGTTTTCATTCTTAAGTATTCCCAAAGGCTAAGAGGCATCCCCATCTATAAATAGGACCCCTTGGGCTTCATTCCAAGGTTGAGCATTCAATGCAAAACTCTATATGAGGTTCCAATTCTATAGTTGAGTGTATCCTACAGCCTCCTCTCTCTCTAAGCTTAATCACTTGATACATTCATTCGAGTGAGTAGGAAATCTATAAGAGAGCTAGTTCTACATGTATATCTTGTGTGGCTCTCACTTCCACCACCTCCCTATCTCTCTTTTCAACTATGAAGATGAAGGTTCTCTCTCTTAGCTAAGAGAGGTGAAGAAGAACAAGGGAAGGAGTCCCTTGGTATAGATCAAGGATAAAGACTTGGAGCAAGAGTGGGTAAGACCTTGGTGAAAGCAGAAGACTCCTTTCTCAAGTGGGTAAGTCCTTGATAAAAGCTTCTTCGAGTAAAGGTGAAGTCAAAGGCTGAAGATCCAAGAAGAGTGGATAATTTGTAGAAGGTTGAAGACTTGTGCAAGAGTGGGTGAGTCCTTGGAAGAAGGAGTAAGACTCTTTACAAAATGGGTAAGTCCTTGGTAAGGTTGAAGACTCTTTGTATTGGATAGGTGAGTCATTTGGTTGGTCATGTATTGTAAGTCTTATGAATGAATATAAGAGTGCAATGGTTAAGAAATCCTAGAGGTTGACCTCTCTAGATAGTGGACTGACTCACTTCTAGTTTGAAGTGTAGAACCACTCCACATAGCTTGTCACTTGGTATATGTTCAATCTCTCTTTCCCTTTCTATGCATGTTTTAATTGCACTCAAATTTCCTATTTAGCAACCTTATCTTATGATATATATTGAAGGTCTAATGAATTTTGTTTAAGTGCATTCATCTCTATTCACCCCCCTTCTAGAGCATCCAATCACCTATATAGGATCCAACAATTGGTATCAAAGTGGGCTTCTCCAAGTATACTTCAACAAGTAGGAGAAAACAGGTGAATACCAAGGTGGGAGATACTTCATCAACCTTTCAATCTTTGATGGGAGTAACTTCCTCTATTGGAAAATAAGGATACAATTCTACATCAAAGGATCAAGTTTTGAGCTATGGAAAATGGTGGACCATCCATAAAAGCTATCACTAACAAAGATAGAAGAATGGGATGAAGCTACCATGAAAAAAGCCACCTTGAATGCAAGAGCAATCAACATCCTCTATGCTACCATGACCTCCACTGAGTTCAACCAGATTTCTTCTTGTGAGACGGACTATGAGGTATGGAGAAAGTTATGCATCACTTATGAGGAGACTCAACAAGTGAAGGAAAGCATAGTCTACATGCTCAATGGGCTGCTTGAAAACTTCAAGATGGCAAAGGAGGAGAAGATAGCCAACATGTACTCAAGTCTCAACACCATTGTGAAATGGTCTTGATGTTCTCGGACATCCTACGAGTAGAGGAGAGATCAACTCTAAGATCCTTAGCACTCTCTACAAGATATGGGAAGCCAAGGTGACTTCCATTGAAGAAGGTCTCTTGATGATATCCATGTTGAAGAGCTCATTGGAAATCTACAAGCCCATGAAGTCACACTTGACAAAAGAGAAGAAGTTTGAAGACAAGAGGAGAAAGAGATAAAGAGAATGAAGAAGGCTGAAATCAAGGGTCAAATTGAAGCTATTTGTAACATCCCTGGCCTGGGTTATGAGTTAACCCTAGGTGTTTTGCCTAAATATGTAATTAAATCTTTGTGATTAACTCTGAGCATGTAATTAAGTTTCTCAGAAACGTATATTTCAGTATTTGCTCCTTTTTATTTAAAGTTGTAGCATTGTTTTGATATACAGGGACCTATGTGCAATTTACCCAGTTAAAAGGGTTAGCTTGCAATTTGCACATGTTGAGATGTTCCTCTGATGTTGAGACATCATGAGAATCTTTTTGGTAAAGTTTGAGGGATTTCCCAAGCTAGGGCACCAAGGTGCAGCTATGGAAGCAATCCCGGTACTTGAAACCCTAGTTTGGGGTAAAATGCAATTTACCCAAATTAAGGGATACAAATTGTGAAATATGTCATCTAATGTATCTCTTTAGACTCTTGCCATCATTAAGAGAAGAAATGATGAGGAAGTCACCTCAATTGAATTATCAAGTTATGAGATATGCCTTGTGATTGAATAATCAGGGTATATGTGTAATATCTCTTTATGTATGTACCTCATTATTAGATTGCTCTCCTTTACCTTCTTTTCTAAGACCTTAAGAGAAGGTTTGTCCTTAGAATAAATAGGAAGGGACGATCAAGTAAAGAAGGAGGGACCTAGTTGGAATTATGGACAACTTATGAACTAATGTTGAAAATCCTACCCCATGTATATAAGCTCTCCTTCCCTTAGTTGCAAGGGAACTTACCCTTCGTTCCCTTACTGTTTCATTTCACCAAAGACGACCAAGGACTGCCTTGGAGCTAAGGAGGACGACCAAGGGGTGCAAGGTAGGTTTAAACCCCTCTTCTTGCCTAATTCCATGGTTAGAACTCGAATTCAAGGTCAGCTTCATGGCTAACTCTCGAAATCCTATCTTTCTAGCCATCTTTCCTTGACCTTCCTTGGAGTTTTCACCTTGGACAACCTGTGGGAACTCAAGGACGCCATTAGAGCTTGGAGTTTGAAAGCTTGGAGCTCAAGAAGCAAGCTTTAGGCGGGTTTTATAACTCTAAACCCATGCTTTACTATGTGCATCTTTATATGCGGTTGAATGATAGCTCTTAGTGTTTCCCTACTTTTCCCTGCTATTTTGCAAGCGAATCCATGGGATATTCGTACTTTTCTTGATCTAGGAGATGAAGGCGTGATTTCCAAGAAAAATCCACCGCTTTTCACTTCCTTAAACGGTCTCAAAAGTTTTCTCTCTCGGTCTCAAGACCGCGAGGGGAGCAAACGGTCTCGAGACCGCGACAGGGCAAACGGTCTCCACGACCGTTTGGCCCCGTTGACCGAGCGTGGACCGTATATGAAATCTGTTCCTAATTATATAGGCTAATTACCCTCAAATTTTGGGAGGCTAACTCCAAGGAAATCGGGAGATATGACCTTTTTAAGTAAAAACTTTATTTGAATTTATTCCTGATTTTCAAACGGTCTGAAATTGCCTTTTTGGGCAAACGGTCTCAAGACCGTGTAAGGTCGTTGACTAGGCGTTGACCGTATGAGATTACTGTTCAAAATTATGTTAATTAACAACTCACCAAGTTTTATGGTCTAATTCCAAACGGGCTAAGAGTTGAAGGGTGAATACTAGGGCTAACCCTAGATGAAATCAGTACTGAAATTATGGTGACCTAATTAGGGTTTTTAGGGTTGATTAACCTAAACGGTCTCAAGACCGTTTGGGGGTCATCCAAACGGTCTCAAGACCGAGAGGGCAATCAACCAAGACCGTTTGGAGGTCTGGGGTTAAGTAATTTGACCAATTGAGGACCTAATTGCAAATAAGTTGTCAATTTAACCAAAACTTTGTTTGTGGATCAATCATGGTTCAACCCCTATCAAATCACCTTGGACTTTGATGAAATCTTGGGCAGACGGTCTCAAGACCATGTGGGGTCCACCCACATGACCTCAAGACCGTTTGGGCCAAGTTTGGGCCCAATTGGAGCTTAATTGAGAGGTTCAACCTTGTGTTGAGTCACATTGTTGAGTGTTGATGGGTGAACATTGATAGACCCTAATTGAATCGACTTCAACCCTAATTGGTCAACCATTAAGGGTCAATTGAATGACCAAGTGGTCAAGAATAATATAAGTTAACCCAATCCATAAGTGTTCAACATGGCTCTGACCTTTTGAGGGCTTCAACATGAGTTGACATTATTGGTTGTATCTTTGAATCTTGTTGATGGTCCAAGCGGTTGAGACCATGTGAGGCTCGCGGTCTCAAGGTCGTGAGGAGGCTCGCGGTCTCAAGGTCGTGAGGAGGCTCGCGGTCTCAAGGTCGTGAGAGGGCTCACGGTCTCAAGACCGTGAGGGGGCTCACGGTCTCAAGACCGCGAGGGGCCTCGCTGTCCTGAGGTCAAAGTGGGCAAACGGTCAACATCTCTTTGCGGTCTCAACTTCAATTCGATCTTCGCGGTCTTGAACCACTTGAAGGGCCTCGCGGTCTTGAAGCCTAAGGAGGCTCGCGGTCTTGAAGATAGAAGAGGGCTCACGGTCTTGGAAAGTCAAAGTGGGCAAACGGTCAACACTTTCAAACAATCTCAATTCGATTGAAGGTTGATAATTGAAATCAATCAATGTGATTCAAGGTTGACTTCATTCAATCAATTGATGATATAAATGGTCCAATGTTGCCCTAATCGAACCCTAATGACAACCTAGGATATTAATGGGTCAATGGACTAAGGTTTTGACCATAATGATGATCAATGTGGTGAATTACCAAAATACCCCTAAAGGGTAAATTGAGTAATACCTTGATCAGATCGAACCCTAATCACATGATGATGATGTTTTAGCCATGTTAGCCTATGATGACTTAATCCAACCTGATCTAGGGTGATGTTGACATCACCTAACCTTATGATGAGAGAAAAATTACTTCTAGAGAGAGAAAGTACTTCTGTAGAGAGAAAGTACCCTTTTTAAGTGGAAACTCAATTAAAGCATCTCCAATGCACAGGAATGAGCATAATTAGGGTATGATCCACCTGTGTGAGATCATAGAAACCCTAATTATGATAAATGATGAACCTTTAACTAATCCAAGAGCATCAATGAAGATGTTACTCATACATGATGATGTTATGAGTTTAATTCACCTTGAAGTGAATAGTAAACCCTAATTCAAGGGTGATGACATGTAAGGTGAATAGTAAACCCTAATTCAAGGGTAAGGACATGTAATGTGAATAGTAAACCCTAATTCAAGGGAAATGGCATGCTTTTGAGTATTAAACTCTATTTGATGTGAATTATAGATTTAACTCTTATGACAAGAGTAGGAAGTACATTCTTTATTGGTGTATTACCTTTATCAGATGTATTAAACATGCAGGTTCTGATATGAAGGTAATCATATCCAGGTATGGATGTTGATGTTATATTCATTAAAGGCATGTTGTTAGCCTTATGAATAAGTAAAGTAATCGGATGCCTTTCCTGTGGCATCCTATGCTGATAATGGGCTATGAGAGCCATGAATACCATCAAGGTCATGCCTTAGAGATGACTTGTGATGAGGATAATGAGAAATGATGATTGATATGAGTTAGGCCTGTTACATTTAGTATTCTTCTTTTATAGCTGCTATGCTACTGTTATTGTTTGAAGAACAATGTATGCTGTTAAAGAATACTGAATGTACCTAACTAATCAAGCATAATGTAGAGCCCTGATCATAGATCCATCATTGTCAGAGATTAAGTGATGGTGAAACAGGTTTTCCTCAGGGAACTCCTGGAGCACATACTTTTGAGTATGTGGGGTACATGGATGTGTAGAACCTTACATCCTAGTGTAGGAAAGTGATGTAGATGTGTAATCCATCCATCCTTCACTATATTTCCATATCGTATCAATGGTAGGTAAACATGAAACCTCCTGATGACGAAGAAAGCACAGATATCCGTATCAGTGGTAGGTAAACATGAAACCTCCTAATGACGAAGAGAGTACAGAATGCCACTGTGACTCTAGAATAGCGAAGGACCAGTTTACCCTGGTGAGCTATAGTAGTAGAGACACGAGATGTCCTACAAGTGATCCTCTTACTGACTGAGGAAGGTGAAGGTCATGAGAATCCGGCTCTCTTAATGACCTATGTATGATACTGATGCGGCTTCTCAGCGATCAGTTGGAGTATGAGTGGTAAGCCTCATCTCCACAGGGCATAATGTTGTTTGTAAAACATAATCAACCATGTAGTATAACTTGTTAGAGATGACTCCAAGTTAGTTGATTGATGTTACCTTACAATAATGTTTATATTCTCCACATCTCCTAAATTATAGAGATCTTGTTATACCTACAACTGTTACAGAATGCTTTGAAGGCTTTACTGTTTAAGATATTCTATGATGTTATAATAAAGCTTCTGGCAAAGAGTTATAACTCTCGCTGGGACAATTATGTATAATTGTCTCACCCCGTAGGCTTCAACTTTTTAGGTGGACGTCGGAGACGAAGGAACCAGCCTACAGGTGATCAGTCTCAGCAGCAGCATTAGGGGCAGCAGTAATCTCAAGTGGAGATTGTCCTGCCATATGGTGTAGTTAGAGTCAGTCCTATGTGTCCTCTGTACTCTCAGGTCTTGGAGTCTTTTGTATAGTGATCTTGAGATTTTGTATCTTGATGTATATAATTACTCAAGAAGTAATTATCCTGAGATGTAAACAGTTTACCTCCCTTTATGAAAGAAGCTTTTATGGATTCAAGCTCTTGTCACGAAAAGTTTTAATTTCCCGTGATTTTTGTCTTCCGCTGATTACCAATTCACTTCTGCTAAGTTTTAATCGTGTTTATGTCATGGTTTGGAGATCAGAGCCCACAACTAGTGGTATCAGAGCCCCAGGTTCAGTTGAGTCTACAGAGGCATAGGACTTAGGATGTCGAGTCTACCTTTAGTACTCCTTCCTCATCTAATAAAATCTTCTGCTCCTCAGGAGAAGAAGATACATAAGAATGTCAGAACATCGTGATGAGCACGTGGCAGAGAGTAGTGCTAGTGCACCTCGAGGCGGTGCAAGAGTTCTGAGAATAGAACAACCTGCACCTGAGTCGCCAAGAGAGCCACCCCAGTTCGACCCAGCTGACATGAGTGATCCAGCTGTACAGACAATGTTCGGGCAGTTCATGACTGCCATGACACATATAACCGATAGGATGCCCATTCCTACACCCAGGGCACCTGTCCAGTCTGAAGCACAAGGTATTGGTAAGACATTCGAACGACTTTGTCGTGTCGGAGCTACCGAGTACTTCGGAACTGCCGACCCTGCAGATGCTGACTTATGGTTGATAGAGTTGGAGAAGGCTTTCAGGATTCTTATGATTCCGGAAGCTGAGAAGGTTAGACATGTTGTCTATCTTCTCAAAGGCAGTGCTGGTCACTGGTGGAACATGGAAGAGAAGAAGAGACCTGGAGTAGAGTTCTCATGGGAAGAGTTTCGTCGGGAATTTATCAATAGATATTTTCCAAAGACCTTCCTAGATGAGAAGATCTCTCAGTTTGAGAAACTAAGGTAGGGTATGATGAACATTAGTGAGTATGAAGCTAAGTTCATGGAGTTGTTGTGGTTCTGTCCGCACATGGCTGCTACGGATGAGGAAAGAATCAGAAGATTCGAAAAGGGTTTGAATTCTGATATGTCAACCCCTGTGTCTGCCTTAGAAAATAGAGAGAGATTCTCTACCTTCGTTGAGTCAGTCCGAAGGATAGAGAGATCTGTGGTTGAGAAAAGACAAACCCATAAAAGATATCCACAGTTCCAGGGTTCTTCATCTAGGGATTCCAAGAAACCTAGATTCTCTGCACCTAACCCCCCACCACCCAGATCGAGTTTTCAAACTCAATGGACACCAAGAATAGGTAGAGGACGGAGTCAACCGCTTCAAGGGACGCACAGTTCTGCATCTGAGTCAGTCACTGGACCACCCAGACCACAACAACAGGAGAGGAGTTGCTACAACTGTGGTAAGGTGGGACACTTGATGAAGGATTGTCGTTCTAGGCCTGTCGGTGTGACACAACAAACCCCGAGACAGAATCAACAGGGATCTAAGAATAGACAACATCAAGGAGCAGCTCGAGGACGTGGACAAGCGTCTCAAGCTGGATCATCAGCACCACCTCAACACCAGGCGACTGCGAGGTTCTATGCTATGAACCCACCTGAGGCAGTGGTCAATCCACGGGTAGTAGCAGGTCAGATGAAATTTTTATATTCTGATATGTCTACATCCTGTGTTGTATCCGTTCTGATTGATCCAGGTGCTACACACTCTTTCATCACTTGTGAAGTGATTCGTAACTGCAATGTGACTGTTAGTCATAGAGCAGATAGTTTGTTGTTAGAGACTACGTTGAGTGGGTCTGCCGTTTTGCAGGAGGTATGTTCTTCCTGCATCCTTTTCTTTTCTGACCATCGCATTCAAGTGGATCTTATACCACTTGATATGCAGGGATTTGATATAATCCTTGGGATGGATACCTTAGAAAGGTATAGAGTTGTCTTGGATTGTGAGTCCAAGTTGGATGTGTTTCCTGATGAAAGCAACACATGGATCTTTCAAGGTGAAAGAAAGATTCTGCCCACCTGTCTTGTGTCAGCTATGGTTGTTGATAAGTTGTTGAGGCAAGGATGTTATGCATTCTTAGCCCATGTGGTAGATGTTACCAAGGAAAGGACCAATCCTGCTGAAGTTCCCATAGTCAGGGAATTCGAGGATGTGTTTCCTGAAGAACTTCCTGGTATACCGCCACCTCGGGAGATTGATTTTGAAATTAATCTGATCCCAGATACGAAACCCATAGCTCAAACTCCGTATAGGATGGCGCCTGCCGAGATGGCAGAACTCAAGAAACAACTTCAAGAGCTACTTGAGAGAGGTTTTATCCGACCGAGTACTTCACCATGGGGTGCTCCGGTCTTGTTTGTTAAAAAGAAAGATGGGTCAATGCGGTTGTGCATTGATTACAGACAACTCAATAAAGTAACAATAAAGAATAAGTATCCTCTGCCGAGGATTGATGATCTCTTTGACTAGTTGCATTGTGCAACAGTCTTTTCAAAGATAGACTTGAGGTCTGGATATCACCAACTCCGTATTAAGGATAGTGACATATCCAAGTCTTCCTTTAGGACAAGATATGGTCACTATGAGTTCACGGTTATGTCGTTTGGACTAACCAATGCACCAGCTGCATTTATGGAACTCATGAATAGAGTTTTTCAACCTTTCCTTGATCAGTGTGTTGTCGTCTTCATAGATGACATTCTGATTTATAGTAAGGATGCTCAGCACCATGAGCAGCATCTTCGCCAAGCTTTGACCTTCCTAAGAGAACATAAGCTGTACGCTAAGTTTAGCAAATGTGAGTTCTGGCTGTCGGAGGTATCTTTTCTTGGACATGTAATATCCGCCTCGGGAATTCATGTTGACCCTACAAAGGTAGAATCTGTTCTACAATGGGAACAACCAAAGACACCGACGGAAATTTGAAGTTTCTTGGGGATAGCTGGCTATTATCGAAGGTTCATTAAGAACTTTAGTTCTATAGCTTTACCTTTGACCAAGTTAACCCGGAAAGATGTTCCTTTTTCTTGGAGTGATAAGTGTCAACAATCTTTCCAGTTGCTGAAGGAGAGGTTGACAAGTGCACCTGTGCTAGTGCTACCTGAACAAGGAAAAGGATATGTAGTTTTCTGTGATGCTTCCAAGAACGGACTAGGATGTGTGTTGATGCAGGATAAACAAGTGATTTCTTTTGCTTCCCGACAGCTTAAGAAACACGAGGAGAATTATCCAACACACGATCTGGAGTTAGCTGCTGTGGTTCATGCTTTGAAGATCTGGAGGCACTACCTCTATGGAGAAACATTCCAGATTTTCACAGACCACAAAAACCTTAAGTATATCTTCTCTCAGCATGAGCTCAACATGAGGCAACGTCGCTGGATGGAATTAATCAAGGACTACGACTGTACAATTGATTACCATCCAGGCAAGGCCAATGTTGTTGCAGATGCCTTGAGTAGGAAATCAGCAACATCAACCATGAATAGAGCACAACTAAACTCTTTAGTATGCTCTAGAAGAGATATGCTTATCTCTTTAAGGCAAGACAATGTACAGTTGAAGGTGTCATTGCTAGCCGGTTTGTTGGCTGAGATGCATATTAAACCTACCCTAAGGGAGAAGATTAAAGAGGCACAGCTAGGTGATGCTGCAGTTCAACATATAAGATCTGAGTATGGAAATGAGAAGCAAGATGGTTTTCATGACTCAAAAGATCAAGTAGCTTGTTATAATGGAAGAATGATAGTGCCGGATGTGGACAACTTGAGGAAGTTAGTCCTGGAAGAAGCCCATTCTTCCATGTATGCTATGCATCCAGGGAGAACCAAGATGTATCGGAATTTGAAGGGTCTGTATTGGTGGCCTGGGATGAAAAAGGACGTTGCAGAGTTTGTTCTGAGGTGTCCCGTGTGTCAGCAAGTTAAAGCTGAACACCAGAAGCCTGCAGGAACAATGCAACCTTTACCCATATCACAGTGGAAGTGGGACCATGTGACCATGGACTTTGTTGTTGGCCTACCCAGGACAAGCAAAGGACATGATTCTATTTGGGTAATTGTTGATAGGTTGACTAAGACAGCACATTTCTTACCTGCCAAAACAACCTATTCTGCTGAAAGGTTATCAGAGTTGTATGTTCAAGAGATAGTGCGTTTGCACGGAGTTCCTGTCATAATAGTTTCTGACAGAGGTCCTCAATTTACCAGTCATTTTTTGGAACAGTTTCACAAAGCCTTAGGCACTAAGCTAAGGTTTAGTACGGCCTTTCATCCCCAGACTGATGGACAGTCGGAAAGGACCATACAAACCTTAGAAGACCTATTGCGAGCATGTGTTCTCCAGTTCACCGGAAGTTGGGATCTACACCTAAGCTTGATAGAGTTTGCCTATAACAATAGCTATCAGCATAGTATTGATATGGCACCTTATGAAGCCTTATATGGTAGACGTTGTAGATCACCCTTGTGTTGGTTTGAGACTGGTGAGCACCAGTTGTTAGGTCCTGACCTGGTGCAGCAAACCACGGAAAAGATTAAAGTTATACAACATAAGATTAAGACTGCTCAGGATAGGCAGAAATCTTATGCTGACAAACGTCGTAGACCCTTAGAGTTCCAGGTTGGAGACAGAGTGTATCTTAAGGTCTCACCTTGGAAAGGGGTCCTTCGTTTTGGAAGGAAAGGGAAGCTAGCTCCTAGATTTATGGGACCTTATCCAATCATTGAATGAATTGGGAAGGTAGCATATAGACTAGAGCTGCCCCCAGAGTTATAGAGATTACATCCTGTGTTTCACATTTCTATGATGAAGAAATGTCACCCAGACACCGAGTCAGTTCTACAACCTATGGAGGTAGAACTGAAAGATGGCATATCCTATGAGGAGGGACCAGTGTCAATCCTTGATAAACGAATTAAAAAGTTAAAGAAGAAAGATATAAGTCTTGTGAAAGTCCTCTGGAACCATCGTGGTATTGAATAATCCACTTGGGAGTTAGAGGATGAGATGAGAAGGAAGTATCCTGCCCTTTTCTCGTAGTATGTTTTATCGATTTCGGGGACGAAATCCTTGTAAGGGGTGGATAATTTGTAACATCCCTGACCTGGGTTATGAGTTAACCCTAGGTGTTTTGCCTAAATATGTAATTAAATCTTTGTGATTAACTCTGAGCATGTAATTAAGTTTCTCAGAAACGTATATTTCAGTATTTGCTCCTTTTTATTTAAAGTTGTAGCATTGTTTTGATATACAGGGACCTATGTGCAATTTACCCAGTTAAAAGGGTTAGCTTGAAATTTGCACATGTTGAGATGTTCCTCTGATGTTGAGACATCATGAGAATCTTTTTGGTAAAGTTTGAGGGATTTCCCAAGCTAGGGCACCAAGGTGCAGTTGTGAAAGCAATCCCGGTACTTGAAACCCTAGTTTGGGGTAAAATGCAATTTACCCAAATTAAGGGATACAAATTGTGAAATATGTCATCTAATGTATCTCTTTAGACTCTTGCCATCATTAAGAGAAGAAATGATGAGGAAGTCACCTCAATTGAATTATCAAGTTATGAGATATGCCTTGTGATTGAATAATCAGGGTATATGTGTAATATCTCTTTATGTATGTACCTCATTATTAGCTTTCTCTCCTTTACCTTCTTTTCTAAGACCTTAAGAGAAGGTTTGTCCTTAGAATAAATAGGAAGGGACGATCAAGTAAAGAAGGAGGGACCTAGTTGGAATTATGGACAACTTATGAACTAATGTTGAAAATCCTACCCCATGTATATAAGCTCTCCTTCCCTTAGTTGCAAGGGAACTTACCCTTCGTTACCTTACTGTTTCATTTCACCAAAGACGACCAAGGACTGCCTTGGAGCTAAGGAGGACGACCAAGGGGTGCAAGGTAGGTTTAAACCCCTCTTCTTGCCTAATTCCATGGTTAGAACTCGAATTCAAGGTCAGCTTCATGGCTAACTCTCGAAATCCTATCTTTCTAGCCATCTTTCCTTGACCTTCCTTGGAGTTTTCACCTTGGCCAACCTGTGGGAACTCAAGGACGCCATTTGAGCTTGGAGATTGAAATCTTGGAGCTCAAGAAGCAAGCTTTAGGCGGGTTTTATAACTCTAAACCCATGCTTTACTATGTGCATCTTTATATGCGGTTGAATGATAGCTCTTAGTGTTTCCCTACTTTTCCCTGCTATTTTGCAAGCAAATCCATGGGATATTCGTACTTTTCTTGATCTAGGAGATGAAGGCGTGATTTACAAGAAAAATCCACCGCTTTTCACTTCCTTAAACGGTCTCAAAAGTTTGCTCTCTCGGTCTCAAGACCGCGAGGGGAGCAAACGGTCTCGAGACCGCGACAGGGAAAACGGTCTCCAAGACCGTTTGTCCCCGTTGACTGAGCGTGGACCGTATACGAAATCTGTTCCTAATTATATAGGATAATTACCCTCAAATTTTGGGAGGCTAACTCCAAGGGAATCGGGAGATATGACCTTTTTACGTAACAACTTTATTTGCATTTATTCCTGATTTTCAAACGGTCTGAAATTGCCTTTTTGGGCAAACGGTCTCAAGACCGTGTAAGGTCATTGACTAGGCGTTGACCGTATGATATTACTGTTCCAAATTATGTTAATTAACAACTCACCAAGTTTGATGGTCTAATTCCAAATGGGCTAAGAGTTGAAGGGTGAATACTAGGGCTAACCCTAGATGAAATCAGTACTGAAATTATGGTGACCTAATTAGGGTTTTTAGGGTTGATTAACCTAAACGGTCTCAAGACCGTTTGGGGGTCATCCAAACGGTCTCAAGACCGCGAGAGCAATCAACCAAGACCATTTGGAGGTCTGGGGTTAAGTAATTTAACCAATTGAGGACCTAATTGCAAATAAGTTGTCAATTTAACCAAAATTCTGTTTGTGGATCAATCATGGTTCAACCCCTATCAAATCACCTTGGACTTTGATGAAATCTTGGGCAAACGGTCTCAAGACCATGTGGGGTCCACCCAAATGACCTCAAGACCGTTTGGGCCAAGTTTGGGCCCAATTGGAGCTCAATTGAGAGGTTCAACCTTGTGTTGAGTCACATTGTTGAGTGTTGATGGGTGAACATTGATAGACCCTAATTGAATCGACTTCAACCCTAATTGGTCAACCATTAAGGGTCAATTGAATGACCAAGTGGTCAAGCATAATCTAAGTTAACCCAATCCATAAGTGGTCAACATGGCTCTGACCTTTTGAGGGCTTCAACATGAGTTGACATTATTGGTTGTATCTTTGAATCTTGTTGATGGTCCAAGCGGTTGAGACCATGTGAGGCTCGCGGTCTCAAGGTCGTGAGGAGGCTCGCGGTCTCAAGGTCGTGAGGAGGCTCGCAGTCTCAAGGTCGTGAGAGGGCTCACGGTCTCAAGACCGTGAGGGGGCTCACGGTCTCAAGACCGCGAGGGGCCTCGCTGTCCTGAGGTCAAAGTGGGCAAACGGTCAACATCTCTTCGCGGTCTCAACTTCAATTCGATCTTCGCGGTCTTGAACCACTTGAAGGGCCTCGCGGTCTTGAAGCCTAAGGAGGCTCGCGGTCTTGAAGATAGAAGAGGGCTCACGGTCTTGGAAAGTCAAAGTGGGCAAACGGTCAACACTTTCAAACGATCTCAATTCGATTCAAGGTTGATAATTGAAATCAATCAATGTGATTCAAGGTTGACTTCATTCAATCAATTGATGATATAAATGGTCCAATGTTGCCCTAATCGAACCCTAATGACAACCTAGGATATTAAGGGGTCAATGGACTAAGGTTTTGACCATAATGATGATCAATGTGGTGAATTACCAAAATACCCCTAAAGGGTAAATTGAGTAATACCTTGATCAGATCGAACCCTAATCACATGATGATGATGTTTTAGCCATGTTAGCCTATGATGACTTAATCCAACCTGATCTAGGGTGATGTTGACATCACCTAACCTTATGATGAGAGAGAAATTACTTCTAGAGAGAGAAAGTACTTCTAGAGAGAGAAAGTACTTCTAGAGAGAGAAAGTACCCTTTTTAAGTGGAAACTCAATTAAAGCATCTCCAATGCACAGGAATGAGCATAATTAGGGTATGATCCACCTGTGTGAGATCATAGAAACCCTAATTATGATAAATGATGAACCTTTAACTAATCCAAGAGCATCAATGAAGATGTTACTCATACATGATGATGTTATGAGTTTAATTCACCTTGATGTGAATAGTAAACCCTAATTCAAGGGTGATGACATGTAAGGTGAATAGTAAACCCTAATTCAAGGGTAAGGACATGTAATGTGAATAGTAAACCCTAATTCAAGGGAAATGGCATGCTTTTGAGTATTAAACTCTATTTGATGTGAATTAGAGATTTAACTCTTATGACAAGAGTAGGAAGTACATTCTTTACTGGTGTATTACCTTTATCAGATGTATTAAACATGCAGGTTCTGATATGAAGGTAATCATATCCAGGTATGGATGTTGATGTTATATTCATTAAAGGCATGTTGTTAGACTTATGAATAAGTAAAGTAATCTGATGCCTTTCCAGTGGCATCCTATGCTGATAATGGGCTATGAGAGCCATGAATACCATCAAGGTCATGCCTTAGAGATGACTTGTGATGAGGATAATGAGAAATGATGATTGATATGAGTTAGGCCTGTTACATTTAGTATTCTTCTTTTATAGCTGCTATGCTACTGTTATTGTTTGAAGAACAATGTATGCTGTTAAAGAATACTGAATGTACCTAACTAATCAAGCATAATGTAGAGCCCTGATCATAGATCCATCATTGTCAGAGATTAAGTGATGGTGAAACAGGTTTTCCTCAGGGAACTCCTGGAGCACATACTTTTGAGTATGTGGGGTACATGGATGTGTAGAACCTTACATCCTAGTGTAGGAAAGTGATGTAGATGTGTAATCCATCCATCCTTCACTATATTTCCATATCGTATCAATGGTAGGTAAACATGAAACCTCCTGATGACGAAGAAAGCACAGATATCCGTATCAGTGGTAGGTAAACATGAAACCTCCTGATGACGAAGAGAGTACAGAACGCCACTGTGACTCTAGAATAGCGAAGGACCAGTTTACCCTGGTGAGCTATAGTAGTAGAGACACGAGATGTCCTACAAGTGATCCTCTTACTGACTGAGGAAGGTGAAGGTCATGAGAATCCAGCTCTCTTAATGACCTATGTATGATACTGATGCGGCTTCTCAGCGATCAGTTGGAGTATGAGTGGTAAGCCTCATCTCCACAGGGCATAATGTTGTTTGTAAAACATAATCAACCATGTAGTATAACTTGTTAGAGATGACTCCAAGTTAGTTGATTGATGTTACCTTACAATAATGTTTATATTCTCCACATCTCCTAAATTATAGAGATCTTGTTATACCTGCAACTGTTACAGAATGCTTTGAAGGCTTTACTGTTTAAGATATTCTATGATGTTATAATAAAGCTTCTGGCGAAGAGTTATAACTCTCGCTGGGACAATTATGTATAATTGTCTCACCCCGTAGGCTTCAACTTTTTAGGTGGACGTCGGAGACGAAGGAACCAGCCTACAGGTGATCAGTCTTAGCAGCAGAATTAGGGGCAGCAGTAATCTCAAGTGGAGATTGTCCTGCCATATGGTGTAGTTAGAGTCAGTCCTATGTGTCCTCTGTACTCTCAGGTCTTGGAGTCTTTTGTATAGTGATCTTGAGATTTTGTATCTTGATGTATATAATTACTCAAGAAGTAATTATACTGAGATGTAAACAGTTTACCTCCCTTTATGAAAGAAGCTTTTATGGATTCAAGCTCTTATCACAAAAAGTTTTAATTTCCCGTGATTTTTGTCTTCCGCTGATTACCGATTCGCTTCCGCTAAGTTTTAATCGTGTTTATTTCATGGTTTGGAGATCAGAGCCCACACTATTATGGGACAAGCCTCTTCATCCTCTCATGTTGAAGTAGATGTCATGTACTCCAAGGGTATATTCTACAAAAGAAGGAATTCCTCCTCCATCTGGTGCCTCAAGTGTGGAAAGAAGGGTCACTTCAAGATAAATTGTCTACAAGGCAAGAAGACCCATCATCAAAAGAAAAGAGAAGAGAAGTGGCACTCCAACTCAAGCTCAAGTGAATATTCAAGTGGAGATCAAGCTCAAGCTCTAGTGAAGAAGGAGAATGTCATTTTGATCTTATGGCTTCTACAAGGAAAGACTCAAATGAGTAAATCTAAACTCTTTAGATAAAGAACCCTTAATTGCTATCATCAATGCTACTCGTGCCTCTCTTAAGTCTTCTAAAAGAAAAAGAAAAAAGGTTGCTAGAATTGTTGATAATATGCATGTAGAATTAGATGATCTTGAACATGTTAATTCTTTCTTGCTTGATGATAAAATGCTTGCTTAGCCAAGTAGACTCTCTTAAACTTGAAAATGCTAGTTTGCTTGATAAGATTAGATTTCTAAAAGCTCAACCTCTTATGAGTAGTTCTAATGAAGAGCATACTTTAATTGTTGATTCTCTCATGTTTGATATTGATGTTCTTAAATCTGAAAATAAGGACAAACATTTTGTTTTACAAGGTTTAGAATCTAAAAATGGGATTTATCATTCTAAGATTGCTTTGCTTGAAACAAAAAATGCCTCTTTGCTTGCTAAAATCAATGTGCTTGAATCTTGTTCTAGTTCTACTAGTAGATAGGATATTGTTGTTGCTCTTCATATTGATAGAGATTCTTATTTAACTAAAGCTCTTTACTTAGAAAATAATCTTTTACATTCTAGAGATAATGTTAGTCATTTGTCTTCTACTATTACTTCTCTTATGCATGATAATCATAGTTTGAGATCTTCTTTGCAAAGATTCTTAGTTGGTAAAAAGAATCTTAATGATATCCTACACCATACTACTAAACAAATTAGTAGACATGGTTTAAGGTATGATGGTAGTCAAAGGAGCAACAAAGGTAAAGGACCTCCAATCTTCCATGGAGAATCCTCTAGTTCCAACACTATGGACACATGCAACTATTGTAGTGATATTGGTCATTATTATACTTGTTGTCCTTTTAGGAAAGAACCCAAGAGGAATATGACTTGGGTTTCTAAGCTAACCCCTCCGGATCCAAAAAAACATGACTGGGGACCATTTCATCTTTCTTCTTGTAGGTACTTGCAAATGGATTGACTTGAGCTTGAGTGGGTAAGACCTTGGTGAAGGCTGAAGACTCAAGCTAAGTGGGTAAGCTCCTTGGTAAGGTGGATGTATCCTTGTCGTTGGATGGGTAAGTCCTTTGGTGGTCTTGTGTTGTAATCTCTTTGGTGATAATATAGAGAAAAGAACTTGCAAAGTCCTAGAGGTTGACCACTCTAGGTAGTGGATTGACTCACTTCTAGTTTGAGGTGTAGAGCCACTCTACATCCCTTTGTCAAGTTCTTTCTATCAATCTATCTCATCCTTGCTATGCTTGTTAGGTAGGACTTCAAATTGACTTTAAGTTATTGCTCTAAAATTGATATAATTTGAAGGTCAAATCTATTTTGTGATAATTTTTGTATCTCTATTCACCCCCCCTCTAGAGCCCTTAGATCCAACAAGTGGTATCAGAGCAAACTTGGAATGAACTTCAAGGGGACATATTTATAGCTGGGGTGCTCCCTTGAGTTGGGGAACACTTAGGGCTGAAATATAGCCATTTTTACACAAGGCTACAGATTATTTCATCCAAACAAGTCACCAACAGTTATATTCACTTTTTCTGCATTTTTCGTACAGACTTGAGCTATTAAATTGCAAATTAACTTATCAATCCACATGAAAGAAGAAGGGTGAGATGTGTATAGGGTTACAACAAGTGGAAAGGGAATGGTAAGAACAAAGGTAAAGATTTTATTGATTTTAACCAATAATAACTTGTTTTTGTCAAGTTAGTGTGCACTATGCATGTTTTTTTGAGTCAAAAGTGGTATTTTGTGATTCTCTTCCCACTCTTGCTCAAAAAACTATTTCTAATGCTTTCATTGTGCATGACTAACTTGCTTACACATGTTTAGATATGGCTTATATCTTTAGCATGTCTCTAAATATATTTTTATGAAATATATGTGCCTTTTGACAACAGCTTTGTCGGTCAAGTTTGTCCTATTTGAAATTTAACCGATAGGCACCAATGGGTGTTGCCAATAGCTATCATCACTCGACTTATCAATACACAGAACTCGACCGACAAAACTGTGCACAAAATATACATTTGTCTTATTGAATGAGAATTTCCCTCTCAACTAGATTTTCTCAACCAATAGTCTTATTATTTGTCACTCTAATTTGGTGCCTTTATATATGCATATTTCCATGCTTTAAATTTCCCATCATGCTTACAACTCTATCTCTCTAAATGTTCTAAATTGGCATATCTATATCTTGCAATTACTTATTTTGAGTTGATTTGAAGGTTTTGATGATGATGTCTTTGGATCTTTTGGTTGTGTCTAAATTGCTTCCGCTATGCCCAAACATGCTACATCTATCTAGTTGTATATCTTGTTTGGATACAACCTTGAGGTTCTTAGTGGTAATCATCTTTTGGTAATGATACATTCTTGTTAGTGAGTTATATCCTTTCATGCTTATAAAATTGCATATCTCTTTGTTTGGATATATCTCTACATCTACTCATAGATTTCTTTATATTGTGTATCTCTTGATATATCTTACTATGATCTAAATCCTAATAGTAGTCCTAATTTGTGATATCATCTACTAGTAGTTCATATACATGTAGCTCTAGCCTTGTTCATCAAGTGGTATTTCACTATATTTTATGCTTGTATCTTATCTCATACATGCTCAAGCTTGTTGCTTAAATTGCATATCTACTATCTTGAGTTGCTTGCATAACATTGTGATGCAGGATACATAGAGCTACATTGTATGTAGAAATTGAACCATTTTTAGTTTTCTTGCGAATTTTGCTCTAGTTTCAATTTTTGGTGCAAGACTAGTGTTTTTATGCAGAAACGGCCTTCTAAGAAAGACTCATTGATTTTCCATGAGCCATGTCACTTCTTGAGAAAATTATGTCATCTTGAGGTCAAAATTGTGATTTATTGTTTTTCTGCAGGAATTTATCTGGCATTTTGGGTTCTTCAAGTGCATTATTTAACTTGCTTTTCTTTCTATGCTTGGACAAGCCCCTGTCTGTTCTCTTCTACTCTCCTTATATAACCTTTTATTATCTCCTTTTTCTTAACAAGTGGTGTTTTCTATTTCTTAATACCCCCACTTTATGAAATGACAAAGGGGGAGAAAGGTATGTCTTCTTTTAACAAAAGAGGGAGAAGGCATGTCTTACATGAAGATGAGAAGCATGTCCATGCAAAGGAGAAGGTAAAGGGAGGAAGATATATATGTGTAGTTCATATATGAGTAGAAGGCATAGTATTCTACAAATGTTATGAAAGATAACCATGCTGGAGAAATAACATCAATTGAGGGGGATTATGACAACTCCACTAGCATCAATTGAGGGGGAGTATGAGAACTCCACTAGCATCAATTGAGGGGGAGCATATGAACTCAATTCTATTGAAACCCCTAGGTTTATCCAAAGGTATGACCTTACTTAAATGCTTTCAATAATTTTATGGAAAGGTTTGTCATCTTCAAAAATGGAGAGAATGTTGACTCAAGGTCTAAATTGACAAAACCCTTGTTTTGATGATGACTAAACCATTCCAATTCTTTGTGTCTAATGCTTCTACTTGAGTGATTTCAGATTAGGTATAGACACACTCCAAATGCCCTAACTTATGCATCTCAACTTGAAGAAAAGACAAGTCAAAGTCAATACAAGTGCACATTTTTGGAATATGATGTAAATCCATTAGAATCATGTTGTAAACCACTTGTAATGATTGTATGACTTGTAATTAAGCTTAGAAAAAATTAGGAGCACTTAGATCGAATGGTTAAGCACTCAAAATCCATTTACTAAAAGCCACATCAGGTTGTTCATCGGTTGAGTTGCAAACTCAACCAATCCTGTTTGGATCTAGAAAATGACTTTTGATCGGTCGAGTTTTCATTTCATAGAACTCAACCGATCCCTCTACAGACCAAAACTAATTTAAGTGAATCGGTCGAGTTACCCCAGGACAAACTTGACAGATGGCCTAAATTGGTCTTGTCTCTTAGTGGGACCGGTCGAGTTAGCTTTATAGAAACTCGTCTGATTGCACTGTACAAAAAAGTGTAGCAAAGTGTTTCTAGCCGTTGTGGAGTTGCAACAATTGAAAATATATCTGTTGCAAGAAAACAATAGTTAGTTTTCATTCTTAAGTGTTCCCAAAGGCTAAGAGGCATCCCCAGCAATAAATAGGACCCCTTGGGCTTCATTCCAAGGTTGATCATTTAATTCAAAACTCTATATGAGGTTCCTATTCTATAGTTGAGTGTATCCTACAACCCCCTCTCTCTCTAAGCTTAATTGCTTGCTACATTCATTAGAGTGAGTAGGAAATCTGTAAGAGAGCTAGTTCTACATGTATATCTTGTGAGGCTCTCACTTCCACCACCTCCCTATCTCTCTTTTCAACCATGAAGATGAAGGTTCTCTCTCTTGGCTAAGAGAGGTAAAGAAGAACAAGAGAAGGATTTCCTTGGTGAAGATCAAGATTGATGACTTGGAGCAAGTGTGGGTAATACCTTGGTGAAGGCAGAAGACTCCTTGCTCAAGTGGGTAAGTCCTTGGTGGAAGCTTCTCTGAGTGAAGGTGAAGTCAAAGGCTGAAGATCCAAGAAGAGTGGGTAATTCCTAGAAGGCTAAAGACTTGTGCAAGAGTGGGTGAGTCCTTGGAATAAGGCGGGAGACTTTTTGCAAAGTGGGTAAGTCCTTGGTAAGGTTGAAGACTCGTTGTATTAGATAGGTTAGTCCTTTGGTTGGTCATGTATTGTAAGTCTTATGAATGAATATAAGAGTGCAATGGTTAAGAAATCCTAGAGGCTGACCTCTCTAGGTAGTGGACTGACTCACTTCTAGTTTGAAGTGTGGAACCACTCTACATAGCTTGTAACTTGGTGTATGTTCAATATCTCTCTCCCTTGCTATGCATGTTTTAGTTGCACTCAAATATCCTATTTAGCAACCTTATCTTGTGATATATCTTGAAGGTCTACTGAATTTTGTTTAAGTGCATTCAGCTCTATTCATCCCCCCTCTAGTGCATCCAATCACCCATATATGATCCAATAGTTTTGGCTATCAGAGTAGAAACATAGAAGGTGAGAGGATGTTAGACTTTGCAGTTGCATATGATATGATATGATTTTCGCAAGCACCTATTTCAAGGAAAGAGTTATAAGATTACTTTCAAGAGTGGGCAAAATTGTAGCCAAATTTATTACCTCCTTATGAGGCAGGTGGACCATAAACTAGGCAAGGATTGTAAAGTGATTCCTGGGGAAGAACTTGAGACCCAACATAGGTTGTAGGTTTTATATATTAACATGAAGATCAATAAAGGAAAGAATAACATAAACCAAGATAGTAGGATCAAGTGGTGGAATCTTAAAGGAGAAAAGAAATTGACTTTTCTTGATAAACTCATTAGGGAGGGAACATGGAACTTGAAGTCTAATGTCAACACTATCTGGCATAACATGAGCCCGTGAATAGAAAAAATTGCCAAAGAGATTTTGGGTGAGTCTAAAGGTTATGGGCCTCTACAGAAAGAGACTTGGTGGTGGAATGATGAAGTACAAAATGCTATTAAACTGAAAAGGGAGATCTATAGGAGTTTGCCCAAATCTCAAGATGATGTAATGTTCTAGAGACACAAGCAAGCAAAGAAAGAAGCTAAAACAATTGTTCAGGAGGCAAGGTCTACATACTTTCATGATATTTATAAGAAGTTGGACACAAGAATATGGGAAAACATATATATATAATGGCTCATATAAGAGAAGGGAAGTGAGTTGAATCAAGTAAACTGCATCAAGAGTGAATATGGTAGAGTGTTGGTGATGGATGAAGATATCAAGAACCAATGGAGAAAGTACATCCATAAGCTTTTCTATGGAGATGTTGTAAATAATATTAGAGACTCGTGTGACATGAATAAAAGAGATATCTTTTACACACTGCGAGTTTCACTATTTCAGGTCAAGAATGCTTTGAAAAGGATGAAAATGATAAAGGCATGCAGACCAAATGGTATTCCCATTTATGTATGTAAGAGTATGGGGGATGAAGGAGTTATGTGGTTAGAAAATTTCTTTAACAAGACAACGAAGACCAAGAAGATGTTGTATGAGTGGAGAAATAGTACTATTGTCCCCATCTACAAGAACAAAGGTAATATTTAGAGTTTCATACTACAAAGGTATCAAGTTGATGAGTCACACAATGAAGCTTTGGGAGAGGATTATGGAGCAGAGGTTAAGATCTATAATGCAGGTATCAAAAAACCAATTTGGTTTTACACTTGGAAGATCAACAATGGATGCTATTTTTCTATTAAGGAGGCTTATGGAGAAGTATAGAGAAAGAAAGAGAGATCTTCATATGGTTTTTATTGATTTGGAAAAGGCTTATGGTCGAGTACCCAGGGAAGTGTTATGAATGCTTTTGAAGAAAAAGGGTGTGCCAATCCAATATGTTCACTTCATTAAAGACATGTATGATAGCTCTACTGCAAGTGTGAAGACTCTTGGAGAAGAGACATCAACTTATTCTATCATAGTTGGGGTACACCAAGGATCCACACTCAGCCCATATATGTGCATTCTTTTAATGGATGAGTTGACAAAGAGTGTTCAGGATGATATTCCTTGGTGCTTGTTATTTCCTGATGATATTGTATTGATTAATGAAATAAGGATGGGTTGAATGGTAAAGTTGAATTTTGGAAAAATACATTGGAATCAAATGGATTTATGATTAGTAGGAGAAAAACTGAGTATATGCATTGTAATTTCAGCCAATCTCAAAGTGTGAATGGTGGAGACAAGTTAAATCGAGTAGATATACAAAAATATGATAAATTTTGTTACTTGGTTTTTATTATTCAAATAGATAGGGATGTCCAAAATGACGTTTGTCATTGTATCACTACAGGATGGTTGAAATGAAGGAGTGCAATTGGAGCATTATATGATCGGAAGATCCCTCTCAGATTAGAAAGAAAGTTTTATAGAATATTTATACGACCAGCCATGCTCTATGGGAGTGAATGTTTAGAGGTGAAAAATAAGGTCTCAACAAGATGAACGTGGCTGAATTGCACATGTTAAGATGGATGTGTGGGAAGAAAAGAAAAGATCGCTTGAGAAATGACTATATTAGGAATAAAGTGGGGTGGAGAGCATAGAGGACAAGTTGCACAAGGGATGACTCAGATGGTATGGACATGTTCAACGAAGATCGACTAATGTGCCTAAACAAAGCAATGATATTAAGTCAAACACAATTATAGAAGAATAATAAGGCCTAAATTAACATGGGAAGAGTTTACAAAGAGATATTTTCAATCTCTACATCTCAACTAGAATATGACCCATGATACAATTCAATGGAAATGAGGGGTCCATGTAGGAGACCCCAACATAGTTGGGACTGAGGCTTAGATGATGATGATGATGATGATGATGATGATGATGATGATGATGATGATGATGATGATGATGATGATGATGATGATGATGATGATGATGATGATGATGATGATGATGATGATGATGATGATGATGATGATGATGATGATGATGATGATGATGATGATGATGATGATGATGATGATGATGATGATGATGATGATGATGATGATGATGATGATGATGATGATGATGATGATGATGATGATGATGATGATGATGATGATGATGATGATGATGATGATGATGATGATGATGATGATGATGATGATGATGATGATGATGATGATGATGATGATGATGATGATGATGATGATGATGATGATGATGATGATGATGATGATGATGATGATGATGATGATGGTACAATGCTATGTTTATTGTATTAAATACAAATCCATTGAAACAACCAGATCTATACATTGTCCCCACACCACAGTATACTATACCATGTTGAGGATTACTAAAGCCAGAATGGCTCCCTTTTTGTACAAGAAAAACAAAACATTTTGTAACAGATATAATTTTCTAACAAATACAGTTTTCTAACAGATATAATTTTCTAGATGTAGACGTTGTTATGTCTCTTGTAATGGATATAATTCCTAATGACTCTTCACGCACCCCCTCTCCACTTTTTTGCAAGAACCCTCCTCTTCTTCTGTGTTTTTACGCAAGCATATTTCTCTCATTCCATTCTCCTATTTTATATAAACAAATTTCTACAACTTCTCTATTTTTGTTATTAATTTATAGTCATTGAATCTTTATTAGTTTTGATTCTTCATTTTCATTCCTAAAATTATATTCATATCTATTTTACATTATATTTTTAGTATTTTTATAATTATTCTTGACTTGAGGTGACACTTCTAAATATGTTATGCATTCTTTCTGTATAATTATCTTTTATCGATCCGTACATAGATCATAAAGAACATGAAAATTTTACATGTCAGTGGAGCTAATCTAAATAATGGTTGCAAAGTGTTAACAAGGGAAATTGTCTCATCAAATTCTATTAGATGACGACTTGAATGGACTACCTGAGATGTTCTATATCTAGATAGAATTTATGGTGAAAAAATAAATAGAAAAATCTCATTAGTAGTCATTAAAGAAAATGTTTCACATGTATGAGGAACTTATTGAGCTACCTAGTTGGTATTAAGATCATTCTAAATATAAAATAATGTCTTTTGATTCATAAATCAAAAGGTAGTTAGTTGTACCACATCTAGAGATACACCAATTTGTACATCAAACATGGCCATTTTATGAACCATTGCATTAGATATTGAATCAAATGCAATAATATATTGTATTAATTTCTCTTCATGTAGTTCATGTTGTAACTTTAATATTAATTTACTAGTTTTTTTAATTATGTTTTTCTAATCTAAACATGACGGATATAACAATCTGTTTGTTGGAATAAGACCTCTCTGATCCTTGGGTGTGTTTGGTACTATTCAAATTAAGAAATTTATAATATAGTAACACAATGTATAATAGAATACAAGTAACTAGTATTGCTAATGACCACAAACAAGATATGTTGGACAATATAAATAATAAACCAACCCTAATTAAAAACTTAAAATTGAAAATGATTACAATGTTTGCTATATGGAGGAGCATTGCTTCTACTGGAGTCAATACTTCCTGCATGGAGATGCATTGCTCTCCTGTGGAAGCTATTAAGATTCTCTTTATTTCTATTTTCCTTTTACTTAAGTCTTATGTAATAAGGGCCTAAGTATAATAGGTCCATTAGGGTTTGTTGTTTGCTTCCTTGTTGTGTCCCATCCTATTTAAAGAAGAGGGTTGTACACTTTCCAAAATCTAGAAAGATGACTACTTTCTACATAGTATCAGAGCACGACATATAGACACCTTACAACCTCCTTTCCCACTCGATGTCACCATCGTCTCCCCTCCCATCCCCACTAATCATATTTGTTCTTCTTCACCATTGTTGATCGCACCAAGGGAGATCTAGTCTTCTTTGTATCCCTATCCTCTTCCCAACAAGAGGATCTAAGAGTGATGCCTATGGTCTTTCTGTCGGTCGTATGCCCTAAAGGTTGGTTGTTCATAAAGTCATACGACCTCCTTTTTTAGTCATATGTGAGTATCTTTAACAGGGCTTTATCTACGTATTATTTGGTATATTTGGATCTTTCCAACATATCTCTATATCTCTTGGTGATCCATAATGTTCACTACCTATTCTAGGTTCTTTTCTAGACTTAGATTTGTTGTGTTTGCCACCTACATGTCATGTTTGTGGCCTAAAATGGTGTGTTGTCGTCGCAAATCTATTGTTTTGTATTCTACTACACTCGAAACAACATGTTAGCTTCCTGACATATGTTTTGAGTGACTTTATGACACCTTTTCTGCTGAAAACGTGTTGTTCTATTTTACCTTTTGTTGGAACATTATTTCTTCATCTTCTTCCTTTGTTTGGATTCGTGACACACACCCTATGAGTGTAGCCTCTGTGAAGTTCAATGGTTCCAACTACGTCCTATGGGCAAACTCCTTTCAGATCTATGCACACTCTTTTGAAAAATTAGAGAATCTCATAGATCTACCTCCACCACAAGAAGACACATCTAGCAAAAATAAATCTACGAAAGAAACATCTGACAAAAAAAAGATAGACTTTAAAAAGTGGGCTGGACATTACTCTCTAGTTCTCTCCTAGATTTTGAATACCTGTAAAATCACATATCTCTGGTAATCTACTTTTATCCGACACATCCAAGAAGGCATGGGATCACCTTGCCCAAGTGTACTCTAGAAAAGGAAACACATCCTGAGTATTTGATCTATACAAACATTTTCATTCCATTAAACTTTAAGATAAGTCAACGTGTGCTTCACATTTCAAAACTTTTAAATGGTTTGGGCTGAGCTCAAGCTTCATCACCCGTTATCATTTGATCTTAATACAGCTATGTCAATTTTGGCATCTCTACCTTCTATTTATGAAGTTTTCCACCAATACATTCTTACATCTGAACCCGTGACAACATTATATTATGTCTGTCTTTGACTATTGTTGGTATGTATGCCCTGAGAGCCAATCATGGGATGATTGGTTGGATACATTAAGATTGATTTGATAAACATCAAAGGTAAGCTTCCAATTCTTTCTGGTTCAATCATATGAGATAGTGATAGAACAGATTGAATGTCTAGAGAATGACAGTACTCAATGACGTATGCTTTCAGGTTGAGGACCTGAACGATGAGATCATACGAATGCTAAGAGTTTGTACATTCATGTTATGTCCCTAGTCGTATGTCATTGTGGAAGGTAGATAGACAACAATGACACACAAGACTAGATTGTGGTGTTGGTTGATGACAGAATCTCATTAGTCATGATATAGAGATATCAAACCAAACACATAGGTACTTGTTAGAGAACAAGTGTACCGGACAGACCCACCGTGAGTTTGACACATGGAACCATGACATGGTAGTCACAGTCAGTACTCACAGTGATGGTGGTGAGTGTGATTCTTTGACCTGAAATCACTACACTCAACACATGTCGTTGGGCACACTTTGACATCATCAAACGCAGTCCTGAAACATGGGTTGTTATAAAGGTGATGATTGGGTGGCTTTGACACATGGGGCTTTTAAGGGGTGAGTAATAGATATGGGATTTGTCCCTCCTGAGGGAGTTTGATATCCAAGGCCACTTGATGAGTAGGATTGAGATAGGCGTGCACACGCATGTGTGAATCAGTATGTGATATTGATGTCATACATATCTTGTTCAATCTACTCTGAGATCAAGAAAGTGAATGAACGTTGACAGGATGACTGTTCCATACCTCAAGTTCATTCAGGATATCAGTGACAAAGGAATTATACATTCACTGTAACACCATTCACGGATTGTAGGATTGAAAGTTGTTCTCCAACTTTCTACTTTCACTTGGGTAGCACTGATGTGTGACTAGGCACTGCTCTTTGCTTGTGAAGTCATAAGTGTTATGGACTTTCACTGCCAACGTGAAATGAACCTACAGGGTCACACACATAGGATTTAACCTGAAAGAGGAGTTTTGTCCACAAGCAATGTTTAGATTGATTACTAAAGGAGTTTAGTAGTTCAATTAAACACTCAATCAATTGATAGCTCAATATCATATTGTTCAAGGTGTTGGACACATTGATTGGAGTATCAGATTGATTGAAATCACATTTGACTGATTCTGCACAACCTGTACTCCCAACTGATCGGTTCAAGTGTTGAACCGATCGGCTGAGGTTGCTGAACCGGTCGGCTCAAGTGTTGAGTCGATCAGCTCATGGTCAGAGTGAAACGATCGGTTCAAGTGTTGAAATGATCGGTTCAACTGGTGCAACCGAGCAAGTTGGGAAAGTCAGGTCGGTGAGAATTTTCCTTGCGTTTCACTTGCCCAATTTGATTGGAACAAGGATTGGTATTCGATACCAATTAGAAACAAAAGAAGGAAAGTCAATCGGGAACTGATCAGGACCACAAACCGACCGGTTCAGAAATGAACCGATCGGCTCATGGGTCCCAACCGATCGGTTGAGGTGTCAACCGACCGGTTCAGGTCCCCAACCGACCGGTTCAATTGTGAACCGATCGGTTCAGGTTGCGAGTTGGTTGTTTTGTGGAAAATCTCGAACCCTTCTACTCCTGTTTTTAGTCCCGCATTGCCCGGGATGGAGAACCCTGTCCCATGACCCTCCTATATATATAGGGGTATTGGGGGCTTCTCAATGTACAACTCAGTGCAACCAGTTGCTCTGCAAAGTTGTCGTTCTCTCTGGTTTTGGTAACCGAGAGAGAGCCCGAGCAAGTGCTTCCCGCAAAGGGAGGTGCAGCAAGGGAAGGACAACTACAGTTGCAACTGGCAGCAGGAGAGTGTGTTGGCGACTAGTATGTCAACAGGAGGGTGCGACTCCTTTCACTTCCTTGTGGGACAAGGAGTTTGGAGTTCCAGGTAGTCCGTGTGGACTACTTCAGAGGCAGGAGGTTTCTGCCGCTCAGGAGGACAACTGTCAATCCCGATTCCCGATAGTCCCGGTGAGAAGAGGAGTCGTCAATCCCGGTGCGACCAGGAGCTGCACAGACACCATCCAAGACCGGAGGTGAAGACCACACAAGCCGCGAGGTATTGTCGTCGAGCAAGCCTCGTGACAAGGTTTGATTCCACAAACCATCCTTTCCTATTATATAGACGTTGACGTGTTTCCTTGTTTTGGGTTTGGAGGAGAAATTTTTGTTTCCGCTGCCTTCTTTGCCTCCCCTAAAACCCAACAGCAGTATCAGAGCCACGTCAACTGATCCATATTTTAGGAATATTGATATGATCGATTTTGGTTTGTTGCCTTTATTTATTGCATACGATGCGAATAAAATTGGATTTATGCATGTCCAATCCTAAATCCACAAATCCCAATTACATATATGATATGTATTATTAATGCACTCGATACGCGTCACCCTTAAATGAGTTTTGTGGTGGATGTATAGCATGATTATGGCCAATAAACCCTATCTGTGTATGGTTGTGTGTGGTTGCTTGCATCTCGGTCTGCGCACTGATCTTCCTTCTCCTATTCCTGATGTAACTCGAAATAATTCGAGATTCTTTCCTACCTTTGCTCCCCCGAATGTAACTCGGGGTTTTCCCTTTTAAGCAATGTAATATTAGGATAGATTTTTTTTCTTGTTATGTCAAAGAAAGGCGGACATCAAGATGACAGCTGAGACGATCGGTTCAAGGCATGAACCGATCAGTTGACATTCGAGACGATCGGTTCAAGGAGTGAACCGATCGGTCGATGGCCGGTTCGAGGAGCGAGACGAGCGGGTGGCGGCCATGATGAGATGCACGACGACCAAGCGAACCGATCGGTTGGAAGAGCCAACCGATCGGCTGGTGGCACCCAGACGACCGGCCAGAGAGAGCAGATCATTCATATGATGAGTTGATCAACTCGGATGGCAAATCACAGATATTCATCTTATACAGGTTGCATGCGATGTAGACCTAGATGACCGTGATTCTTCTTGGCTCGAAGAATCACATTAGGATGGCCATAATCATTGATTTTTATCGTTTGTGCATGTTTTCTGTGGGATATAGAATGTATATGATACGTACTATGTATTGTGGTGATTGGATATGTATATGTATATAAAAACTGAATCCCTCATTAAAATATTAAGTTTTAGATGCCTTCCAAATGCGACACACGTGAAAAGCTTGATCGACCAAGTGTGGGCATGCCCTAGCGTGGTGCACTGTCTATCTCGTGGAAGCGTGAAGGATGAATGTGTGGGTCTGCCCTAGCAGGGTGCATATTCATCGTGTTTGCTTTGGGTCGGACTTAACAAGGTGACCTAGATAGGATCTAGCACCTTGAGGCATGGAGATGATCATGGCAAGGTGTTGCATATGACATCTTATCAAGAGTTGCATATGATGCAATTGGCAAAAAGTTGCCTACTTAAGAGATCTAAGTTGTGGGCGATCAGCCAAAGCTGACTCATGACTTAGAGGATTTTAGGATCTTACCCACTAGAAGGTCGTACACTACAATCTTCCGAATTGATGGTGAGGGCTATCAATTTGAAGTAAAAATAGTGGGAGCGATAATTAATTAAAGGCCTAATTTTATCGTCAACTTTCAAATCAATCAAACAAGTCAAAAAGAGTTTTGGACTAAAATTGCATATATTTCCTTTTGTTAAAATAAATGGTTAATCAACAATAATCACTTTATTTGCGATCGGTCTTTGAGACCAACAAATTAAATGGGAATAATTCCACGACTGGTTAGGATGATGAGAAGTGTTCTCAAAGAGCGAGAGCTCTAAGTCCTAGTTATACCAGAACCAGATGAACTCGATCCCACCACATCAATGGCTGAAAGTATGCTTATGGAAGCATACCTAGGATGACATTGATGACGAGTGCTTGATGTTGTGTTCTCTGAACTGTGAGTTGCAGAGACAACATGAGACATATGATGTCTCCAATACACTGTCCTAGTATGTCATGACAGAAGGAGATCTAGTAAGGTATTCACACACTCAATGTGATTGGGTATGTGGAAAACCTGACTAAGAAGGATTTCCTCTGAGCCAAGGGTTGGCTATTGGTATGATACTGCAAATGTTGCGAGAATCATACAATTCATGATAAGCTACAATATGAACAACTTTGACAAGTGTTGACAGAGTTGTTGGACATGTTGAGGATAGTAGAGGCAAAGATGAAGAAAGACAAACCATAATCTTTGATGTGATCAAAGAAAAGGTAATTCTTAAGGGCAAGGACAAGGGAAAAGCAAAGAAGTGTTCTGATGCTAGCCAGCAATCCAAGCCGTCTTCAGCCTCAAGGCACATGAGGAAAGGGTGTATGAGGGATTGACCTCTATATCTGGAAGAACAAAAGAAGATGCAGGAAGGGATGGAAATCTCCACCTAAGGTATCATGAAATAAACCGCTTCTTTATCTGAGGTATATGATACCAAGATATGGATATGTCATATATGATATGCAATATCCACAAAGAAGTGATGGCCTTTGTGAAAGGACCAAGAAAGAAGTACCCATCATTGGAGCAAGTGTTGCTGCCATAGATAGGAGTATCTTTCAGTTTATTTCAGCCTAAAGGGCACGAAATAGAGTTGAGAACTGTTATTTCATATATTGCCAATAGATAGAAACACTTTATTTTTGCATGTCGTATGACAATGATGGCAATTAATAAAGTTGATGTTTCAATCTTTTAAAGATATGATCTTTGGGGCAATGCCTTGTTTATCTTGTGGTATTTGATAAGATAAAATGATAACTAAAAGTTATAGATAACTCAAACTATAAAATTAGCATCAATCATGAGAAATTCATTTCTAGTTTCCATATGATGGATAAATCTAGACTCTTTTGGTTAGAGAACCAGTAAGAGACGTGAATATCTTAAACATGATTAATCAATCTTCAATAAAGGTAGTGGGAGAATGATTATCCAATTAGGTATAATACATGTGATGTATTTACATACCTATTGGAATGAATGCTAATACTTCTAATGGTATTTAGATAAATACCAATATGAATATCTTGAAGTGTTCAAGATTATCATAGATGAAGTACATATTTGGTAAATTGTTAATTCTTGATGAGATCAATGAATGAAATACTTGGACCAAATGTTTGAGATCCTTATGAGTGATTATGATAATGTATCATAGTGAACTCATGATTAAGGCATGGTGATGTCTAAATCAAGAAGGAATCATACTCTAAGGAGTTAGAGAATGATTATCAAAAGACTAAATTCTTCTTAATAAAAGAATACCCCACACTAATAAAGGACATTAAGAATCACAAGGAGTTGTGAGTTCTTATATCCTTAACAGATACACCTCAATTATCTATGGATGAGTTGTTCATGTGATGAGTCAACTATCTAGATGAATATGAGGAACCAAATCCTGAGTTATGGTTTATGACCATTACATCCTAAATGACATCCATGTAAACCATAAGGTATGACCTTGATGGTAGCACCCATTGGATCAAATCCATAAGTGCAAATGAGTCTTAAATGTTAAGACACATGGATAACATTTTGAGAAGGATGATGCTTGTTGATTGCAACTTAATGACTAAGACATTTGGAATATGGATACTAAAACCGCATTCCTATGAGGAATACAATAAGGATGTGTATGTGACACAACCTATAAGGTTTATGAATCCACTAATGCAAATGAAGTCTATAAGTTACAATGGACTAATCAATGTGATTGATTGAGTACAAGCAACTCAGAATTGGATCTTTACTTTGATGATATAGTCAAAGGGTTTGACTGATATGTCAAAGATAAAGAAGGGATCTGTGATTTAGTGGGAGCATGTTCACATTCCACATGTTGATGTGAAATGGAAATGTTCTAAAATGGAAATCCAAAAGTGGAAAATATCTTTAAGGAAGATAGAGATGTTTCCTATGTGATAGGAATAGAGATCTATGGAGATAGTTCTCGAAAAACCTCTTGACCTGAAAAGAGAAAGCATACATTGGCAATCTGTATTGAAGGGTTCAATATGCACAGATTCAGTGGGAGAAAACTTATCCATGTTACATGGAGTTAGTATCCCAAGGCCAAGTGTACAATTCTTATGAAGAATGGTAACACTAAGAATAGATATGGATCTATCATGTATGTAATCATCCCATTATCTTGCATGGCAAGAACAAAAATGCATTCATCATATTGTATGTATGACATGACAATTTGATGTGCTCATCCTGTTAACTCGTATGTGGGACATGACGAGTGGATGTATGTCTGCTTCCAGTAACGGTTACTGGAATACCATGAGAACTTGATAAGTACTTGTGAAGTACTAGTTCTATGGATATAAGGAAGAGTTCAATGTAAAGAGTTACACTGCTGCGAACTTCCAAAAAGACAGAAAATTAATCGCAAAATATATATATAGGATATATAAAAGTGAAAGTTTGTTGATAATTAGAAGTGTTCCAATAAAACCATTTAAAAGGAAATGTCGAGTATCTATGTGTTAGCGAACAGCATTAGATACTATATGGATCTGGAAGTTCATGAGATGAACTTAGAGATATTCCGCTCATTGATGACAAGTATGGAATCCTTGATCATGCAATGTGGCTAAAGGTTAGCAAAGGAATACTAGATCGCATATTACGGCAACTCCATCTCATACGTATGACGTACAGCGAAGAGATGAGATATATGCAATTAAAACTGAATTTGGCAAGGTGTTGCCATTACTCACTATGTTCGCACTACAGCACAATAACATGTTTAAAATCACTATGAATATGATTCAAGGGTGATTGGCTCGCAGTGCAAGTAGGAGTCTGTCGGTATGTATGCCCTGAGAGCCAATCATGGGATGATTGGTGGGATACATTAAGATTGATTTGATAAACATCAAAGGCAAGCTTCCAATTCTTTCTGGTTCAATCATATGAGATAGTGTTAGAACAGATTGAATGTCTAGAGAATGATAGTACTCAATGAATATATACTTTCAGGTTGAGGACCTCAACGATGAGATCATACGGATGATAAGAGTTTGTACATTCTTGTTATGTCCCTAGTCGGATGTCATTGTGGAAGGTAGATAGACAACAATGACACACAAGACTAGATTGTGGTGTTGGTTGATGACAGAATCTCATTAGTCATGATATAGAGATATCAAACCAAACACATAGGTACATGTTAGAGAACAAGTGTACCAGACAGACCCACCGTGAGTTTGACACATGGAACCATGACATGGTAGTCACAGTCAGTACTCACAGTGATGGTGGTGAGTGTGATTCTTTTACCTGAAATCACTACACTCAACACATGTCGTTGGGCACACTTTGACATCATCAAACGCAGTCCTGAAACATGGGTTGTTATAAAGGTGATGATTGGGTGGCTTTGATACATGGGCCTTTTGAGGGGTGAGTGATAGATATGGGATTTGTCCCTCCTGAGGGAGTTTGATATCCAAGGCCACTTGATGAGTAGGATTGAGATAGGCGTGCGCACACATGTGTGAATCAGTATATGATATTGATGTCATACATATCTCGTTCAATCTACTCTGAGATCAAGAAAGTGAATGAACGTTGACAGGATGATTGTTCCATGCCTCGAGTTCATTCGGGATATTAGTGACAAAGGAATTATACATTCACTGTAACACCATTCACGGATTGTAGGATTGAAAGTTGTTCTCCAACTTTCTACTTTCACTTGGGTAGCACTGATGTGTGACTAGGCACCGCTCTTTGCTTGTGAAGTCATAAGTGTTATGGACTTTCACTGCCAACGTGAAATGGACCTGCAGGGTCACACGCATAGGATTTAATCTGGAAGAGGAGTTTTGTCCACAAGCAATGTTTAGATTGATTACTAAAGGAGTTTAGTAGTTCAATTAAACACTCAATCAATTGATAGCTCAATATCATATTGTTCAAGGTGTTGGACACATTGATTGGAGTATCAGATTGATTGAAATCGCATTTGACTGATTTTGCACAACCTTTACTCCCAACCGATCGGTTCAAGTATTGAACCGGTCGGCTCAAGTGTTGAGTCGATCGGCTCATGGTCAGAGTGAAATGATCGGTTCAAGTGTTGAAATGATCGGTTCAACTGGTGCAACCGAGCAAGTTGGAAAGTCGGTTCGGTGAGAATTTTCCTTGTGTTTCACTTGCCCAATTTGATTGGAACAAGGATTGGTATTCGATACCAATTAGAAACAAAAGAAGGAAATTCAATCGGGAACTGATCAGGACCACGAACCGACTGGTTCAGAAATGAACTGATCGGCTCATGGGTCCCAACCGATCGGTTGAGGTGTCAACCGACCGGTTCAGGTCCCCAACCAACCGGTTCACTTGTGAACCGATCTGTTCAGGTTGCGAGTTGGTTGTTTTGTGGAAAATCTCGAACCCTTCTACTCCTGTTTTTAGTCCCGCATTGCCCGGGATGGAGAACCCTGTCCCATGACCCTCCTATATATATAGGGGTATTGGGGGCTTCTCAATGTACAACTCAGTGCAACCAGTTGCTCTGCAAAGTTGTCGTTCTCTGGTTTTGGTAACCGAGAGAGAGCCTGAGCAAGTGCTTCCCGCAAAGGGAGGTGCAGCAAGGGAAGGACAACTGCAGTTGCAACTGGCAGCAGGAGAGTGTGTTGGTGACTAGTACGTCAACAGGAGGGTGTGACTCCTTTCACTTCCTTGTGGGACAAGGAGTGTGGAGTTCCAGGTGGTCCGTGTGGACTACTTCAGAGGCGGGAGGTTTCTACCGCTCAGGAGGACAACTGTCAATCCCGACAGTCCCGGTGAGAGGAGTCGTAATCCCGGTGCGACCAGGAGCTGCACAGACACTGTCCAAGACCGGAGGTGAAGACCGCACAAGCTGCGAGGTATTGTCACCGAGCAAGCCTCGGGACAAGGTATGATTCCACAAACCATCCTTTCCTATTATATAGACGTTGACGTGTTTCCTTGTTTCGGGTTTGGGGGAGAAATTTTTGTTTTCGCTGCCTTTTCTGCCTCCCCTAAAACCCAACAACTATCTCATTCTGCATCTTTTACAAGTATTGTCAAAGAGCTTGCTGACCTTGTTGTTGTCGAACAAGGGCATGAGAGGTGTATCAACATAATAAAACAATGTCTCATACTCCATCCTTTTCTCTTTGCCTTAATGTAGCCCCAGTGGGTTTATTTAAAAATTCAAATGCTCTCAGGTCGGGCAGCCCACTTTCTCCACTACGCTCCACAATTTTTGTTGAAGGGTTCAAAAAAAGACTACAAGAAGCTCATTCGAAGAAAATGCTCAGATGATGCACTATTAGGAAAATAGAAGTGACGAGTCTCTTGTTATTTATGGATGATGTCTTGATATTCATCAAAGGTAGGGGATGTGGTTTTAGTCCTCTCAAACTAATTATGCAGAACTTTGGGATATAATCATGCATGAGATACAATGAAAGAAAAATGCATATCTATCTCTCTTATTCATGCAAAAAAGATTGAGCTCATGGAGATACTAGGTATGCAGAGGGGAAAATGGCCCAATAAATATCTCGGGTTTCCCATGGAGTAGGAAGTTTAAGAGAGAAATGTTTTCATCAATATTTATTAGTTGAAAGATATGATAATCTAATGCCCTAGACCTGAATTGACAAATAGCTGCATGTTTTATTTTCTGAGTATTTATGCTATGGGATTGGTGAAATTTTGGATGAAGTAAGGTGATAGAGACAAATACACCTTGAAACACATGGAAATGCTCGTCTAATTTTGTTTGGGGGAAATTTATTCCCCCATCTAGTTGGAAATCTTTGGTAGACCCACAGAATGAAGGAGGGTTAGGTCTGTAAAACCTTTTAGACCTTGCGGATCATCAAGCTTCATTGAGAATCAAAAGGATAGTTGAATTTCACACTAAATGGCGCATGTGAATTAAAAAATGATATGCAATGAACCAACAACTACAAATTGAACATGTCAAACCTTGAGGATCATCATAGTTTGTTGAGAATCAATAGGCTAATTGAAGATCACAGTACATGGAGCATGTGGATGAATAAATGATATGGAATGAACCTACAACTACAACTAGAACACAAATGTGGATTGTTGACAACCTAGAGGAAAATTGTGGAGATTAGAACTAAATTCGTTGATCGTACAATCAAATAACTTTAGGGAAAAATGTAGACAATCCCATTTAGATGATGATGCAACTATTGGAATTTGGCAAACCATGCATGTCTCGAGATGGAGTCTGAAAACCTTTAGGACACATATTAAATACTTTTGGACACTAGATAGAGTGATCAAATGGAACCATAATGTTATAACAGTTGCATTCCTTGTGAAGATGCTAATGAGTCCCATGAACATCTGGTTTGATGCCTGCAAATTCAAGAAATACTTATCAGGGAGATCAAAACTCAACTTGAAGGGCAACTACAACCTACAACAAAACCTATTTTAAATAGGGCATGGGAGGAAATGGAACAACACCTTATCACTTTGGGTGATTACTTCATACTTTGGGTGATTACTTCATGTGTTCATTTCATTTTATAGGAAAGGAATCACAAAAGGCATGGAGAATGGGGTAATGATGTTCAGAGCCTCTATTTCAAGAACGAGAAGGAAATCAGATTATTAGACTACACATATAAAGATAGACTAGAGGATATAAACTCGATAAAAAAAAATGGGATCTTATGTAACATGTGTATGAAGTTTTCTCTTGTTTGTTGCACTATGATTTCTCTTGAATCTTCTCATATAGGTTGTAACTAGAGCTCTGCAACCCTTAAGATTGTTATGTTGGTAATTATAGTCATGGATGTGACTTGCAATTTTGTCCCCTTGTGGGGGGAAAATGTATGTACCATGGATTTCCCATATGTATATATACATATAAATAGAAAGAGAGAAAGTTTGAGAGTGAGGATAGAATTCACTTAAATGTATCAGATATGCAATACACTCAAATTATTCCACTATTTAATAATTTATGTGAAAATTCAAGCTCTTGATGTTCTTAAATGTCTTATCAAAAGACTATATATACAAGTTGAGCTCATTTTAACACTTATTGGTAATACATTTAAAGAAAAAATGTTGAACTAGAAGTAATTGTGCGTACATTTTTGTTGTTGTTATTATATGACTGACCTCTAAGCATCAAAAGAAGATAAATTTGGCATTTAGTCTATATTTCTATAACAATGACTATGAATGTTTTGGATTTCAAAAGGAATTCAACATGCCATGTTAATGTCACTTGAGTGTACAATACAATCAGTAAAATTGTGTGTATTCTATCTTGACAATATATATATAGGGCCCATCTTTATTGCCCGTGCGGGTAGCTACCCGCCCACCCTTCCAACCACCTTTTTTCAAATTTTTTTGTTTGCAATTGCAGAGGACCATTTTGTCTAGCTCCCCAAAAAATTTCATCCAAAAATAATATCATTTGTCCCCCCAAAATCAAAAAAACCCGTCCTTATATATATCTGATGTATATTTTGTACAGAGTTACTTTTTTGGCCAGCAGAATTACTTTTTTGACACCATAGTTACTTTTTTTACAGCAGAATTACTTTCTTAGCTAGGAGAGTTACTTTTTTGGCTGTCGGGTAGCGAAAATACAGGCTACCCGCGCGGGCAATGAATGAATTCCCATATATATATGTATATATATATACATATATATACATATATATATGACTATATATATGTATATATCATTTAGTCTATGAATATAGAATACACATATTGTACTGAGTGTACAATACACCCAAGTGACATTAACATGCCAACTTGAATTATTTCTGAAATCAAATTCAGTCATAGTCATTTTTATAGAAATATATACTAAATGATATATATATATAAACAAATATATATATATATAGAGAGAGAGAGAGCCAGGCTAGAATACACTCAAGTATACAGATCGCACGAATACACACAAGTGTGTTTGCATATGAAGACTACTTTTTGTAAAATCTAAACCATTGATCTTCACCATCATACTATAACTAGGCTACACACAAATTTTGAGCCCATTTGGATGATTGTAAGTCACTCATCTAAGGGCAACAAAACCGAAGTGCAAAACTAATTTGAAATGCATAATTTTTGCGGTCTTTATAACATGACCTATAAATGTCCAAATGTGCTCAAATTGTGCATATGAGCTATTCACAAGATTTTTAAGAAGATCAACGAATTATATTTTTGAAAAAAAAACATTACATCATGAAAACTACTAGAGTGTATTCTGCTCTGAATACACTCAAGTGTATTCTAGCATGACTCTCTCTCTCTCTCTCTCTCTCTCTCTCTCTATATATATATATATATATATATATATATATATATATATATATATATATATATATATATATATATATATATCTGTGTGTGTGTGTGTGTGTGTGTGTGTCTGTGTGTGTGTGTGTCTGTGTTTGTGTTTATGTTTGTGTGTGGTGTGTGTGTGCAAGTATATATATGTATGTAGATGATTATTACATGGTACCTTATTAATTAGTTCAATGAATGAACTCCTCAATTTATACGCATAATTGATATTTTTGAAATTGAAGACATATGCTACTTATATAGCTTCTTGGTATTATGACATCACTCCATATTTTGAGCATTTATGAGGAATAAAACATAAATTCATATGTCAGTATTCATACTAGCTCTTAAGATCTTGTTTTGTAGTTTTCCAACCCTAATTTGACACTCAATAACCATAATTTAGATTTGATGGCCTATTTTGGCTGGTGAGGTCATTTTTTTGTGAGTTGGACATAGTCTTGTAAGATTTACCAACTCTGAATAATTATCTGATACTCCCTATTATGGGATTTTTCTTGAACACTTGATTTCACTTACCATGTGATTGCATGTCATCTGACTTGTTTATAAGAAAACTTTAATAATATCTTCCTTCTAGTTTAGTATTTTAGCTAGCTTTGTTTTTATTGTTATTTGTCTTAATGTAAATGCAATTTCCTTACCATGTGATGGACCACATGATCATCACTATCAATCTTATATGAAGAATTAAAGTAATATATCAAAACTAATAGATTCAATATTAGAAATCATGGGGTATGTGGAAGTTCCCGTATTCATATTAGTGAGTCACACACATTGTATGTAGTGCAAATATCCTTATAAGGTGCAATGTGATATGTAGTTGTTACCACCCACTCAAAATCATCCTCATCTATATGTAGATGTTAGTCTTCGACTACAAAATCATACAATCATCATTATGCATGTAAGGCACAAGTATAAGTTTATACCCTAATATGTAATCAACACATAATAACGTTTGGATTGTAAAGATAATTGTTATCATTAAATTTTATGTTTGAAGTTCATATGAAGTAATTTGATTGTTTTCAATATGCATAACTTCATGTTTGAATGTTAGAAAACCTAATTTTTAGTGAAAAAGTTGTATGTCACATCATAAAAGGAGGCCAAATTAGTATCAAATTAGACCATAGAATGGGTTTGGTATAACTGTGGGTCTCTGTCTAGTCTATAGAATGTCACTAAAAGAAGCAAACACACTTTTGTCCTTATTTAGGCCATGATTCATTTGACCTTTTGATAAGTCAATTTGACTAATGTGGCAATAGGGATCAATAAGTCATGGCAATAGCTTGTTGAAACATTTTAAAGGACGTTTATGGGAATCCTTATATGTCAAAGTAACTAATGGTAAGTTGGGATGAACTATGGGGAACAAGTCAGACCGAACAAGTAGGTCGTCAGGCACCCAACCTAGGCAAAGAAAGAAGATTACAATTAAGCATTTCTTTAATAGGACAAAATGTCCATTTTAGTCATTTAAGCACCATAAAAACATTATGCTAACCACAATTAGAGAAGGGAATATTGTACAACTTAGAAACTATGAAACATGTACTCAATATTTATGAAATAGATGCCTAAGGTTCTAGAAAGCACTTTCTTTTTAGTAATTTGTATAGATCATCTATAACCACATGATAGATGGCTTGTTAAATAGGTTTTAAAAAAAATATGGCATAATAGGTGGGGTGGATAAGTTTTGTATGCACCAAACATCTTTTTATTTAGAAAGGAAAAGGGTATCCCTTGAGATTGTGTGTATCTTGATATAGTTCTAAAGCAAGTTTGTGCATATCTTGGCTATGTTATTTTTTATTATACTAGGAAAGGGTATATTGCTAGTATTAGAGAATGTGCGAGAGAATAACATATACTAAATCAAGTAATTAAAATGTGATATACATTAGCTAGTCCAACCCTTTATTTTTCTATTGATAGAGTCCATGATAGATTGAAGATATTGTAGATCCAGTGGTAATCATAGATATATATTAGAGAATGATTCTTTATTTCATTGGAGGATATAACAAAATATTTGAGTCATAATGTTGAATCTGCCATCTAAATAAATAAGATTTGCAATAGTTGATTTTTAGAGCAGATATGGTTCGAACCAATTTTATGTTGATACTATTATGTGTAGATGATTTTATGAAACTAAGATGCCATGCACAAAATTTATTCTTGGCTCTATGGTTAGATCTAAAATTATGATCGTTATAATTATATTGTTGTGAGTTCCTAATTGTATTAATCAACTAAGCATGGTGTGTCTATAATGAAAATAAGAGGTGATAGAGGGTCACCTTTTCATAGACCATTGAAGCTTTTGAAGAAATCTTAGTGGGTATCATTGAGTAATATGTATAGTGAGGTTTTATTGACACATGTCTTTGTCTATCTAATCCATAGATCAGGGATTTTGATTCCTAAAAGAAGACTTTGAAGGAAAGGACAATGTAAGCGATTGAAGACTTTTTAAGTCTAATTGAGGATAGATAAAATAGTAGAAGTGGTGTGGTGGTGATAGATGATTTCAGTGGTATAGATAAAGGAATCATATATTTTCTGGACATTGATGATAGTAGTTTGTCTTTGGGATATGATATAATAAATTTGGAATCTAGTATAAAGAAAATAACTTTAGTGATAATTTTCTCGTGGGGTGGAGGATGCTAATATGATGAAACTCGGTTACGTGGCTAGGGCTTGGTTGTTTAGGTGTAAGAGAAAGGTATGTTGCATTAACTTTGGAGATCAAAGAGGAATGGTTGGGACTTGCATATAGATTTGGCAAGATATTTAGGATGTGTATTATGCATGGTATGCCAAAATTTTGAATTAAAGAAACTCGATAAGCCATCTAGACTGGGAGAGTTTTCATGGTCCATGTTTCATATCATGAGACATTTTTTGTCATGGGTGGCGGAGTTGTAAGATAGTGAGAGCTTGAAACCAACCAATGGGTGAAATTCTTGGATGGAGATTTAAATGAAGGTGATTGTTTTACAATTTATGTTGTCTTAGGAAGTTTTAGAAGTCCAAGATAACATGGTTAATGATGTCATATTTGTCCATGATCCTAATATTATTACTTGTGATGAATGTGAATGTGTTATTTCTTTAATTTAATTTACAACACTTGTGGAACAAAATTTTGATCTTTGTTTCTAGAAGTATTCTTGGTCTAGGAAGAAATATTATAAGTCTATTTAGGCATTGGCATTTATTCAAAAAAGAGGGGGTTAAGGTGTAGATCATCTTGAAGGTTTAGGGTTTTTAAAAGGTATTATATTTTAATTATCTTGTAGGAGATCGACATATAAATTTGGTTACACCAAGTTTTAAGACAAGATTTGAGTTCATGGTTAAGAATGTGTGTTGGGTTTTGCATTTTAGGAACGAGGTCTGGCCATAGAGAGTTCCTAAGTTGGTATGAGTATGAATGAGCTAGGGAGTGTCAAACCATTTAACATTTTGTACGAGTCTGTCAAGTATGACAAAAGGGGGTGACCTATAATCAAACCACACATGTCCATAGCTACCACATCCTAAGTTCAATAGATTATGATTGTTAATAAGGTCATTGATAGTAGTCATATTATTGTTGAAGTAGTTGTTAGGCCTAGATTTTTGTTAAAGTAGTTGTTAGGCCTAGATTTTTCATGCTTGAATCGTATGACGTTGAATTACGCACCCTAAAACCAAGGTTTGTCTATATTATCTTTATAAAACTTGTTGAGTTCTTGGAAAAAGGAGGTTTTATTTAAGGAAAAACTCTTACCATAGATCTATGTGAGGATCCATGTTTGGTTGATAGAGGTGTCCAAGAAAGTTGTGGTGCCTGAGAGGTTTTGGGTTGTTTTGCATGCATGAGGTAAGATGTGATTGTTCCAAACAATTAGAATGCTACTACTAAGGCCATGAGTTGGAAGTTGTAGCCATGAGTTGAGTCAAGAGCCACCAAGGGTATGAAGATTTTGGTGGGCAAGGGTGGATTTAGTTTATTTTATGACGACAATATCAAACTTTTGTTTTCTGATTAGGTATATGAGTTTCCCTTTCCAATTATAAGAAACCAACCTTGAATATTCCAATAGAAAATAAACATTAAAAAGTTTTTTAGAAGTAAGTAAAGGAGAGGAAAACGAGTACTTATAACTTTTGCAAAGAAAATATATTTTAGAAAGAATCCATGTCCTTCTTCTTATGCCAATAAAATTCAAAGGTTATATGTGAATGAAAGTTGAATTTCTCTTGTTTGTTACTTAATGCAATATCATTTTTTGTCAAAAATAGTGCACTCGTCTATGTTAACCCATATGAGATTATATTGTTGTGCACCCAAGCCCCCTTAGGAAGGTGTTTCACTTTTTGGTATAGGTGAGGGAAGACTAGGGTTAGAACTTAAAGATGTCTAGGTTGTATGGTTGTAAGTGTCTTTTCTTGTAGTAAAATAAGATGTAATAGAATTGGAAAAAGTTATAGGGGGTAAACATGGAGTTGGGCATGCAACACATTGGAGTTCACAATTATGTCAACTTAGGAGGTTTCTTGTGTATTTTGTGGTTTAGTATAGAAGGAGAGTTCCATAGATAGGATCTTAAAGATGTCATTGAAGATCTATTTATCTATGATGGATTCATGTATTTTCAAATCATATGGTGGGGATGATTGAGTGAGCATTTTTGCAACCACCGTAGGTGGTGTACGAGGTTTTAGAAAATATTTATGGTAGTTTGGTTTGAATGACAAGGAAACATGGGTTTTTGTGGCCTCAAAACATCTTTGGTCCAAGCATCGTCTTTGCAAATCCAAAAGATAGTTTTTTGATTAACAATTTGTTTGGTAGGTTTTGGTGGTCTTACATGAGTTGCTTGGGTAGGTTGAGTAGGTTTTGATGGTTTTGGATGAATATCTGTTGTTGGTGTATCACTTTTGGGACTTGGTTTCTTGGGTAAGTCAAATGACTTGTATTTTACAAGACGTTGCAAGAAAATGTAGGTTCTTTTGCTAAGTGCAAGTTTGATGGTTTAGTTGGAAACTGATCTTAAGTGTAATGGATGGTAGATGGAAGGGGATTTATAATATGAAGTCAATGTCATTTTAGGGTTCATCGTTTTCAAAAAGATGAATCTATGATTTGTATCCAATAATGATATTAAAAAATGTTGGACAGTAGAGTCTTCAAGGGCATAAACCATCAGTTGTGCGTGCATGTAGTCATTTGAGAAATATATACCCATTGGGACATAAATAAAGAACCCACCCCATGTGTTGATGATATTTTGAAAGATCGTGTTGATCTAGAGATGAGTAGGGAGACTTATATAATGAACTCATATATGAGAGTTTGACGTCCGATTGAGGCTCCAATGGTAGTTTCCTTCTGGAAACTTATAGTTTTAACATGTCAACAAGAGACTTCAAAGAAGAAGGTTCATCCCTCAACCTCTCTATATCTGAGGGATGGTTTAATATGTATAATATCTTTGATTTGGAGATGTCTTTGGGTTGAGGCATGATGGTGCTCAAGAGAAGAGATATGAGATGTCAAGAAATGTACACAACAAGGTTAAGACACAAACTTTATCCTTAGTCGACTATAGTGACCATACTTTCATTATTGAGAACGTGAGCTTGGTGAATTTTGCTGATAAGTAATTCTAGAACAATGTTAGAAGTTGAATCAGATCCACCTTTTGCATATGAAGTCCATCGCTTCTCTATGGACAAGGCACAAATATTGCTCAATATGTCTCTATATGGGTCAGAAATAGGGTTTGGGATAAGCTTGAATGAGAATGGGGGGATGATCAATTGGGGACATTGAAAAATGAGGAGGTATTGGGTTTTAAGGGTGATTGCATGGATGGTTTTGGTTGAGGAGTTGGAGGATGGAAGAAGGGTGTTGGGACATATGATTGTGTTTCCACAAGAGATGCTTATTTATAATGATGTGTATTATGAGGATCCATCATGGTGGTCTCCTGAGGGTGTGGATCATGGGAGTCCTAGTCAAATTAAATGTGTTGTTATGGATATATGGAGTGTTCGATCCTAAGAGGGTCGTGGATGTCAACTATTGAGGAGGGTTTGCTTGCTAATATTTGTCACTATAGTGGAATAGAGCAGTTGTGGGAGGATACATGTTTGAAGTTTGATCTTTATAGGTAAATTTGGAAGATACTACACAACATGTGTGATGATGGCAAAAGGTTTTGAAAATATTTTGGATATACTTTTTATCTCCCACAATGTTGTTACCTAGAGTTTTTTGATGTCCACAAACAATTACCATGGTTTAAATAATTCTGTGAGTAATTTTCAAAACTGATGATGAGGGAGAGGTTTTGGATTAATTAGTAAGATTTGTGTGTTGGTGAGGGTTTGAGAAGGAGTGGATAGTTAATTAAAGTGATTAGGAGTTGAGCATTCAAAACAAAACGGTTTATCAACAAATTGAAGATATTTTGTGGCTTTCCATACCACATATGAAACAAACCTCTGTTGAATAGGGGTTGATGTGCTTAAAGTGGTGTTTTTAGCCTCAATATAAGGATGATGATAGTTTATGTAAACATTGGATTGGGTATGTGTTTATTGTACACTTACATAAAGATAAAAAACATTGTTCGAAGTTGGAAAGAGCTTGAAATTCATAAATGATATGTGAGAAGAAGATGGTGTGGGTAGAGTAGGATAAGGGGGAAACCTTTAAAGGAGTCAAAAAGTGGTACATTGTTAATGTCTAATAAATAATTTAGGTACTCCTTGTTGTAGATATTGCAACCTCCATCTGAGGGAATGTAGTCTCCATTCGAGGATAGTCGGGTGTTAGGGAAAGATTGGTGCAGCGAACCCGATGGAGTGAAGTATAGAACATTGAGATCCAACATGGTTAGAGCTGAGGCCAAGTGGAGAATCTCAATAGTGTTGTGGTCTTTAAGGCCTTTAATGTCAGTTATTTAAGGCCTTTAGTGTCGGTTTCTAAGCGACACCTATGTGGGCGACACTAAAAGCTAAACCATTACGCGTCGGTTACAAAACCGATGCCCAAACTCTTCGCGCGCCACCAAAAATGCGCCATCAGGGGACTATAGGCGTCGGTTATTAGATAAGAAACCGACACCATACACCTTCGCGCCACATAAAGGGCGCCATCTTGGGCACTATCAGCGTAGGTTATTAGATAAGAAACGGATGCCATAAACCTTCGCGCCACAGGAAATAGGCGTCGGTTATTTATATAAAACTGACACTATAACTTTGTGTGTCCGTTTTATACAAATAACTGATGCCTATTGTTTTGTTTTGTTTTTCTGTTAGTCTGCAGAGCTGCTGTGGTTGGTCGCAAGATGAGAAACCTACAGTTCAGTTATAAACTGTAGGTTTTACGACATCCATTGATATCAGCCAACAACATGCCACAAACCTACAAAATTAACAACAAAAATATTCACACATGCATTTAGCAATGCAACCTGCAGTTCCATTTTTTTTTCACACATTTAGAAACATTCATGTAGATAGCAATATGTAGTTCCATTCATTCACATTCACACATGTAGAAACATCCATATAGCAACCAACACTTTCATTCATTTTCACTCAGACACATGTAGAAACATCCAGACATGTAGAAACATTCACACATATATTATAATTCAGAAATTCATTTACAAAATATCATTCTTTAGTCATTATTCGCTATCAACATCCCAATTATATTTTAAAACCCCCACTATTTGTATGGTTGTTGCCCATTCTTCTCTTACTTCATTTAATTCTCTTATCTTATAGGGAGCATGTACATCTGGTAAGTCTGTTCCTGTAGTGGGGTCAGCTTTAAACACCTGTAAATAGAATGATGTATATATATAATTAATGAGCTATAAATAAGATTGATATATTTCATATTATCTAATGAGACTATATAATACATGAGCAATACAATTGATGTCCAATACGGCATGTTTGATAATCATGTGCATATATCGCATCACATAGTATCCACATGCCCATCCGTTGTCTTGTGTAGCACACTATAAATTCAAACATACAAAATATTAAAAAATACAACTAATTAAGCATTGTTCACATAAATAATATACACATATATTGCAGTCGGGAACTTACTTTCACGTTCTTCCAAATTATTGGCTGGTTCTTTTTTGTGGGGACCTTTCCTCCAGCCTTTTTGAATTCATCAAAACCCCTACATGTTAATGTAACACAAAACATTGCAATTAAATAGTAATGTAATAACATATGTTAACGGATATGAAAATGAAATATTTCTCACCGGAATAATGCCATTTTCATTATGTGTCCAAATCTTGTATTCAATTTACTCCCCTTAGGATCAAGATAATAGACAGTGAACGTCTCGGGGACAATAACCAGTAACTCCCAATGCCTACCACTAGAGGTAAAAAGTTAAAAATTAATAACTCAAAATCCACAATAAAAATGTAATTTTCTTAAGTCCAAATTATAATAAGCAAAGTAAACTTACTCTACATTGAATGGAACCATTATCACCGTCTTCTTATTTGGAGCAAAATTTGTAAAAGCCTCACAGCAGTATTGTTGAACTGACGTAGGGTCTTTAGCTACTAGACTAATCAAAGATGGAATCAAAAATCCTACATGTTTGAATCCAAAATCTACACATATCTTGTCTAAGTAGCTGCAAAATATGTATTAATTACACATGCATTAATAAATAAGAAAACAGATCACCAGATCATACACAAGGTATATGGATGTATAAAGAAGATCTCACCTTATCCATAGCTCTATCACAGATGTATTTAGCCAATCATATCCAAACAACTCCAAAATATCTTGTATAAATAGTTTGCTTTCGTATGACTGACCTACAGAATATGGATCTAAAGAAATAGTTATAGGGCAATTTATATCATGTTTGCCTAACCATATTGCCATACCCCTACAGTTAGGACCTAACGGGACAGGTAGGTCCTGTGGAACCCAACTGGGTAATGTAGGAGGTGGAAGTGGAGGCCTAGATGATGTGGGTGTCTTCTTTTTAACCTGTATATATATATAATTTCATATCAACTGAAATCATATACACACACTAACAATTTAACGTAATGTAAATTTATCATACTGTTTTAGTAAAGAGGACATCCGCTTTTTGCCACAATATCACTCTGCCTTCTGCCTCACCAAGCGTTTCACAATCTGGGTGGGCATATGGCAATGGAAGATCCACCCATCCTTGGAATATATGTATCGGGCTCACACGAATCCAACCAGCTGGTAATGGAGACCCATGAAACATTTCCCCTGGTAGGGATGGGTAAGCCGACGCCTCTGCAACGACATATTCATTACTTTTTAGACGGCATGGCTTCAACCCCTACAAATTTTTGTGTAAAGAATATTATATACATATATACATATCATCTTTTTTTGAAACGACTACAATTTCATATATACATATCATCTTGAAAACATATCATCTTGAATTAAAAAACTAGTTACTATGTCATAAAAATACTTACAGCGGATGTGCTAGGTGGTGGTTCTACAGGATTACTCCCAACCTCTGCAGTAGGAGTAGGAGTAGAGCCTGCAGTAGGTATTGTTTGGTAAGTGGCAGTCTGAGATGTCTGCCACTTTTTCATTGCTTCTTCGAGTTTCCTATCAAATAGCTTATCTACCTATACATGGATAAAAGAAACGTCAAATTCTAATTATTGAATTCTCTTTTACAGTAACATTATAAAGAAATAATATGTTACCTCTTCTTGTGAAAGTCCCGCTTTTGGGACATGTTTGCGCTGGGATGGCCCAAAAAAAGCTTTGATGCCCACACCAGCGTCTGCAGCCCTAACACGTCCAGGATGCTCTGGGTTACCCAGAGCAACTGTCAATTCATCCCTTGTTCCCTCAGGGATGAACTTGCCTTGTTTCCTCAGCTCGTGCAGCTCCCGCTAATTGCCAAAACAAAAATTTGTAATTAAGTAAACAGCACAAATAATCAATATTCGAACGATTGCTGTAAGAGTTGTATTTTACCATTTTTGCAGTCGCCTCAGCAGTTGCGACCTTCGTTATTTCTCCCTTCTTATTTTGCCTCCCATCTATCCAGACATCATGGCGAGGAGAGGTGTGCTACCTATGGTAGAGGACTCCTGAGTAGCAGCAGACTGAGAAGTAGCCTCAGACTGTAGTTTTTGGCGAATGTCTGCATACCCCTTTGGACCCATTGTGTGGTCATGCACATTCAGTGCACGCCTTGATTTTTGTGCCTCACTGAGGGCCTAGTTAGTATGCACATTAATGATTTGGTTTGTAACACTAAATGTTAATCTTTAATAGGTGAATACAACATATATTAATTATTAATGAGATTGAGACTGACGCCTAATACCTTGAATTCATCAGTTTGTCTTGAAGCGACAAACGCGTCCCATTCTTCTTTGTCCAGGAAGTTCCACTGTTCAGTGGATTTCTTCTTCCTCTTGTCATCTTCTTTTATGTATTCTTGGGTGAGATTTGTCCTATAGTTCCTTAGGACTCTCCCACAGCGTTGCATCACGCATTTACGATGTAGCTTTTCATCCAATTTAAATATACTCTGCAAAATAGAATTGCTATTAACTAGTATCCAAAAATTTAGTAATCTACAAAATAGAATTGCAAATTAATAATAACTCACGCATAAATCCCTCCATATTAAGTCTTTCTTCTCCTTAGAAACTTTATGCCAAGAATCTATCTTACAACCGCAATGGCTACGAGTAACATACCCAAGATATGAAACAAATGAATTGCGATTCACACCAGATGCATTTCCTACATTATCAAAATCCACAACAAGTTTGGGTCCATTGCCCTTTTGTGCTATTAACTTCTTCATCATAGTGATGCCCCTTCTCTTGTCAACTTTTTGGTGTTGTTGATCAAGTGCCTCAAGTGCTTCAGATGGTACTTGTGCATCATCAACCTAAAATTTGACAAAATAAACACATTTACAAGATATAACTATAAATGGACATATAGATATAAATATATGATATATTTTTAAAACTTACATTGTGAGGCGGCGCATTGATGTCCTCACCCTCACGGTAATCATCAGCACGGTCATCAGGAGAATGCTCAGCCATCTGAAAATTCACATTCAAATTGTAAAGTTCACATTGTAAAGTAATTCAAATTGTAAAGCTCACATTGTAAAGTTCACATTATTACAACAAAGTATATATTACAACAAAATTGTAAAGCTCTATGATCAAAGAGAAAACAAGTATATATTACAACAAGATTAGGGTCTAGGGTTAACAAATACATGTGATGTCATTCTTATATATAATAAATGTACATGTCCCACCTATCCCATCCTTGAACACCTAATCTCACTAGTAAGTGTATAATGTGTATTGGGTTTTCAAGAAAATTTCGGCAGCATTTCCCCGCTGTTCTCCAAGTACATATGTACTTAGAGAACAAACGGGGAAATGTTGTCAAAATTTTCTTGAAAACCCAATACACATTATACACTTGCATCCTAAGTGAGATTAGGTGTTCAAGAACAGTCCCAAACCGGGGACTATCCAAGATTTACTCCTAATGAGTAAATCTTGGACGGGTTTCTAGGCCAACAAATAATGTGTTGTCATTCTTATATATAATAAATGTACATGTACCACCTATCCCATCCTTGAACACCTAATCTCACTAGTAAGTGTATAATGTGTATTGGGTTTTCAAGAAAATTTCGGCAGCATTTCCCCGCTGTTCTCCAAGTACATATGTACTTAGAGAACAAACGGGAAAATGATGCCGAACTTTTCTTGAAAACCCAATACACATTATACACTTACATCCTAAGCAAGATTAGGTGTTCAAGAACAGTCCCAAACCGGGGACTATCCAAGATTTACTCCTAATGAGTAAATCTTGGACGGGTTTCTAGGCCAATAAATAATGTGTTGTCATTCTTATACCTAAAATCCTAGTTCTTCAAGTTAGGGTGATTATTGATGTCTTTAAAAGCATGATTGGCAATTTAGGGAAAAGTTCATCATTTACATTCCAAGCATGTCACATGTGTGCATTAAAGTTCACATATTCAGAAAAATAAAAACGTATAAAATAAAACATACCTCTAATATTGCGATTTTTTATCAATTAACAATCCTTCATTGTGATCTCCGCGCACATACAAGTCATCATTAGCTTCAATATTTTCTGGTGTTGGCAACCCAACTGAGAATGGACTGGAGTCATCATACTTATCATAGTACTGTTCTTCATCTATAGGATCTTCAATGAACTGTCTTTTACCATGAAGAACAACCGACCATTTATCATTTGCAGGATCATCGATATAAAATACTTGTTTCTCCTATGATGCCAATATGAATGGTTCACCCTTCTCACCAATCTTTTCAAAGTTCACTAAAGTGAAACCCAATTCATCCACTATAACTCCTTTGGTGTTATCAACCCAATTACATTTAAAGAGTGGAATTCTGAAATCTATGTAGTCAAATTCCCATATGTCTTCAATGACACCGTAATATGACATTTTAGCTTCACGTGGACTCTTATCCTTTGCACTTGCAAAAAACATAGTCGATGCTTGAAGGGTGACCCCACTGTTTTGGACGACACTCTTATCATCTTGGCGCTTTGTGTAATATGTGAATCCATTAATTTCATACCTTTCATAAGACATAACAGTCAATTTTGGTTTAAAGGCGAGGCATTTGATAGTTTCAGTAATATCATCTGGTGTTTGAGATAGTTGATGTAAGACTTTATCTTCAAACGTTATATTGGCTCAAGGATATTGTCTTTTGATGAAATTGGTATGTTCCTCGATATAAACGTTCACTTCATCCATGTTGTGTAAAATATACAAGTGACCTTGTTCCAACTGCTCACGGCTGATTACTTTCACACGTGATCCCAAAATTCCTTTGCCAAATAGCTCGTCAATATTCTTGTCATTATCAGGAGTGTCATTACCACTGAGAAATTCATTGCAAAAATCCATAACCTCTCTCGCCACATAACCTTCAATAATACTCCCTTCAGGACGATAACGGTTTTGAACATCACCTTTAAAAATGCTCATGTATCGTTCAAAGGGATACATCTAATGCAAGAAAACTGGTCCCAACATTTTCACTTCCCTAGTTAAGTGGACAACAAGATGTACCATGATATCAAAGAATGAAGGAGGGAAATACATCTCAAGCTGACATAGGGTAACAACCACTTCTCTTTGCAAATTATCGAGAGTATCAGGGTCAATAACTTTGCTACAGAGACAGTTGAAAAAGAAACAAAGTCTGGTGATTGCAAACCTTACATGCTTCGGCAATATAGATCGAATTGCCACAGGCAATATTTGTTGCATTAGAGTGTGACAATCATGAGATTTAAGACCTATCAACTTCAGATCTTTCATTGATACCAATCTACGGATGTTGGATGAGTAACCATGTGGCACCTTAACATTTACCAAGCATTCACAAAAAGCTTTCTTCTCCTTTCTAGACAACATGTAACAAGAGGGAGGTAAGTATGTTCTTTTATTACCCATTTCATGTAATTTTGTTAATTCTGATCTTATTCCCATTTCATGTAGGTCCAGTCTGGATTTTATCCCATCTTTAGTCTTACTTGGTATATTTAACAGAGTACCAATGATGCTATCACAGATATTTTTTTCAACGTGAATTACATCGATACAATGCCTGACTGTCAAAGAACTCCAATAAGGAAGATCCCAAAATATTGACTTCTTCTTGAATGAAGAATTGTCACTCCGTGTGGCCATAGTACATTGTGATCTCTTACCAAAATCATTGACAAAGTCTTTTACTCTTTCATAAACAACCTCCCCTAGTATAGGTTTAGGTGCACTCTGTTCCTCATTCAATCCATTGAATGCTTTGCGCTTACTATGATACGGATGAAATTTTAGAAGAAACCTTCGATGACTGAGATATACAGTCTTACCGCCATGTTTTAGTGTTGTTGAATCAGTGTTCTCTTCACATATAGGACACGCTTTAGCTCCTTTGACACTATATCCAGACAAATTCCCATATGCTGGAAAATCATTAATAGTGCAAAACAACATAGCATGCAAACGAAATGTCTCTCTTCGTGAAGCATCATAGGTCATCACACCTTCACCCCAGAGTTTCTTTAAGTCATCAATCAGAGGTTCAAGATAAACATTGATGTCATTTCCAGGTTGTTTAGGGCCCGATATCAACAACGACAGCATTACGTACTTATTTTTCATACACAGCCAGGGAGGAAGATTGTATATAACAAGCATGACTGGCCAAGTGCTATGTTGGCTGCTCAATGTCCCGTACAGATTCATCCCGTCTGTATAAAGCCCAAGTCTTAGATTCCTGACTTCTTCACCAAATTCAGGGTACAATAGATCAATCTTCTTCCACTGTGGGGAATCAGACGCATGTCGTAGGATCCCATCATTATTTTTCTTAACATCTGCATGCCACCTCAAATTCTTTGCATCTATCGGATTGGCAAACAAGCGTTGAAACTGTGATATTATAGGTAGATACCACATCACCTTGGCAGGTGAACCAGTTTTGGACTCCCCCGAAGTCGTCAATTTATACCGTGATGCACCACATTTTGGACAATCTTTCAAGTCCGTATAGTCCTTTTGAAATAATACACAATCATTCGGGCATGCGTGTATCTTCTTGGCATCCATTCCCATTGGGCACAACAATTTCTTTACCTGGTATGTTGAGATTGGCAGCTCGTTTCCTTCAGGAAGCATTTCTTTCAACAAAGACAACAATGACGTGAAGCTTTTGTCGCTCCATCTATTGATAGCTTTCAGCATTATACAATCTCAACACAGTGCTAAGCTTCATAAACTTACTACAACCTGTGTATAACGGTATCTCAGCATCATGCATAATGTTTCTAAAAATGGGAGGTGGATCGGTGTGCTCTACCCCACAACTATCCAGCATCGCATCAACGATGTCTACTGGAACTGGTTCATTCACATCTACGTCATCGTAGGCAATTTCTTCTTCCACACAAGTACTGCTATCGACATCCACTGGTTTCGGATTTAAAATCTCTCCATGCCAGTGCCATTCTGTATAGCCTTGTATAATCTAGTTGCACATGACATGACTTTTGATTTCTTCACCAGTGTTGACTTTCAAGTTGTTACCGTAATGCCTACATGGACAGTAGAACCTATCTCCAGGTTGTTTCCTATGTTCCTCGGCAAATCTAATAAATTGGTCAAGACCAGAAATAAACTCTGGGGTGCAGCGATTGCGAATGGACATCCATGATCTATCCATTCTATGATCAAAGAGAAAAGTATATATTACAACAAGATTAGGGTCTAGGGTTAACAAATACATGTGATGTCATTATTATATATAATAAATGTGTACCACCTATCTATTCATGAACACCTAATCTCACTAGTAAGTGTATAATGTGTATTGGGTTTTCAAGAAAATTTCGGCAGCATTTCCCCGCTGTTCTCTAAGTACATATGTACTTAGAGAACAAACAGGAAAATACTGCCGAAATTTTCTTGAAAACCCAATACACATTATACACTTACATCCTAAGCGAGATTAGGTGTTTAAGAACAGTCCCAAATCGGGGACTATCTAAGATTTACTCCTAATGAGTAAATCTTGGACGGGTTTCTAGGCCAACAAATAATGTGTTGTCATTCTTATACCTAAAATCCTAGTTCTTCAAGTTAGGGTGATTATTTATGTCTTTAAAAGCATGATTGGCAATTTAGGGAAAAGTTCATCATTTACATTCCAAGCATGTCACATGTGTGCATTACAGTTCATCATTAAGCAAGAAGGGTGATTAGGATTCCCAATATACTCAACAATGAAACAAAGTTACCAATTTCATAGTTAAACTATTCATTAGTATGGAATGTCCATAGGAGTCATAGCCAAGGTTTTTCTAACAAAGACATAGTCATTTTTTATCTACCATATTGATCACCCTATCACATTAAAATATAAGATGGATAATCAGATATCACTGTCAACAAACTGGCTTCCTAACTTACTTCAACATCAATGGATATGAGTTACTTATTAAAAGAAGAATAACGAGAAGTAATTTGGGTTGTCAAGCACACACAGCAATGTTGTGTTATATCTGTATTTATAGAATGTAAGATTACACAGTTTATAGAATGTAAGAATGTATTTATAGATCCTCAAGACCAGGTCTGTTGCTAGCTAGCACACGTATACAATCATAAATCATGTAACAGAATATAGTTATTGACTGTTTCAACACTTATCAAGTTACCAATAAGTAAATAACTTAAAATAAAAATAAAAAATTCCCAGTAGGGCACCTGACGATTTTGCTCCAGGGCACCTGCAGGGCTTGACCTAGCCTAGGCGGAGGAAGGAAGGAGGAAGAAGTCGGCGTACCTTGAGGGCAGAGGAAGAAGGCCCGGCCGGAGCAGAGGAGAGCAGCTGGAGGTGAAGCTGGCAGCACCGGAGCAGAGGAGAGCAGCTGGAGGTGAAGCTGGCAGCGCCGGCGGCTAGGATCAGAGGAGAACTGTGGCGACGGCGGCGAGCGGCAACGGCGACGAGCGGCGGTGACGGCAACGGCGGCGAGCGGCGGGGGGGAGCCAACCGGCAACGACGGCGGGGAGCAATCGGGGGAAATCGCCAGACCTAGCGCACGTCGCAATGAAACAGAGAAAATGGGGAAAGGTTCTGTTTGCGGGGCTATTAATTGTACCATAGGCGTCGGTTATTCAAAAAAACCGACAACTAAAACTAATAGTGTCGGTTCTGCACAACAACCGACGTCTATATTCATATGTCGATTAAAAAAATCTTTCTCGGTTTATGACCATAGTCGTCGGTTACTACCTAAAACCGACGCTTAAATGGTGTGAAAAATTCCCCGCGGACAGCGCGGGAAAACTCATAAGCGTCGGTAGTTGTAGTAAAACCGATGACCAAAATGTGTCCAACTTCTGTCTCGCGAATAACCTTTAGTCGTCGGTTTTTTAATTATCAACCGACGCCATATGTCAAATTTTGGAGGTAATTTTTTTCGCTGAAAATTTTAGATTTGGCGGTTAATTTTAGGTATCGGTTTGTTAATAAGTAATCGACACTTAATAAAAGCGGTACCCGTGTCTGGTCGCCCTTCATAGATTGGATGTCGGTTTATGTTATCAACCGACACTGTAGAGTTTAGGTGTCGGTTTATTTATACAACTGACACCTTGAAAAGTGACTTTATAAGTCATTTCTGTAGTAGTGTTAAGATCACTAAGACGAGTCTATCTGTATCGAAGAAACCTGGGTAGAATCACAAGAGCAATGTTTAGCTCAGGGATACTGGAAGAGATGAAGAAGCAATCACAAGAGCAATGTTTAGCTCAGGGATACTGGAAGAGATGAAGAAGCAAGCATGGTCGAACACCAAGAAATCATACTCATCATCAAGATAGGCTCCAAGTATTGTACAATCCTCTCTTATGAGTCAATAGAGACTTCTAGGGTAAGATTCACCAAATTTGTTGGGGCTTAGAACTATGTGTGCCAACTTCCTCATGGACAGATAGACCGAGGTGGTTATGGGTGAGCAAGGTGAAAGTTAGGTAGAAACCATTGAGGATTTCAAAGGCTCCCATATGATCAACCCAACGGTTAAAATATATGAAGGGATCAAGGGTCAGGCTCCACCAGAATGCTATAAGAGATGCTTCCGAAGGAGAGATTGATCCAACCGAGGGTCCGAATAGGCACCATGTCGCGCCACTGGTGTCCAAAAAGGAGGGTTCTTTTAGTGGTCAAGTGGTTTGTGATGTTATTTGAAGGCTTTCGTAGATATGAAAGTGTGGTGATTTTACTGTAAAGTAATGTTTGCTTTCAGTACTTTTCCGATGGCCTCTTCCATTATTGTGAACATTTCCAAAATTCTCTGTATATATCAAAATTCTACTATTGGACTCTTCTGTTGCAGAATGTCGATGTATAAGCACCCAGAATTTGCGTAATGAGATATGTTTCAAGGTGTCGAAGTGATGGGACCCAATTGATTAAGAGAGTGAATTTGCAAAATCGCCTCAATGCTCCGTGTATATCAAAATTCTACAATAGGACTTTTTTCAAAATCTCTCGAACACGCTAAGATACAACATCGTACAAAAACGGTTGAACGGGCGAAGAAGAAAGAAAAGTGCCGGCACATAAAGTGCAGTTAGTGAAACTCGTTGCCAATCAGACCCGCGTTGCCTTAATAAACTGCAAGCAATCGTTTATGGCGTCCGCGTAGAAGGAGTCTAGGTTGTGAAAGGAAGGAGCTGGCATCGGAGCTACCCTCTTGTCGACCTTGAACACCGGCGCCCTACGGCTGTTACCCCGCGCAGACTTCTTCTCGTTGTTGCAGGACATCGCTAACCTGCTGATCGTCAGAGAACCGAAGCAACTGGACAAGGCTATCGCCAGTTTCTTTAGCAATCTCCTCCAAGTCAGCCGGAGGCCGCAGAATCGGATAGTACGCCGTATCCGCCGCGGCCGTCGACGGCGTAAGGCTCCCAGCTGGGCCGTCCGTGTGTGACTGTCATCCCTGTTGCATCTTTTAATCTCCATGACCGCTATCACTTGAAGATTGATCGAGTTGTTTGCTATCGTGGGAAATGAAGACAAGAGAACGTACGAATTGAAACTTATAAAGGAATGTTTGCATAGCTAAGTGGGGAAGGTTGAAGAACACACCCATGGGCCAAAAACAGGTGAAGCGGACAGCAGCAACCGGTTGGATTCCCCATCGAAACCATTAGCGCCTCCCATACGTTCAGTTATTCAAACATTTTGCAGACGCTACACAGCAGCAGGCGGAGGGGTCACGTTTTTAATATATTTTCCAACCAAAGGATGGGGCTCCACAGGACAAAAGAAGGTTTGCCACTCGTGCAGTCACCATGGAGGACATGTCACGGCCGGCGATATTATATGCATCTCCGGTCGTCATGGGAAGAGAGGAATTAATCTGTGGGTCTAGTTGAGTTACCTGCATGGATTCAATCATCACAATTTCTGGGATGACTGATTATGCTGTTTTATCTTTGATTGGGGTGTTGTTTATATCAATTGATGTCATATGATGCTAGTTTAGCATTGTATTTGTGTGGCTGCCTTAGCCGCCAGGTAGATCTGAAATCCCATGAGATAAAAATGGTGTACGTCAATGGCGGGCTATTATTTAATCGTATGTAATTGTCAAAACGTCGTCATGCACCAGGTGCCGGGGGAATGCACAAACAAATCTAGAAGTAACAACAACCAGCGTAATTAACAAATCCATTTATAACCAAGAACAGATAGAGGGCCACCAAATTTTTACACGATATATTCTTGCAATGTACGGGGCAAATACCACAGAGACAACTCAACTAGAAAATTAGTTTATATCAATTTAAATACTTTTAGATTCTTAACACCAGAAGTTATGTAGCTTCTCAAAAAGATCCAAAGAGTTTTGCATAGTAATTTTATGACCCCTAAGTCTATAGACGTAGTTTTTCAGAGAATTTGTTTTACCATCAAAAATGGATTGGCGACGTCAATTTTTTGTCTGTTTGCCTTCTATTTCATTGTAATTAATTAATTTTATATCAGTGACATGTTCATAATCCTAAAAAATAACAAGTGTGTGTTTTCTTGGACATATTATAACACTAAATAACAACCATTTGGAGCAGCAACCGATCTAGGAGTAGTGTGTGGTTGAAGGCCCGACTTTGTGTGTGAGCGTGTGCGCGCGATCATGCGTCGATCATTTATGAGCGCGTGTTACATACATGTGCCTGACTTTGTGTGTGTGTATATGTGTGTGTAGTGTGTGTACGCATGTACTTGTGTTTATGAGTAATTGTGTGTATGTATGTGTGTGTGTCCCTGTGTGTACGTGTGTGGGGCCTGTGATAACCTAGAACTTCACCCTATTTATGTAACTTTCAATTTGAACCCCCCTCTTGTTCTCACCTTTAATTTCATGTTTGAATGTGTCTCAATGTACATTGGTTCATCTAGTGTAACATACCAGATCTAGAATCCCACCCTAGAATTTTGACCTTTTGGGCTTAGCCAAACAAGGTTGAGAGTTAGACTCAAAAAGATGTTTAGAATGACCCTAGTGAGCTAATGCATGTATAAATCACCCTAATGTAACTTAATGCATACACATTAGACTTCTACCAATAATAGAATATAAAATGTGTCACCTAAAGTATATAATATAATACATGATAATTCGTGCTTAATAATCACATATGACTCATTTGGATGGTAAGAAGATAAAGAACTTAATTGGATGAATAGTTTTGGATATTGGGCCACTACTAGGACATATGACATATCTCATTATAATAAATATTAAAAGTAAAATCTAAGTTAAAAATCATGTTCCTTGGGTCCCAATTACCTTGGGAGTCAGGTTTCACATAATTCACATAATAATTATTAATTTTATTCAATTTGGGAAGAGAAGGTCTAGGTTTTTTCCAAAATATCAAATAAAATATTAAATGACTCAAAATGAGGAAAATAATCTTGGATTCATAATTTATATAATAAATGTAGCCTTTGGGTAAATTTTCATCCAATTTGGAAGATGTTTATTTAAAAGATGAAATTAGGAGAGAGAAAGTGTGTAGAATCTTCAAAATATTAAATAATTATACAAACCTATCCAACATATAAAATTAATGGCAAATTAGTATCCAACATACTTAGTTTGACTTGTGAGTGAAGTTTTATAAAATTTGGAGAATCTTAAAGTCATTATTGCATGAGGAAAGAGAAAATAGTACTTGATTTATTTAACACATCAAAAGTTCCTAAAAGGCAAATCGAATTGCATTATCGAAATCTACATGCTTTAATTAGTCTTTGTGTAAATTTTCACTTAATTTGGATATAATTTGTACCTTTAAATGAAGAAAGAGAAAAAGAAAATTAAATACAATGTTACTTTATTAAATTATTTGATTTCGTCACACGCCTTGGTTTCTTATTCTGAGTTTTTGGATCATTTGGGCCGTCGGATCTTGAATCGGACGGTTGAAAGATGTCTCCTACCTTCTGCTTTATCTTTTCCCTTTCTTTTTTCTCGCAACAGGAAGCCTCGTTTTCCTCGATTCCTTCTTTGATTCCTCCCTCGTCTCTCTATCTTCTTTTTTGATTCCTTTCCCTATTCCTTCCCTTTGCTTTCCCACACCCACTAATCCATGTTGATTGGGTATTTATACCATGAGATCCCCAAACCACAAGCGTCGCTACAAAGCCCTATTTTTACTCCTTTCACCTCTCCCCTCTCACCTCCGCGCATCCCTATTGTATGAGAACCCTTGAATGTAGGTTCCCGACCTTCACCGGGATCCCAGGATCATTTTCCCCGCTTTGGTTCGGCTTCTTTCAATTCTGAACATCTCTTCCCTGCTTCAATCACTGCGTCAAGAAGCTAGGTTGTGGGGATGGCACTTCCAACCTCAACGGTGATGTGGAGATGGCTCAAAAGGGTCATCTACACCATCACGAAGGTAGATTACCCTTCAATTGCTCTCCCAATCAAGGCACACTCTTTTCCCCCTTTTAAAACTCTTTGTTGTTGTTCACGATGCAATGATCAATTCCCTTCCTTCTTAGCTCGTGTGTGGATCATCTGTGATCGTTACATCTTGACGAAGACGCTTGTGGAGTTTTTCATTCTTTTTGGGGTCGGACTCACCCTTTGGCCTCTCGGCTAGAATTTGCTTGGCAGCCATGGTGGGATCACTGCAATGGGGAGAAACACCTATGTCATTTCTCTTCCCTACCCTCATTTTCCTTTTTGTTTTGATTTTTCACTCAGGGGCATTTTGGTCTTCACGCACTTTGTTAATCTGGTTTGACACATTGAGCCCTGGATTTGACCCACCCAGTTTACTTGTAGACATTTGTCCACTTGTCTAACACAACTCAGGGTTTTGTCAAGCCTTTTTGCTGATTTTGCATTTTCTAGATTTGCTGATCGGGCAATTTTCTAAAATTTGTAGTAAATCATCCATAGCTCGGAAAAAAATATGCTTTTAAGTTAGAAAAATCTACGCAATCTAGTGGTACTAATCTTGTTGCCAAAATCTAATGTTAAAAGGATGTGATTTTTCATGGGCTTTCCTAATTACATAATAATGTACAAAGTCCATAACTAAATATTTTGAAGTGAGAAAAATATAATAAAATATGATTTGGACACATAAAAAGATAATCTAAAACATAGCATGGTTTTCATAGCTTCATTCACAAATAAAGAAAAAGATGGTTTTTAGGGTTTGATTAATCAATGAGAAATTAACTCTAAATCTACCTATATGCTTAATAGGTTCTTTGGAGGCTAGGCTTGGACTTAGATTGGACTTTGGATAGTTTAAACTCTGAAGTTGAGGTATGTTTGCAACTTTGATTATTATTTTAAGCAACTAGCCTATGTTTTATCATTCTCTTAGTCATATAGACATTAGCATATACACAATGTCTTTTTCTTTTGAAATTATGCTTCATGTGAAGTACCCTACTTGTTACTGATCTTGTGATCATGGATATTCTTTTGGACTCTTATCTTATGCTTGGTTCATGATGGAACATTATATGATGACATGTGATGTCTTTTTCCCACTTGTGAGGTGGATGTTTATGCTGTCCGTTAGTATGATGGAAACTTTTGTTTAATCTGACTATACATTTTTACTTGCCTAGCTACTAAACATGTTATGTGATTCAGTAGCACTAGAGTAGTATAATTGCATTGGTTTTGGGTAGTATGCCCTGTTATTATTGGTATGGAGGTGGTAGTGCCCCATACCTTTATTTTAAGTTTGTGAGGCTTGGCCCAGTTTATATATATTGGGAGTTTGGCGGTACGTCATTCTCTATCATGTTTCAAGTTTGTGAGGCTTGTCTGTCTTGGTATTTATATTGTTCAAGGGCTATGCTTATCTCACATGCATGCAGGTTGATGATTGTAGGGTTGTGTTCCCTACTTTCTTTACATGTGCTAGTATGGCACAACTTTATTGTTTTATTTAAGGGAAGCATCTCTTTCATTGTTGTTCTTTTCTTTTATTCTCTTTTGGGTAGTCTTTATCTCTTTCATGGGAAGCCTTTTATATTTGTTGTCTTTTAGTTCTAATATTGCTCAATTTCCCTTTTAGTATGCAGACACCAGCCCTTGTTGATGTTTCCTTTTCTTTTCTTATTGTTGGGGTATGCTTACAACCCTAGGTGAAGAACTTGGAGGACATGGCATAAAGATATGGACATAACTTAAGGAGTTAAAGCTTGGAGAGAAAGTTGTTATGGTTTAGATTTCCCTCTACTTAGATCCATATGTTGTATCTTGCATGTAAACCCTATGTGGGAAATTAAGATGTACTTTTGTAATCTTTTGGAAAGTTGATATTAGTAATGATTTTTCTTCCGCTGCTATTTATTTTGAATACCATTAATAATATTTGAAAATTTTACACCAACTCCATCATACCTTTATGAATGTGTTTGGATTGGAAGTTTTATTCTTTAAATTTTCAGTAAGGAGTGGTTCCCCACTAGGATCCCACTCCTTACAGCATGGTATAAAAGCCCATGGTAGTCAGAATCTGAGTATTTCAATTTTGTCTCCCTTAGTAAAACCCTTTACTTAGATAGTTACCTTTAGGTGAGATGTTTTCCCTAGACCTTACCTAAGTTATTTTTTATGAGGTAAGGTTGATTCAAGGTATCCATTAGAATCGTGATGAGAAAACCCTAAGAATGTGACTCTTGAGTGACATGATTCTTTTTATGCAGCAGGGTTTGACTTGAAGATGAATTTAGGATGATATCGTGGTAGAATAAGGAGATCTTATTATGGAAAAAATTGTGACTTGGTTTCAACAATTGATTTTTGATCCATATTTTGTTTCATCTTGAATAGATTTCATCACCAAAAATTATTTTCAATTACACTACTATATGTACAAAATTGTAATGGACTTTATTGAAGTTTTCTTGAACTAAGTCACAATGAAGTTTTTGTAGAGAAACTCCAGAATTAGTTGGTATACAATCCTAACCCTAGTTCTGAAGAAGTGACTAGGAATATGAGAGATAATATTAACGTGTAGTGTACCTACCCTTTGTACCCTATGACTTTTTGGATCTTAGGGTTGTTAGGTTAGTGACACAAGGACCTAAAACTCATCCCTAAATGGTTCTTACTTGCTAGATGGTTACATGAACAACATAAATCTCTAAAAACATTCACAACTAAAGGTTATGTGGGTAACCCCAAAAGTTGTTAGTTTGACTTTGTAGGTTAATCCTTTTAAGGGGTGGAGAGTAGTTGGTTGATGATGTTTGGATCAGTAGATTTCAAGGATGAAATATTTTTAAGGGGTGGAGTGATGTAACATACCAGATCTAGAACCCTACTCTAGAACTTTGACCTTTTGGACTTAGCCAAATAAGTTTGAGAGTTAGACTAAAAAAGATGTTTAGAATGACCCTAGTGAGCGAATGCATGTATAAATCACCCTAATGTAACCTAATTCATACACATTAGACTTATACCAATAATGGAACATAAAATGTGTCACCTAAAGTATATAATGGTATACATAATTTGTGCTTAATAATCACATATGACTCATTTGGATGGTAATAAGAAGTTAAAGAACTTAAATGGATGAATAGTTTTGGATAACGGGCCACTAATAGGCCATATGACATATCTCATTAAAAGAAATCTCAAAAGTGGAATTTAAGTTAAAAATCATATTCCTTCGGTCCCAAATGCTTTGGGAGTAAAGTTTCAAATGATTCACATAATAATAATTAATTTCATTCAATTTGGAAAGAGGAGGTCTGAGTTTTCCCCAAAATAATAAAATGTTAAATGACTCCAAAAGAGGAAAATAATCTTGAATTCATAATCGACAAAATAAGTATATCCTTTGAGTGAATTTTCATCCAATTTGGTAGATGTTTATTTAAAAGATGAAATCAGGAGAGAGAAAGTGTGTAGAATCTTCAAAATATTAAATAACTGTACAAACCTCTCCAACATGTAAAATTAATGGTAAAATTCGTATCTAACATGCTTAATTTGACTTGTAGGTGAAGTTTCATAAAATTTGGGGAATCTCAAATTCATTAATGCATGAGGAAAGTGAAAATAGTATTTGATTTATTTAATACATCAAAAGTTCTTAAAAGGCAAATCAAATTGCATAATCAAAATATACATGCTTTTATTAGCCTCTGTGCAAAATTTCACTTAATTTGGATAATGTTTGCACCCTTAAATGAAGAAAGAGAAACAAGAAATTAAATACAATGTCACTTTACTAAATTATTTGATTTTGTCACATGCCTTGGTTTCTTATTATGATTTTTTGGATCATTTGGGTCGTCGGATCGTGAATCAGATGATTGATAGATGTCTCCTACCTTCTGCTTTCTCTTTTCCCTTTCTTTTTTCTCACAAGTGGAAGTATCATTTTCCTCAATTCCTTCTTTGATTCCTCCCTCATCTCTATCTCCTCTTCTGATTCCTTTCCCTACTCCTTCCCCTTGCTTTCCCACACCCATTGATCCCTGTTGATAGGGTATTTATACCATGAGATCCCCAAACTGCAAGCACCGCTGCAAAGCCCTATTTTTTCTCTTTTCACCTCTCCGCTCTCACCTCTGTGCATCCCTATGGTATCGAAACCCCTGAATGTAGGTTCCTGACCTCTGTCGGGATCCCAGGATCATTTTTCCCACTTTGGTTCGGCTTCTTTCAATTATGAACATCTCTTCCCTGCTTCAATCGCCGCGCCAAGAAACTAGGTTGTGGTGATGGTGCTTCTGACCTCAATGGTGACCTAGAGATGGCTCGAAAGGGTCATCTACACCATCGTGAAGGTAGATTACCCTTCAATTGATTCGCCTATCAAGGCACACTTTTTCCCCCTTTTAAAGTATTTCTTGGTATTCATGATACAATGATCAATTCCCTTCCTTCCTGGCTTGTGTGTGGATCGTCTGTGATTGTGGCATCATGACGAAGATGCTCATGGAGTTTTCCATTCTTTTTGGGTTCTGAATCACCCTCTGGCCTCTCATCCAGAAGCTGCTTGGCAGCCATGGTGCGATCGCTGCAGTGGGAAGACACCCATATGTTTTTCTCTTCCCTTCCCTCGTTTACTTTTTTGTTTTGATTTTCCTCTCAGGAGCATTTTGGTCTTTACGCGCTTTGTTGATCTGGTTAGACGCGTTGAGTCTTGGCTTTGACCTGGCCAGTTGGCTTATGGACATTGGTCCACTTAATCAACACAACTCAGGGTTTTGGCAAGCCTTTTTGCTGACTTTGCATTTTTTGGATTTTATGATTAGGCTATTTTCTAAAATTCTTAATAAATCATTCATAGATCAGAAAAATAAAATTATATATGTTTTGAAGTTATAAAATTATAACCAATCTAGTTGTACTAATCTTGTTGCAAAAATCTAATATTAAAAATATGTAATTTTTCATGGGCTTTCTTAATTACATAATAACTTGCAAAATCCATAACTAAATATTTAGAAGTCAAAAAAATATAATAAAATATGTTTTGGACTCATAAAAAGATAATCTAAAACATAGCATGGTTTTCATATCTTAATTCACAAATAAAGAAAAAGGTGGTTTTTAGGGTTGGATTAATCAATGTGAAATTTACTATAAATCTACCTATATGCTTAATATGTTCGTTGGAGGCCTAGGCTTGGACCTAGATTGGATTTGGATAGTTTAAACTCTAAAGTTGAGGTATGTTTGCATCTCTGATTATTCTTTTGAGCAACTAGCCTATGTTTTATCATTCTCTTGGTCTTATGGACATTAGCCTATACACAATGTCTTTTTATTTTGAAATTATGCTTCATGTGAAGTTCTCGACTTGTTACTAATCTTATGATCATGGATATTCTTTTGGAATATTATCTTATGCTTGGTTCATGATGGAACTTTATATGATGACATGTGATGTCTTTTTCCCACTTGTGACATGAATGTTTATGTTGTCCATTAGTATGATGGCAACTTTTGTTTAATATGACTATACATTTTTACTTGCCTCTCTATTAAACATGCTATATGACTTAGTAGCACTAGAGTGGTGTAATTGCAATGGTTCTGGGTAGTATGCCCCGTTATTATTGGGATGGAGGTGGTGGTGCCCCATACCCGGGTTTCAAGTTTGTGAGGCTTGGCCCAACTTATATATATTGGGAGTTTGACAGTACGTCATTATCTATCAAGTTTCAAATTTGTGAGGCTTGTCTGCCTTTTTCTTTATATTGTTCTAGGGTTATGTTTATCTCACATGCATGCAGGTTGATGATTGTGGGGTGTGTGCCCTACTTTCTTTACATGTGCTAATATGGCACAACTTTATTGTTTTATTTAAGGCAAGTATCTCTTTCATTGTTGTTCTTTTCTTTTATGTCCTTTTGGGTAGTCCTTATCTCTTTCATGGGAAGCATTTTATATTTGTTGTCCTTTAGTTCTTATATTGCTCAATTTCCCTTTTAGTATGTACATACCATCCCTTGTTGATGGTTCCTGTTCTTCTCTTATTGTTGGGGTATGCTTCCAACCCTAGGTGAAGAACTTGGAGGATATGGCATAAAGATATAGATATAGCTTAAGGAGTTAAATCTTGGAGACAAAGTTGTTATGGTTTAGATTTCCCTCTAATTAGAACCATATGTTATATCTTGCATGTAAACCCTATGTGGGAGATTAAGATGTACTTTTATAATTTTTTAGAAAACCGATATTAGTCATGATTTTTCTTCCGCTGCTATACTTTGGTTATTTTAAATACCATTAATAAGATTTGAAAATTTTACACCCACTCCATCATACCTTTATGAGTATGTTTGGATTGGAGGTTTTATTCTTCAAAGTTTTAGTAGGGATTGGTTCCCCTCTGGGATCCCACTCCTTCCATCTAGCATACATGTATCACTACGACGATACTAAATTTGGCAAAAACCAAGTTTACCTTCATGTAACACATCATATTCTCTCTTTTGAGTTTTGATCATATCCCTATATAAATATATACTCTTTTCTTATATCCATGTTGTAGAAGACACTTTTATGTTTCCAATGGATCAAATTTTACTCAATTCTGAGTTAAGATGAGAAAGTTATGCTTGTCTAAAATCTAAAGATGAAACCCAAATTTGTAGCATGTAATCTCTTGCTTTAAAGCTTAGGTAGCCATTTTGGGCCCAATGGTGGGTGCAGACTCGAGCGGCCCACCTTTTATGCCTTTTCTTTTCAGTGATCCAAGCACCCTCTTGTGGTCCAATCATGAGGTCGGGTTCTGATGACGATGGATCATGACCATCGGATCGATCGGCCTTGGATCGAAACCCCATCTGACGGCCCTTCTTCTATCTTCATCCTCCTTATACCATGGCCATCAGACATGGTACTGAGCAGCTCCAACCACTACCATTCCTGCCTCCTCGACAAATTGGTGCTCTTTTCACCTATAAAGCCCCTCCCACTTCTGTTATCCTCACTTTTCTTGCTCTTCCGCCTCCTTTTTCCCTTCTCCATCCTCATTCACTTAGTAGTGTCGTCGGCAGGCCCTTTTAGGTGTTCATAATGCATCAGCCATTTGCCTCTTTTGAAACCACTATTCTCCTTGGAAGGTCCTGGAGGTTTCTAGCAGCAAGCGATCTCACCCCATGACACAGTTCCTCGAAGTTCAGGAGTCCTTCGGCGAGGCACACCACCCCGCCCCACCATGGTTTACAACTCCTCAAGCAGGGGTTCCCCTTTACGAGTGATGATGCCAAGCCGTCAGATCACCCAACGAAGGATCAGATGACACCTCCTCTCATCATGTCCCCAACAATTGACCAGGGTCAATCCCCTCGGTGTGGGCCAATGGGTGGGCGACATGCAAGATGCCACTCACTTCCTCGACATAGCTTGGGCACATCGAGGTCACACATTGGAGATCCAAAGGCCTTGATTATCTTGAATGCAACAACAATAGGGTATCTTTATTCCTTCTTTTTCTAGATCCATTCTTAAACTTGTAAAGGGCATGTCTCCTTATTCCTTCGAACATTTTGGTCATATGATATATGATTTTGCATCTAGAAAACAAGATCTTTTAAATGGGACTAGTTTCATGACATGTTTCTTCTTGTAGTTCCCCTGATATGCTAAAACTGATAGCTTTTGATCTCTTTCTTCATGTCTCACTATAGAAAACATAACCATTAGTGGCATTTGACAAATGTCGGTAAAAAATATAAATTCCACTAAAACTATTTAGTGGCATTTGTTGACACTTTAAAAAATGCCTCTAGTACCAATGCCACTAGAGAGATAGTAGCACAAGTTGAAAATGCTACTAAATATTTAATTTTAGTGGCCTTTTATAAATGCCACATAAATGTCACTATAACTTCATTTGGATTTTATACAAATGCCACTATTACATCAATCGACTTGTATGCAAATTCCACTATTGTTTATTAGAGTGTTGAATGAAACTGCTCATGTTAAGTATATTGTCCTACAAAAAATGCCACTATAATGGCATATTTATTGTGCATGGTGGAATTTTCATGGGTTTTAATGGTTTGATTTACAATTCATTACCTTGATTTCTAACTGAATGCCAATAACAATTTGAACTCACATTTTCAAAATTATATATTCTAAATATCAAACTTTTTAATGTATATTCAAACAAACATTACATTGGGAGGACATCTGACCTTGCCCCTTTTATTAAATACAGCACACGTTAGAACACTCTTTCATACAACATTTTTTGGAGTACAATAGTTTCTAAATCCTTCGACTATATAATAAAAAGGTATATATGTATCTTCTTAGATTTGTATGTTACTAAGTGTTGAATTTACATCTAGAACTTTGGATTGGTGGGAATTATCTTCTCAATATCGCATCATCACTCTTTATGAAACTTGGTCTTCTACTCGAGCTTTGTATTATACTCATATCAATCTTGGTGAGGATCTTTGCATCACTCTTGAGTGGTACTAGAACAAAAGTGAAAACTTCTTTGCACCCTCCAACAAGTAATGAGACCACTAAGTTGATAAGAAGTTAACTCAACAAATGACAATCATGCAACGACACATCTGGCTACGGTCAGACGCATTGTTGTTGGGGAATAGTTTGCCGACTTGGCCTGTTGTAAGATGGATATGACATGAGTTGCCTATAATAAACAATGTATGGAAACCAAATATACAACAGTTCCCATGGACCAAAAAAACTAATCCTTTCCTATTGAAATTTGGAAAATGAGACAAGTTAATGAAAACATTTGACAATTCACTTGAACATGAAAAGTTGTAGAATTACATAACTTGAAACTTATATTGTGGATATGATGAAGCAACGATATGGATGATCAAATAATTAGGAACCCAACTTCAAGTTTGTAACATTTGAATAAAAAATCAAGGGGCAAGAAATAGAAAACAAAATTGGATTTATCATTAAAATTACTCTGGTTTGAGTTCAACTTTGTGAGCTATATTTTGACATGCAATGAAGAAAACTAAAGACTAGCAACCTCACACTAGGTAATAGGGTGGACATACCTTAAGCTCATCAAACAAGCATCATGCTATCTTTACACAGATGATTCACAAATTCAAGAGGCATAGACACATGTTTAGATTGATCAACCAATCCTAGAATAGACTAGAACCTTGCATACTGGAAAATAACAAACAAATCCAAGAAGATCAAACACACTAGAGCCTAACTCCCTCAATTAGGGTGGAGTTCAACATCCAAGGCCTCTTCCACCAGAATTGAGCAACAACAAAATGAGTAAATGACATATACTCCCTATAGATTTTAGGCAGCGCTCGGCTAAAAGCACTACTTTCAACAAGAAATTAGGCTTAAGGTGTAACATGAAGCCAACATAAAATAGAATGTATAATATTTTTCACAAAACAATATTATATAAAATATTTAACGTCATTGAGTTTTTCCAAAGTTAATTCATTATTCTCCAAGTTTCTTAGCATACAATTCAATTTCGTTATGTGTGCATTATGTCGAATAAGAGTCTCTTATAGATGTATCTAAAATACAAGAACATATGTGATTATATCATAGTATATAATTCCACCACACAAACACATGAAACCTAAAACACCATAGCGAACACAACACTTACAAAGCTAGCAAAATCTTACTAGAAGAGGTGGTTTTTCCTTCCCTTTGCTTGTATATACAATCTCGGATTTCATCTTCAACGCTCTTAATTTGAGATTTCATATATCCATCTAGGAAAAGGATCAGTCCATACAATAAGATGTGGTTAATGAATGGTGATTGACTAGACTATATCTCAAACTTAAATCATGGTTTTGCATCATAGATCACATGTTATAAATTCTCCCTAGGTGACTTCCCATGGACTTCATGTAGTAAACAACAAAATAATAAGGAAAGGCCCATACCCAATATCAATTCATGATGGAGATTCTTGAACCGTCAATATAAAAATCTAAGAAACATAATTGTTTAAGTTTGGGTCAACACATGATATATACTACTAAAATGTGTAATATGATAGATACATATATCTTATGAAGTAAAGAAAGCAAGAGATGGACTTAATGGGAAAAAGATAGAAACCTCTATCTTATGAAGGTTTGATTGTAATCTACCGAGCTTCTACTTTGATATGTGTGCATCATGGGGTTCTCTTACAATTCTATGAGCTTGTATTTGATGCATGTGTATAACTTGTTCATTCAAATATGTCAGGTTTACTACCTATCTTCATGAAATTATGTATGTATTAACAACTACTAATGTGAACTTCATGGCCTACACTTATCTATTATCATAGCCCAATGCATAATGTCACTGTATCAATAAAAAAGGGATGATTACCTAAAGAAATTGAGCATCATCAAGAGATTGAATAAGTACAAATTGACTACCTTGGACAATCACATTTCTATCAATGTTGTTCCAACACATAAAAGTAGAAACAACATGTAGTTATCTAGTAAATGTGGAATCATGGAGATCTTCTAGAACAATCTTGATCAACATGCTAATAAAAAACTATATCTAGAACATATGAATAGAATGGGTGGATAACTTTTCCCACATCCCCTTTATATCAACATCAACTATATGGAGCACTAGGAATTCATGAATTTTTTCGACGAGTAACAACTTCATCAATTATACAATTTCTTTTGAAGAGTAGCATGAGTGGATGAATTAAAGTAGTGGGTAACTAAAATATTTCAGAGAAGGGGCAATTTTTTTGAGAAGATAAGGCATTTAGAGTGAAACATGTATGTATAGGACAAGGTAAATGACATATTAGAAGCATGCAACTATGCTTTTCATGGTTATGCAATACAATTAGTTGTATAAATATTTTGAGTACCTAAAAGAAAAATTAATCATGACATGCATGCATATACATTTATCTTGTCTTTTCTAGGTCGACATCTGGCCTTTTACAAGATCATCTTGCTCTATTTTGTTTCATATGTAGTATCCCCGTTCTTGGGGTGAATGAATAGAAGAGTCAATTCATCTTCTCATTAGTTAACATGGTTTTAGTACTACTTTTCATGCTACTTCTATTTGCGGTATGATACCAATCTTATGCATGTGATAGGTATAGGTGAACTTGTAGATTAAGGCAAAGACCAATGTTTTAAGTCTTGATTTTCTTTCTAAAAAATAATATCGATTGTGAAAATGATTTTACATGATTGATATGGGACTTCCATACCACTAATGTCTAACTAGTTGTTTATATAAATCAATTAGATGACCACGACAAAGTTTTCGTTGATAAATATTTGCAAAAGAGGGACATTGATGTGTAGCTTGCTCTTAGGAATGTCTATATAGATAAACTATACATGAGTTGATGATATGAAATTGCAACACAGGAGCACAAAAGTTGAATAATTTTACCTAGATGGGCATGACAATCAAGAAGGCAGCAGGACAAGATCCCTTATTGCTTGTCCAAAGAGCACTACATGATCCTAAGTTGTCCTAAACAATCAAAAGCTTCAAAAACATGTTTGGAAATGCTTGACTCTGGATTTGAAGTTTTTGTAACAACAACCAACACTAAAGAGACAACATCACAAAGGAATCACTTCTTAATATTTCACAATCCTTTTATGCTCATATAGACAAGTTAAAGAAAGTCATTAGTTCCTAAAACATATGGAAGGTATCAACACATTCATATGCAATGGAGATGTACTATGTTGACCAAGTAATTTGACACATCCTATTATTTTTTAAACACATTAGATTCCTAAATGAACAAAATAAAAGTGGATATATGGAAAACTAAACTAACATCACATGATAAAACTCAGCTAATTGTGGGAATGATGGGCTTCAATTATTCACCTCTCTCATGTGGTCTTGTTGTCCAAATTCTTCACATTGAGCATGTCAAAAAGAACTTGGTCAACTTCTTCACCTTGAGCAGTCTACTTCATTACCCTTACACATAATGCATAGGTAGCAATTATGAGGGATAAAAAATTTTAGATAACTACTAGGCATAATCATACATCAATAGCAATACTAATTAACATGCAGAGTGAATATTTTTCACATACAAGGGCATTATATTTAAAGAGATTACTTTCTTTATGTATTTTGGATATGAATAATTTGAAATCCATTAAAACATTTCAAGAGATGGCATACCTGACAAGCACTTTAGACATCATGTTCAAACTATTATGTTTAACAAAATTGCATATAGTAAAGTATACGTATGAAGTAGATATATATAAGGATTTAAAACATACCAAGTGGAGTTGACATTCACCACATTTGCCAAATAATTCAGATCTGGATAAAATGAGAAATGTGTTGTCCTTAATCATTGGTTGCACATAACCATAGTTGTGACTTATTCCCAAAAAAAGAGTGAACAAATTTTTACATGTATACAATTATTCCAGCTCACCTTACAGCACCTTACCACCAAATGAAGGTACAACTCGCAACTCTGAGACAAGCTGTAATAAGGATGGCTTACTAAATTTTAAAAGTTCCTGGAAAATGCAAATTTTGCCCAAATAATTCAATATATGAAAAGGAAGAACAATGTGTAAGCCTTTACTAATATACCACATGTCTTCTTGCCCATAAAATAGAATGCCCAGAGAGAAGGGCCTAACAGAGGTGCAGATCAGGATTTTTGAAATGTAGAAAGGGGGCATATGATTACATACGCTAAGGATCTAGTTCCTTGCAATACTACATCCAAGTACTAGTGTTGTGACACCCCGACCCATGTGCCATCTCTAATGACCCCGAAGACCGGGGAGTCACCCTCGGTAAACCATCCTTAACTTTTTCTTTTCTTGATCACTTAGATTAACTTAAAGGAAAACCACAAGACTTAAATAGCATCGAATTATAATAAAACTGCGGAAGCAACTTTTCATTAACCTTACTAGGAAGGAAAACAAGCTTACAAGACATATTAAATTTCTCATGCGGAATATAAAATACAACAAAATATTGAAAACGAGCTACATGTTTCACCACATTCTCTCTTTAACCCACCGCACACATGTCCCAAGGACCGAGGGGAAAGGATCAAGAGACCTCTAGACATAGCTAATCACTACTTCTAAACATCTGGGTGATACGATCCTTCAGCCTCCTTGTGCTGACGTTGACCTGAAAAATGTTTCAGTAGGTTGGTGAGCTACTGGCTCAGTGAATAGAACTTCACCCAACCATCACAAGAAAACTCATTTGTTTTTATTATTCAGAATAATATACAAGAAATGCTAAACTGAGGAGGTCTAAGCAGTTTAATTTAAATAACAGAAGATGTCAACATTTCATTATGATAATAATTGATGCAACGCTATAAATAAAATTAATTACCAGAAAATAATAAAATTCCATTTAAAGAACAACTGATGTGAAGGTAACTCATATCTTTCTTAACTCTTTAACTTATAAAAACTCTGTGAACCTATATGAACATATTTTATCTTATGCCCTGATCATATGCAGTGTACTCTACATATGAAGACTCGTAGCGAACTACGATCCCACCGTACAAGACTTAGCCGACACCCCAAGATAGCTAAGTCTGAACTGTCTTGGTCTGCTACAGGACTCTGGCTCTCTGGCCTCGGCATCCTTATGGTGTCGTAAACTGGACTCCTCCTCTAAGCTGAGTACACAAGCGGAGAGTCAAGCCATTTATTACTCTAGTGCCATCAGGATCATGTATCTGGTTGATGTTGGACACCACATGGCTTTTCTGTACACTAGTTGTAAGGACCCTGACCTGCGTTTAGGGTTTACCCTGTTTGTTTTGCTTGATCTTGGTGCTTTGGTGCTTGCTAATCACCTTTAGTGGTGATTAGGGTTTGGTTGTGCTTTGTTGAGAGTTCGAGGGGCTACTTGCAAATAACCCAAGTTTAGGGTTTTGTGGGCAAGTTTGCCATCTTGTGAGATGTTTTCCCTCTTTGCTTCCTCTAGGGTTGAGAGGAAGGCTTGGGCTTGTTGTTTGAGTCCTTTGGGCCTGAGTTGAGCTTGTTTGGGCCTTGGAGTTCCTTGTTTGGGCTTGCTTGAGCCTTGTGTCGCCCAGGGCAGGTGGTGTGTCGCCCAGTTGCTTGGAGTGTCGCCCAGTAGCTCTTGTTGTGTCGCCCAGATGGCTTGGCTTGGTTGGTGGACACATGGTGCACATCTTGTACAAGTGCCTTATGGCTTGCATGAGAGGTGGCTTGAGTTGGTGGACATGTGTCCCTTGGGTGGGCGACACATAGCATGGTTGTACCTTGGTTTCTCCTCCCTTCCCTCCTATATAGAAAGCTCTTCTCCTTGCCTTAGTCTCCTTTGCTCTCTTGGTCTCCCCTCCACCCTTGGTGCACGATACCCCTCTCCATCTTGCTTGTGTTGGCCGATACACTTCCTTGGAGCTGAAGTGGTGGCCGATACACCTCCCTGGAGCAGCCTAGTTGATGATAGCTTGGAACCTTGGAGTGCTTTGGAGCTTGGAGCTTAAGGCGGGTTGCATAGTTTCTAACCCTAACTCTTTTACCTCTAGCTTTAACCTTGTTACATGTTAGTAGACTAGCTTAGTTCCTTGCTTGAGCATCTTTCTTATGTACTTTAGTGGTCGATATCCCCCTCTAGGGTTTTAGGGTTCCTTTGTATACCTTTGCTTTCTAGGGTTTGGGGCTTCCTTGTGTTGAAGGTTGAAGATGACCTAGGGTTGGGCGATACCCCTTCCTTGTGAGTGTGTTGGGCGACACACTTGCCCTTAAATTGAACGATATGGTGATCTAGGGTTTGAGTTCCTTGTGTTGGAGGTCGATAGTGACCTAGGTTGGGTGATAGCGTGCTCTCTCTGGTGGCCGATATGGTTCCTTGGTGGATGATATGTTGTGTCCTTGAGGTTGGCCGATACCCTTGCCCATGTGTTGGGCGATAGGGTGAGCTAGGGTTTGTTGGCCGATATGATGAGTACCTTGGAGATGAACGATACCCTTCCTTTTGTTGGTCGATATGGATGTCCTTGTGTTGGATGATAGAGTGGGTGCTCTTGTGTCGAGTTATCTCCTTGTCCATGTGGTGGACGATAGGGTCATGTAGTGTCATGAGTGTTAGGGTTGGGCGATAAGCCTTGGGCCATGGTGGCCGATAACCCTAATGGCCGATAGCCCTAATGGACGACACCATGATGGGCGATACCCTAATGGCCGATAGCCATGTTGGACGATACCCTACCCTATGTGCAGGATGTGTGAGGGCTGATAGGGTTAGTAGTGAGTGTTGGCCGATAGGGTTAGTAGTGAGTGTTGGCCGATAGGGATAGTGTGGTAGTCGATACCCATGTTGGGTGATAGGCTTTAGATGAGGGTTGTGAGGCTATAGTGAGGGTATGAGTTTCTTTGGTGACGGTCCCTCATGTGATGGAAGTGGTTAGCTATGCACCAATGAGCGATGGTGGTGTTTGTGATATCAACAATGTATATGAAGCCTTGCAAACAATAAGGATGCTAATGATAGTAATGTATATGATGTTAGCCCTCATGTAATTGATGCATGATGTGACCCTTATGCTTAATTGTTAATGATAAAGAAGATGATGATAACTACTCTAGTAGTTTGTTTAATGATAATAATGTTGGTAATAATGATGCTAAGTGACAGTTACATTAAAGGTTGCTTCATGATAAAGATGACAATAGTTGATGACATAGTAATGACCTTGTTAATAATAGTGTTGGTTCTGTAAACACAACATGATCTCTATATACCCTGATTGTTTGTACAATCTCGATATAAGGGTAAGTATCAGTATGGTTGTTTAATGATGTACTTAACATACTTGATTACCAAATAATTGTCATATTGATAAGTAGATTATCTTGAATGATATTTCATGATAAGTGAGCATCTTCCTTATGTTGAATCTTCAATTATAGTACACCCTAACCTTGCAGGTGATGTTTTAGCCATAAGAAGGCTATGAAATTTATGAGTATCATTACTTGATAATTATCCTATGAGGTTGTATGTAGGATATGTTGGTCCCATGATGATGATGTGAGCCTTGAGAGGCAGTAACAATACATGATGAGGGGTTGAGACCCTGCGGTATGTGGTGATCCTTGAGATGGATCTGGATGGTTGGCAAGAGGCCAAGTGGTAACATGTGATGTTGGATCCTTAAGATGGATCAGGTTGATATGAATAGATCATAATATAATGTTCTTTACTTTCTGTTATACCTTGCATGTCATACAACTTGGTTTAATCTTGCAATCCATCTAAAAGATACTAATTAAGCACAGTGAAATACATCATGTAGTTTGCCCTGGCCATAGATCCATCATCATCAGGACTTGGTGATGGTGAAACAGGTTTTCCTACGGGTTAACCTGGAAGCGCATATTGTTGAATATGTGTAGGTTGCTCCTAGCCTGAAAATGAGGAGGTAAGAGTGTAACTTCGGTTGCAGACTCAGATACGTGTTTAGAGCATGGTGAACAGGCCCTTGGCTCAGGATATGAGATGTATGGAGCATGAATGCGTTCATGGCTCAGAGCACGGTGAACAGGCCCGTGGCTCAGTTTTACTAGCGCCGAGACCTGTACCAAGGCGGGCTAGAGAATGGGTAGCCTATGGAGCTGACCCTGTGGCTTAGACCACTTCAGCATGTGACTGCGGTCCTGCTTGTGTTGTACTCATGTACTAACCATGAGATGGGAGGTCGTAGAGTCTGGCTCTTCCATTGACCTTGTATGGCACCGGCTTGGGTTTCGTAACCGAAGGTTGGATTTGAACGGTACGGTTCAAATCCTCAGGGCATAATAAAATGTAATACAGCCATTTAGTATTTACTGATCAAATCAAACACGAAACATTGGTTGAGGCCTTGTTTGTTATACCTTGCAGGTTATGTGGCAATCTGTCTTATCTTGATAATCAGGTTATGTGACATTATATTTTGTTCTAATAATCCTGTTACATGTTGATATACCTTATCTTGATAATCATATTCTTTTGAAAGACATCTGGTTATAAGTTTTAGTACAGCTGGTATGCTTGCCGGTAAGAATGATCTTGCTATATATATATAACTGCTTCCGATATATCTGCTCATATTATAATTGTTGTCATAGTTATTTTGTTGAGGTTCTGTAGTTGCGGTGGGGAGCTATGTTTCCCGCTGGGACAATTGTTCAATTGTCTCACTCCGCTGGTTTACACATTTTTTTAGGTAGTCAAGGTAGACGTGGTGGTGTTTGTGGTGTTGTGGACGAGCAGCTTGATGAACAGTAGAAGGCAAGCGTTGGACATGCTGCTGTTTTGGATGTTTTGTAGTAGAGTCTAGAGTCATCCTTGTACTCTCAGGTCCTTGGCAGTGTTTTGACATTGTTTCACGAAGACCGTTCGATGATATCTATATATCCTGTTGTTGGTCGGATGTGGGCCTTTATGTATATATGAACAGGTGGTGAACTCATGTGATGGATGAACAGCTGTTCCTGAGCTGTGGACACATGTCAGATCTTGTGTACATATTTATATGACATGTTTCTGTGTAGGATGAGGACTGGAAAGTAATAGTTTCACAGTTTATCAGTTTTCCGCAATCGGTTTTAATTAACCCGTGTTTTTGATAATCTGTGGTTATGGTGTTCTCCGCACATTTTCGCATAACACCTCATTATCTGTGTGATAATGGGATGTGTTGCCACAAGTTTTGGTATCAGAGCGCTAGGTTCGCTGAGTCTACAGGGATCTAGGACTAGGTTGAGTCTGTTCTTATGAGTTTCCCAGGTTATCTTACAAAAATCTTCTGCCCTCAGCAGAAGAAAAGCCAAGATGTCTGGAAACCACGAAGAACATGCTCCTGAGAATAGTGATGTTGCATCGGTTGATGGAGCAGATGGACGGGCACATGAAGATCGGGTGCCTGAGGTCCCCCAACCAGACCCAGCCATACTTGAACACCCTGCCTACCAACAGCTTATGGGGCAGTTAATGGCTACGATGAATCTCATGGTTGAGCGATTACCAGTGCCTCCTCCACGAGCACAGGTTCCCCATGGAGAAGCATCGGGTATTGGGAAGACCTTTGAGCGGCTTCGCCGAGTCGGAGCTTCGGATTATGCTGGAACGGCTGATCCAGCGGATGCAGATCTGTGGCTGACGAGTCTTGAAAAGGCTTTCCGGATCCTCGACATCCCCGAAGCAGACAAAGTAAAGCATGTTGTCTACCTTTTGAAGGGTAGTGCTGGTCACTGGTGGACCATCGAGGAAGAGAAGCGGCCTGGTGAGGTGATCTGTTGGGAAGTGTTTCGGCACGAGTTCGTCACTAGATACTTTCTGAAGACGTACCTGGATGAGAAGATCAGTCAGTTTGAGAAGTTGCGGCAAGGAATGATGAACATCACCGAGTATGAAGCTAAGTTTATGGATCTGTTGAGGTTCTGTCCTCACATGGCGGCGACAGATGATGAACGGATCAGACATTTCGAGAAGGGTTTGAGTGCTGAGTTGACAACCCATGTGTCTGCGCTGGAAAACCGAGAGCGGTTTGCTACGTTTGTGGAATCAGTTCAACGGATCGAGAGGACAGTAAGGGAGAAAAGAGAGTCGGTGTCTCTTAAAAGACCTGCTCAGTTTCAAGGACGAAGGTTTGGTGGCTTCAAGAAACCCAGGTTTTCAGCACCGTCAGTGATGAGAAGTGCTGGTGTACCATCTCAGTGGTCTCCGAGTAAGGGAAAAGGTTATGTTTCTTCACCATCTAAGGCACACAGCTCAGCTTCGGTGGCAGTGACAGGGCCATCTAGGCCACGAGTTGACAATAGAGCATGTCATCTCTGTGGACAAGTCGGGCATTGGAAGTTCAATTGCCCGAATAGGGATGTTGAAGTGACGCAGCAACCGAGGCAGAGTTTCCAGAAGTCTGAGAGACCACATCCTAGTGGTAGCAGAGGATGAGGACGCGGTCAAGCGTCTCAAGCTGGATCGTCTGCTCAAGGGAGCAGAGGTCGTCGACAGCAAGCTACGGCTCAATTCTATGCCATGAATCAGCCGGAGGCGATAGTCAACCCGCGAGTGGTGACAGGTCAGATGGAGTTATTTCATTCTGATATGTCTTCTTCTTGCTTTATATCTGTTATGGTTGACCCGAGTGCTACACACTCTTTTATCGCCTATAGTATGCTTGAAAACTGTCATCTACCTGTTAGTTGTAAGAAGGATAGCATGTTGCTAGAAACCCCTCTTGATGGTTCCTCTTTGCTTCGAGAAGAGTGTCCATCTTGTGTTTTGTCTTTTTCGGGACACAACATTCAGGTGGATCTCATACCACTTGATATGCATGGTTTCGATGTTATCCTTGGGATGGATACCTTAGAGAAGTATAAGGTTGTCTTGGACTGTGGTTCCAAGCAGGTGGTGTTTGATGTTGCTGGAGAGAAGTGGATCTTCCAGGGAGATAGGAAGATTCTTCCGACATGTCTGGTGTCAGCTATAGTGGCAGATAGGTTGTTGCGACAAGGATGTGAGGCGTTCTTAGCTCACGTTGTGGATACCGTTGTGGATACCAAGGCAAAAGGCCTTAACCTTGAAGAAGTGTCAGTGGTCCGAGAGTTTGCAGATGTGTTTCCCGAGGAGTTTCCTGGTGTTCCTCCACCCCGAGAGATCGATTTTGAGATCAATCAGGTTCCAGGAACGCAGCCGATTGCACAGACACCTTATAGGATGGCTCCAGCAGAGATGGTAGAGTTGAAGAAGCAGTTACAAGAGTTGTTGGAGAAAGGTTTCATCAGACCGAGCACGTCACCTTGGGGTGCTCCTGTGTTGTTCGTTAAGAAGAAGGATGGTTCGATGCGGTTGTGTATAGACTACCGACAGTTGAACAAGGTCACGATCAAGAATAAGTACCCGTTGACGAGGATAGATGACCTGTTCGATCAGTTGCGTTGTGCTACAGTGTTTTCGAAGATCGATCTACGGTCTGGATATCATCAGTTGAGGATAAAGGCGGATGACATACCAAAGTCAGCCTTTAGGACGAGGTATGGTCATTTTGAGTTTGTGGTTATGCCGTTTGGATTAACCAATGCACCTGCTGCTTTCATGGACCTGATGAACAGAGTGTTTCGTCCGTTCTTAGATCAGTTTGTTGTAGTTTTTATAGACGACATCTTGATCTATAGTCGGAACCGGCTAGAGCATGAGCAACATCTTCGTCAAGCGTTGACTCTCCTTCATCAACATCAGTTGTATGCTAAGTTTAGTAAGTGTGAGTTCTGGTTGGATGAAGTGACTTTCTTAGGTCATGTGATATCTGCTGAAGGAGTCAAAGTAGATCTGAAGAAAGTGGAATCCGTTGCGGATTGGGAACAGCCGAAGACGCCGACGGAAGTTTGTAGTTTCCTTGGTCTAGTAGGATACTATCGGAGGTTTATCAAGGACTTCAGTTCGATAGCTCTACCGATGACGAAGTTGACCAGGAAGGATGTACCTTTTGTTTGGAATGATCGATGTCAGCAAGCTTTCCAAAGTTTGAAGGAAAAGCTAACCAGTGCTCCAGTGTTGATCTTGCCAGAATCTGGAAAAGGCTATGTTGTTTTCTGTGATGCGTCCAAGAAAGGTTTGGGTTGTGTGCTGATGCAGGAAGATCATGTGGTTTCTTTTGCTTCGCGACAGCTTAAGAAACACGAGGAGAACTATCCGACCCATGACTTGGAGCTGGCAGCAGTGGTTCATGCGTTAAAGATTTGGAGACACTATCTTTATGGGGAAGTGTGTCAGATCTTTACAGATCACAAGAATCTGAAGTACATCTTCTCACAGCAAGAGTTGAACATGTGACAGCTTCGATGGATGGAGTTGATCAATGATTATGATTGCACTATCGAGTATCATCCTGGTAAGGCGAATGTGGTAGCAGACGCGCTTAGCAGAAAGTCTTCTACTCCCAAGAAGGCACAGATGAGTTCTTTGGTATGCCATAGGCGGGACATGTTAGTCTCCTTACGGCAGATGAACGTACAGATGGAGGTTTCCTCGTTAGCTGGACTTTTAGCACAGATGCAAATCAAGCCCACGTTGAGACAGCAGATCAAGGATGCACAGCAAACGGATGATACAGTACAGCTAATCAGATCAGATTTTGGCAGCGAAAAGCGTGATGGGTTCCATGAGTCCGAGGATGGAGTGGTTTGCTATCATAATAGGATGGTGGTTCCAGATGCTGATAATCTGAGGAAGTTGGTGCTCGAGGAAGCACACACGTCGATGTATGCTATGCATCCAGGCGTCACCAAAATGTATCATAGTCTGAAGGACTTGTACTGGTGGCCCGGCTTGAAGAAAGATGTAGCTGAGTTTGTGGCTAGGTGTGCGGTGTGTCAGCAAGTCAAGGCTGAGCATCAAAAGCCGGAAGGTACGTTGCAACCTTTGCCTATACCACAGTGGAAATGGGATCATATAACCATGGATTTCGTAGTTGGTCTACCCAGGACAACTAAGAATCATGATTCCATTTGGGTGATAGTGGACAGATTAACGAAGTCTGCCCATTTCATACCTGTGAAGACCACGTATACAGCTGAAAAGCTCGCTCGAGTATATGTGGATGAGATAGTTCGTTTGCATGGTGTGCCAGCAACGATAGTTTCTGATAGAGGTCCTCAGTTTACAAGTCATTTTTGGGAACAGTTGCACAGGGCGATGGGAACGCAGTTGAAGTTCAGTACCGCTTTCCACCCGTAGACAGATGGATAGTCTGAGAGGACTATTCATACTTTGGAGGATCTTCTTCGTGATTGTGTTTTGCAGTTCCTAGGCAGTTGGGACGTACATCTCAGTTTGATAGAGTTTGCCTACAACAATAGCTATCAGCGGAGCATTGACATGGCTCCCTATGTGGCTTTGTATGGGAGGAAGTGCAGATCTCCTTTGTGTTGGTATGAATCAGGTGAATATCAGCTTTTGGGCCCTGAGTTAGTACAGCAAATGACAGAAAAGATCAAGGTGATACAACAACAGTTGAAAGCGGCACAAGACAGGCAGAAGTCTTATGCAGACAATCGCCGATGACCCTTGGAATTCTAGGTGGGAGACAAGGTGTATCTTAAAGTCTCTCCGTGGAAAGGTGTGCTGAGGTTTGGACAGAAAGGTAAGTTAGCTCCCAGATATATGGGGCCTTACTCAGTCATAGCACGTGTTGGCAAGGTGGCTTATGAGTTAGAATTGCCTCTAGAGTTGCACAGGTTACATCCAGTGTTCCATGTCAGTATGCTGAAGAAAAGTCATCTGGATACAGGAACAGTGATACAACCAGTTGAAGTTGAGCTTGACAAAGATGTGACTTATGAAGAGGGTCCTATGATGATCCTTGATAGAAGAGTCAAGAAGCTGAAGAGAAAGGATCTGGTTCTTGTGAAGGTCCTTTGGCATCACCGTGGCATTGAGGAAGCCACGTGGGAGCTTGAGGAAGAGATGAGGAGGAAGTATCCCTCGCTTTTCTCTTCGGATTTCGGGGACGAAATCCTTTTGTAGAGGTTTATGGCTGTAAGGACCCTGACCTACGTTTATGGTTTACCCTGTTTGTTTTGCTTGATCTTGGTGCTTTGGTGCTTGCTAATCACCTTTAGTGGTGATTAGGGTTTGGTTGTGCTTTTTTGAGAGTTCGAGGGGCTACTTGCAAATAACCCAAGTTTAGGGTTTTGTGGGCAAGTTTGCCATCTTGTGAGATGTTTTCCCTCTCTGCTTCCTCTAGGGTTGAGAGGAAGGCTTGGGCTTGTTGTTTGAGTCCTTTGGGCCTGAGTTGAGCTTGTTTGGGCCTTGGAGTTCCTTGTTTGCGCTTGCTTGAGCCTTGTGTCGCCCAGGGCAGGTGGTGTGTCGCCCAGTTGCTTGGAGTGTCGCCCAGTAGCTCTTGTTGTGTCGCCCAGATGGCTTGGCTTGGTTGGTGGACACATGGTGCACATCTTGGACAAGTGCCTTATGGCTTGCATGAGAGGTGGCTTGAGTTGGTGAACATGTGTCCCTTGGGTGGGCGACACATAGCATGGTTGTACCTTGGTTTCTCCTCCCTTCCCTCCTATATAGAAAGCTCTTCTCCTTGCCTTAGTCTCCTTTGCTCTCTTGGTCTCCCCTCCACCCTTGGTGCACGATACCCCTCTCCATCTTGCTTGTGTTGGCCGATACACTTCCTTGGAGCTGAAGTGGTGGCCGATACACCTCCCTGGAGCAGCCTGGTGGACGATAGCTTGGAACCTTGGAGTGCTTTGGAGCTTGGAGCTTAAGGCGGGTTGCATAGTTTCTAACCCTAACTCTTTTACCTATAGCTTTAACCTTGTTACATGTTAGTAGACTAGCTTAGTTCCTTGCTTGAGCATCTTTCTTATGTACTTTAGTGGCCGATATCCCCCTCTAGGGTTTTAGGGTTCCTTTGTATACCTTTGCTTTCTAGGGTTTGGGGCTTCCTTGTATTGAAGGTTGAAGATGACCTAGGGTTGGGCGATACCCCTTCCTTGTGAGTGTGTTGGGCGACACACTTGCCCTTAAATTGAACGATATGGTGATCTAGGGTTTGAGTTCCTTGTGTTGGAGGTCGATAGTGACCTAGGTTGGGCGATAGGGTGCTCTCTCTGGTGGCCGATATGGTTCCTTGGTGGATGATATGTTGTTTCCTTGAGGTTGGCCGATACCCTTGCCCATGTGTTGGGCGATAGGGTGAGCTAGGGTTTGTTGGCCGATATGATGAGTACCTTGGAGATGAACGATACCCTTCCTTTTGTTGGTCGATATGGATGTCCTTGTGTTGGATGATAGAGTGGGTGCTCTTGTGTCGATTTATCTCCTTGTCCATGTGGTGGACGATAGGGTCATGTAGTGCCATGAGTGTTAGGGTTGGGCGATAAGCCTTGGGCCATGGTGGCTGATAACCCTAATGGCCGATAGCCCTAATGGACGACACCATGATGGGCGATACCCTAATGGCCGATAGCCATGTTGGATGATACCCTACCCTATGTGCAGGATGTGTGAGGTCTGATAGGGTTAGTAGTGAGTGTTGGCCGATAGGGTTAGTAGTGAGTGTTGGCTGATAGGGATAGTGTGGTAGTGGATACCCATGTTGGGTGATAGGATTTAGATGAGGGTTGTGAGGCTATAGTGAGGGTATGAGTTTCTTTGGTGACGGTCCCTCATGTGATGGAAGTGGTTAGCTATGCACCAATGAGCGATGGTGGTGTTTGTGATATCAACAATGTATATGAAGCCTTGCAAACAATAAGGATGCTAATGATAGTAATGTATATGATGTTAGCCCTCATGTAATTGATGCATGATGTGACCCTTATGCTTAATTGTTAATGATAAAGAAGATGATGATAACTACTCTAGTAGTTTGTTTAATGATAATAATGTTGGTAATAATGATGCTAAGTGACAGTTACATTAAAGGTTGCTTCATGATAAAGATGACAATAGTTGATGACATAGTAATGACCTTGTTAATAATAGTGTTGGTTCTGTAAACACAACATGATCTCTATATACCCTGATTGTTTGTACAATCTCGATATAAGGGTAAGTATCAGTATGGTTGTTTAATGATGTACTTAACATACTTGATTACCAAATAACTGTCATATTGATAAGTAGATTATCTTGAATGATATTTCATGATAAGTGAGCATCTTCCTTATGTTGAATCTTCAATTATAGTACACCCTAACCTTGCAGGTGATGTTTCAGCCATAAGAAGGCTATGAAATTTATGAGTATCATTACTTGATAATTATCCTATGAGGCTGTATGTAGGATATGTTGGTCCCATGATGATGATGTGAGCCTTGAGAGGCAGTAACAATACATGATGAGGGGTTGAGACCCTGCGGTATGTGGTGATCCTTGAGATGGATCTGGATGGTTGGCAAGAGGCCAAGTGGTAACATGTGATGTTGGATCCTTAAGATGGATCAGGTTGATATGATTAGATCATAATATAATGTTCTTTACTTTCTGTTATACCTTGCATGTCATACAACTTGGTTGAATCTTGCAATCCATCTAAAAGATACTAATTTAGCATAGTGAAATACATCATGTAGTTTGCCCTGGCCATAGATCCATCATCGTCAGGACTTGGTGATGGTGAAACAGGTTTTCCTACGGGTTAACCTGGAAGCGCATATTGTTGAATATGTGTAGGTTGCTCCTAGCCTGAAAATGAGGAGGTAAGAGTGTAACTTCAGTTGCAGACTCAGATACGTGTTTAGAGCATGGTGAACAAGCCCTTGGCTCAGGATATGAGATGTATGGAGCATGAATGCGTTCATGGCTCAGAGCACGGTGAACAGGCCCGTGGCTCAGTTTTACTAGCGCCGAGACCTGTACCAAGGCGGGCTAGAGAATGGGTAGCCTATGGAGCTGACCCTTTGGCTTAGACCACTTCAACATGTGACTGCGGTCCTGCTTGTGTTGTACTCATGTACTGACCATGAGATGGGAGGTCGTGGAGTCCGGCTCTTCCATTGACCTTGTATGGCACCGGCTTGGGTTTCGTAACCGAAGGTTGGATTTGAACGGTACGGTTCAAATCCTCAGGGCATAATAAAACGTAATACAGCCGTTTAGTATTTACTGATCAAATCAAACACGAAACATTGGTTGAGGCCTTGTTTGTTATACCTTGCAGGTTATGTGGCAATCTGTCTTATCTTGATAATCAGGTTATGTGACATTATATTCTGTTCTAATAATCCTGTTACATGTTGATATACCTTATCTTGATAATCATATTCTTTTGAAAGACATCTGGTTATAAGTTTTAGTACAGTTGGTATGCTTGCCGGTAAGAATGATCTTGCTATATATATATAACTGCTTCTGATATATCTGCTCATATTATAATTGTTGTCATAGTTATTTTGCTGAGGTTCTGTAGTTGCGGTGGGGAGCTATGTTTCCCGCTGGGACAATTGTTCAATTGTCTCACTCCGCTGGTTTACACATTTTTTTAGGTGGTCAAGGTAGACGTGGTCGTGGTTGTGGTGTTGCGGACGAGCAGCTTGAGGAACAGTAGAAGGCAAGCGTTGGACATGTTGCTGTTTTGGATGTTTTGTAGTAGAGTCTAGAGTCATCCATGTACTCTCAGGTCCTTGGTAGTGTTTTGACGTTGTTTCACGAAGATCGTTCGATGATATCTGTATATCCTGCTGTTGGCCGGATGTGGGCCTTTATGTATATATGAACAGGTGGTGAACTCATGTGATGGATGAACAGTTGTTCCTGAGCTGTGGACACATGTCAGATCTTGTGTACATATTTATATGACATGTTTCTATGCAGGATGAGGACTGGAAAGTAATAGTTTCACAGTTTATCAGTTTTCCGCAATCGGTTTTAATTAACCCGTGTTTTTGATAATCTGTGATTATGGTGTTCTCTGTACGTTTTCGCGTAACACCTCGTTATCTGTGTGATAATGGGATGTGTTGCCACACTAGTGCCACCAGGATCCTGTCTCTGGTTGATGTTAGACACTACAAACTACTCTCTAGTGCCACCAGGATCCTGTCTCTGGTTGATGTTGGACACTACAAACTGTACTCTCGTGCCACCTGGATCCTGTCTCTGGTTAGTGTTGGACACGAGATCCAACCCCCGTATACTGGACACTGCCAGGGTTAGGTCGTTTCACCCCTAAGGCGCAGACCTCACAAAGGGGTTCTACGGTGTCAGGGCCCTTATTCTAATATTTTATTATCTAGAAACCTCTTACTACATTGTAATCTCTCTCTTACTTGTTCTGGACTTTGGTATCTCTATGGTACCGAGTTTATTTACATGAACTTTACAACACGACATGAATATCATTCTAAATTTGACAGAGTAGTATATTCAAAACACTATAATATACTGAGTAATCATCATACTATGCATGCAGGCAGACTAAATTCTTAAATAAATAGAATGTATGTCAATCTGGCACTTTATACACTAAAATCATGCAATTGAACTGTTAAGCATCACCACATCTCATACTAAGAATTTTGATATCAAAATACTTGATTCATTGAACACCCTATCCTTAGGGTTTCAGTTACCTCATTCACTTATCACATGGCAACACCCTATCCTTAGGGTTTCAGTTACCTCGTCTATTTGATTGCAGTTCAAATCACAATACGATATCATTCTAGAACTGTCAGATCAGTATACTCAAAATCATTGTAAATACTGAGTAATTCTTATATCATGCATGTAGGCAGATTTAAATTTCATAAATAACCCAAACTCATGTCAATTTGGCACATACATGCTAAATTCATGCAATTGAACATCTTATTACACTGATAAGAGTAATTTACTTCACATATGAGAAATCATATGCAACATTTGTCAATCCTCTGAAATTTCTCGAAAAACGTGCACATTAACCCTAATCCTGGTTTGTGCATCACATAACTCAAATAAGAGTTACTTACGTATCATAACACAAATTTATAACAACACTTGCAAATTTCTAGTAATATCTCAGAGAAATGTTCAATTCATGTAAAAGTTAATTCACACACATTAACATAAAAGGAAGCATGCAACTAGGGTTTATTTGCATATTTTTATGTTATCATACTTTTTTTAAATCGTGCATCTAATAATTTACAAAAATCTGTACTGTATGGGTTTATACCCAAACCGTACCATTATCAGTCGTGTATTTCTGATTTCAACGTTCACACTAAGCAATTTAGGTTCCGATGAACCATATAAATTCACTGGACCAATACACACTGATCAGATGCTAAATTAAGTCATATAAAAGTATACAGAAGCAATTTATGAAATAAAAAGTCGAGCAACGACAAATACTGTCCAACGCCTGATAACTGTTGTTGCATCAAATTGCTTTACGCACACAGCAGGTTGGCGGAGAATTCAGCTAGGATCTCAATTGGGATGGCTGCTCGTGGCTAGAGCTGCGTACCATTGCTGTGTTCTCAATTTTGGAGCTCAAGGGAATCTTCCCTGCTGCTGGCGCACCAAAATTAGCCCCCCCCTCCTGGCCGTGCACAGCAGCCGTGCTGCTGCTTGCGGCTGGTTCAGGTTGCTAGGCGGCTAGCTTTGGTGGGCGGGTGGAGTGGTGGAGGAAGTAGATGAGAAGCAGGGCGCCTGCTAAGTTGGCCCTCTCAAGCCCTACACGACCGCCGCTCCTCTGCTGGTCGGGCGACCTGCTACTGTAACCTGTAGGTCGGGGTACCGCCCTAGGGAGCGGGCAAGGTGAAGAAAAAGAAGAGGAAGAGGGGAAGAGGAAGGAGAGGAAGGTGGCGGAGGAGGAGTACAGTTGAACCGAAGCTAGGGGTGCTTGATCGGCTGTCGCGTCTCCACCCTAGTTGCTGCGATCGGGCTTGCACTTGGTCGCCGCCTCTCCCTGTTCTATCGGGTAAAAATGAGAATGGGATAAGGAAGAAAGGAGGAAAAGGGCTATAAATCAAAATAATTGGAAAAATTGCAATATCAGCCCAAGAAAATTAGGAATGCTATAACTCTTTACTCGATTGTCTGATTAAAGTAATTCTTCTTGAAAACTTTCAAGCACGAGGTCCTCTACACCCTCAAAGTAAGAAATCAAGCTGATTAGCTTATCTCAGCTAATCAAAATACTAATCGTTTCTTGGGCACTTATTCACTTAACGATTAGCACTACAATTATCATTAATTGCCTCAGGTGATTCAATCTCATCTATTGATTCACATATTCTCTTATATTAATTGACCATGATGTTTAACAAGATACTTAGCACTAATCAAGGTACTTCTTAGTTAACTTAGTTATGGGTCATAACAATCTCCCTCCCTTTTAAGAATTTCGTCCCGAAATTCCTAAAAGAGAAAAGGAAACTTGTTACACATCTCAGATTCAAGCTCCCATGTAGCTTCTTCTAGGTTATGATTCCTCCACAGAACTTTCACTAAAGGTATCTCGCGATTCTTGAGTTTCATAATCCTCCGATCAACTATCTGTATTGGTCCTTCAACATAGGACACATCAGATCTGAGTTGTGCAGGTTCTGGGTCCACTATCTTCTCTGTACCAGGATAACATTTCTTCATCATCGATACATGAAACACATCATGTAAATTAGACAATTCAGATGGCAATTCCAACCTGTAGGCTACAGGTCCAATCCTCTCAATGATAGGATACAGGCCCATAAACCTAGGAGTCAGTTTGCCTCTCTTACCAAACCTCGGCACTCCCTTCTATGGGGAAACTTTCAGGTACACTTCATCACCAACCTCAAACTCAAGAGGTCTACGTCTTTTCTCAACGTAACTCTTTTGCCTGTCCTGAATAGCTTTCAATTGTTCTCTGATCACAGTAATCTTTTCAGTGGTCAGATCCACTATCTCTGGTCCAAGAATCTTCTTTTCACCCATCTTGTATCAACATATGGGTGATCTACACTTTCTGCCATACAGAGCTTCATACGCGGCCATACCAATACTGGAATGGTGACTATTGTGGTATGCAAACTCTATAAGACTAAAGTGTTCTTCCCAACTTCAAGACATCAAAGGTTGACTTAATAGGAAGAAAGTGAGTAGACTTAGTTATTCTATCCACAATCACCCATATCGAGTCACAACCTCTAGGTGTCCTGGGCAACCCTACCACAAAATTCATTGTGATATGTTCCCACTTCCACTCTGGTATAGGAAGAGATTGCAAGGTATCTGTAGGTTTCTAATGCTCAGCTTTGACCTGCTGGCACACACTACATCTAGCCACGTACTCGGCTACATCCTTTTTCATACCTGACCACCAGTACAACTCCTTGAAATTCCTGTACATCTTAGTGTTACCTGGATGCATGGCATACATCGATGCATGTGCCTCCTCAAGAATCTGTTCTTTCAAGTCACTATCTCCAGGTACACACAACCTGTCATGCTGATACAACAAATCGTCATCTGAAAACCTGAACTCTGGTCTTTTTCCCTTTGTCATATCCTGCATGATCTGCTGTAACTCACTATCATTATGTTGAAGTTCCTTGATTTGATCATAAAAAGTAGGCTTGACTTGCATCTGAGCAATCAAACCACTCTGTTCTGTCACCCCTAAGTCTAAGTTCAACTTCCGCATTTCTACTAGCAGGTCTCTCTTAAAACATGCCATAGAAAATGCATGAGCTGTTGAACTAGACTTGCTGCTGAGGGCGTCTGCTACCACATTCGCCTTACCAAGATGATAATCTATGGTCACATCATAATCTTTGATCAGTTCTAACCATATCCGCTGTCTAAGATTCAGATCCTTCTAGGTGAAGATATATTTCAAGCTCTTATGATCTGTAAACATCTGGCATGTCTCACCATAAAGATAGTAATGTCATGTCTTAAGAGCATGAACTACAACAACTAATTCCAGATCATATGCTGAGTAATTCTCCTCATTCTATGCTACTTACTTCTTGTTACTTATCCTTCTCATTTTGATCATATAGAATAAACATCCCTAAAATTGAAACACATAAGGTAAGAATAGATTATTCCTCATTCTTATTATTACTGTAAGAATTTATTTCATAACACACTTCACTTATATTATATTTCTCTTTTTGTTCAAAATACACTTGTTACATTTCGAATTTGTATCTTACTCTTTTCTCTGAATCATTTTCATATTGTATATCTACCTTTCAGATTAACTACCTTTAAACCCTGGATTACTATCAATACTAGTTTACTTTTCATAGTGCAAATCTCATGATTTTGTTTTATAGAGATGCTAGTATTCAAGGTCAAATCACTAGTGACATCCCTTGAACTACTACAACTCTAAACATTCTAGGGTTTGGTCCTTATCAGTAATATAGCATTATTGTGATGTGACTTTGCTCACTTAGTTTGAAAATCAAACTTTGCATCTCATAAGTTTTACTAAAGTCTTGCTTATCTTATCACTGGAATTTCCTTTCTCTTATTTAGACATTCAGATAAATTACATTCTCAATTTACCTTGCTAGGGTTTCATCATCATATTGTGTGTCATTATTTCATTCACTTAGGCATCTCTACCATGGTAGTTATGCATCATATACGATTCATTCATTTTCTAAATTACACGTTTATTCTTTATTTTAGGAACTAGTTTGTTAGTCTATAGAGACTTAGAATCCAAAGGTAGTATGCATGAATGTATTAAACTTTATAACAAAGATATACATTCCATACTCTCAATTATGTCATGTAATCCTCATTCCTTAATCAAGGTCATCATTTCTAACATTTCTTTTGATTCAACTATGTTTCTCATCCTGGTCTTATGATTTACATATTCATCTAATTCTTTATATACTTATTGTATACTTAACTCTTTTCTTCTATTTTCCCCTTGCTTTGAAGTACATAAAAGTATTTTACTCTATTATATGATCCATTCTATGGTTGATTCTTACTATCTTAGCCCTTACATACTATTCTCATATCTTTTCCATATTCTCATATTTAGAAATCATATAATACTAATCATTAAACTTAATCTGAACCTTACGTCGTGTTCCTTTATTTCCAATTAAGGATTGCTCATATGAGGCCCCAACGTTGGGTCTCTGATATCAGTTGCAACTAATTCTTAGTTGTTCTAATCTTTCCCTTATATCTCAACATCTTATTGTATACATTCTCACTATAATTTGGGTCTAAATTATCCAGAGTCTACTTTTATTTTATTTTTAAAAGGAGTCATTAGATCCCAGTAACGCATCCTGCCAGCCGGACCAGGCCGAACCTGTAGTCCTGAAGCCAAGAGCTACTCAGGATTAACCAACTCCTATTAATCTCAAACATGTGAAAAGAATATCCACTTAGGCAAACTCATTTAAACATAACTTCTGGTCTACTTAATACAAAGAATATAAACAATAAATAAATCACTTCATGACACGACAATATAAAAGAATCATGTTTATTCTACAAATTGAAAATCTAAATTCATACATATAAGAGCATTTCTAGTGATTTCTAATCAAATAGGCAATATAAAACAAGAGTTGTATCACATCCTATGTTTAATCTCTTACTCCTACATTAATTTCCAGTTTCTTAACCCTAAGATTTCTAGGGTTTTTCTCTAGCCCATCCTTCCTCTGCATACCTGGCTAGGGCATCCAGAGAAGAATAGACAGAGTAGCTTGATACTGGTTAATCTAAGTACTCAGACACCTAGCCAGGGTATCTAAACACTCAGACCTCCCAGAGCTAAAGACATATCACTTCTTACTTTCCTCACTTATAATTCTATCTTTCTATCCTAGTGATCCCTGACAACTCAGCCTAAGCTCTCAGCTTGGTTCTCATGACCACGTCCTCTTCTTGCCATCTGTAATAGTATAACAGACAACTTCCTGTTAGAAAATTACAGTTAGAAGGAAGACACTTAAGTCCTAATCCTATTGGTCTCTTATCGTCCCCTGACCTTGACTTAGAGTAACTGCGTACTCAACCTATGCTCTGATACCAAAGCTGTTTGTGACGCCCCGACCCTCGTGCCATCTCTAATGATCCCGAAGACCGGGGAGTCACCCTCGATAAACCATCCTTAACTTTTTCTTTTCTTGATCACTTAGATTAACTTAAAGGAAAACCACAAGACTTAAATAGCATCGAATTATAATAAAATTGCGGAAACGACTTTCCATTAACCTTACTAGGAAGGAAAACAAGCTTACAGGACATATTACATTTCTCATGCGGAATATAAAATACAACAAAATATTGAAAACTATCTACATCTTTCACCACATTCTCTCTTTAACCCACCACACACATGTCCCAAGGACCGAGGGGAAAGGATCAAGAGACCTCTAGACCTAGCTAATCACTACTTTTAAACATCTGGGTGATACGATCCTTCAGCCTCCTCGTGCTGACGTTGACCTGAAAAATGTTTCAGTAGGTTGGTGAGCTACTGGCTCAGTGAATAGAATTTCACCCAACCATCACAAGAAAACTCATTTGTTTTTATTATTCAGAATAATATACAAGAAATGCTAAACTGAGCAGGTCTAAGCAGTTTAATTTAAATACCAAAAGATGTCAACATTTCATTATGATAATAATTGATGCAACGCTGTAAATAAAATTAATTACCAAAAAATAATAAAATTTCATTTAAAGAACAACTGCTGTGAAGGTAACTCATATCTTTCTTAACTCTTTAACTTATAAAAACTCTGTGAACCTATATGAACATATTTTATCTTATGCCCTGATCATATGCAGTGTACTCTACATATGAAGACTCGTAGCGAATTACGATCCCACCGTACAAGACTTAGCCGACACCCCGGGATAGCTAAGTCTAACTGCTGTCCTGGTCTGCTACTGGACTCTGGCTCTCTGGCCTCGACATCCTTATGGTGTCGTAAACTGGACTCCTCCTCTAAGCTGAGTACACAGGCGGAGAGTCAAGCCATTTATTACTCTAGTGCCACCAGGATCCGGTCTCTGGTTGATGTTGGACACCACATGGCTTTTCTGTACACTAGTGCCACCAGGATCCTGTCTCTGGTTGATGTTAGACACTACAAACTACTCTCTAGTGCCACCAGGATCCTGTCTCTGGTTGATGTTGGACACTACAAACTGTACTCTCGTTCCACCAGGATCATGTCTCTGGTTAGTGTTGGACACGAGATCCAACCCCCGTATACTGGACACTGCCAGGGTTAGGTCGTTTCACCCCTAAGGCGCAGACCTCACAAAGGGGTTCTACGGTGTCAGGGCCCTTATTCTAATATTTTATTATCTAGAAACCTCTTACTACATTGTAATCTCTCTCTTACTTGTTCTGGACTTTGGTATCTCTATGGTACCAAGTTTATTTACATGAACTTTACAATACGACATGAATATCATTCTAAATTTGACAGGGTAGTATATTCAAAACACTATAATATACTGAGTAATCATCATACTATACATGCAGGCAGACTAAAATTCTTAAATAAATAGAATGTATGTCAATCTGGCACTTTATACACTAAAATCATGCAATTGAACTGTTAAGCATCACCACATCTCATACTGAGAATTTTGATATCAATATACTTGATTCATTGAACACCCTATCCTGAGTAATTCTTATATCATGCATGTAGGCAAATTTAAAATTCATAAATAACCCAAACTCATGTCAATTTGGCACATACATGCTAAATTCATGCAATTGAACATCTTATTACATTGATAAGAGTAATTTACTTCACATATGAGAAATCATACGCAACATTTGTCAATCCTCTGAAATTTCTCGAAAAACGTGCACATTAACCCTAATCCTGGTTTGTGCATCACATAACTCAATTAAGAGTTACTTACGTATCATAACACAAATTTATAACAACACTTGCAAATTTCTAGTAATATCTCAGAGAAATGTGTCAGTTCATGTAAATGTTAATTCACACACATTAACATAAAAGGAAGTATGCAACTAGGGTTTATTTGCATATTTTTATGTTATCATACTTTCTTTGAAATCGTGCATCTAATAATTTACTAAAATCTGTACTGTCTGGGTTTATACCCAAACCGTACCATTATCAGTCGTGTATTTCTAATTTCAACGTTCACACTAAGCAATATAGGTTCCGATGAACCATATAAATTCACTGGTCCAATCCCAACTGATCAGATGCTAAATTAAGTCATATAAAAATATACAGAAGCAATTTATGAAATAAAAAGTCGAGCGACGACAAATACTGCCCAACGCCTGATAACTGTTATCAGCGAAAAACACACAATTTACCAAAAATATTCAAACACCAGAGTTAATTCGTGATAAGTGAATGAAACCCTACTCACAGCGATTTGGAATGTCCGGATTCGTCCCGAAATGTGTCCAGGGCGCGGATTTCGGTTGTCTTCTACCTTGGATTAACTTGTTTACTGTTCCTGTTGCATCAAATTGCTTTACGCACACAGCAGGTTGGCGGAGAATTCAGCTAGGATCTCAATTGGGATGGTTGTTCGTGGCTAGAGCTGCGTACCTTTGCTGTGTTCTCAATTTCGGAGCTCAAGGGAATCTTCCCTGCTGCTGGCGCACCAAAATTAGCCCCCCCCTCCTCCTGGCCGTGCACAGCAGTCGTGCTAAGTTGGCCCTCTCAAGCCCTAAACGGCCGCCGCTCCTCTGCTGGTCGGGCGACCTGCTGCTATAACCTGCAGGTCGGGGCACCGCCCTAGGGCGCGGGCAAGGTGAAGAAAAGGAAGAATAAGAGGGGAAGAAGAAGGAGAGGAAGGTGGCGGAGGAGGAGCACAGCTGAACCGAAGCTAGGGGTGCTTGATCGGCCGTCGCGTCTCCACCCTAGCTGCTGCGATCGGGCTTGCACTTGGGCACCGCCTTTCCCTGTTCTATCAGGTGAAAATGAGAATGGGATAAGGAAGAAAGGAGGAAAAGGGCTATAAATCAAAATAATTGGAAAATTTGCAATATCAGCCCAAGAAAATTAGGAATGCTATAACTTTTTACTTGATTGTCCGATTAAAGTAATTCTTCTTGCAAACTTTCAAGCACGAGGTCCTCTACACCCTCAAAGCAAGAAATCAAGCTGATTATCTTGTCTCAGCTAATCAAAATACTAATCGCTTCTTGGGCACTTATTCACTTAACGATTAGCACTGCAATTATCATTAATTGCCTCAGGTGATTCAATCTCAGCTATTGATTCACATATTCTCTTATATTAATTAACCATGATATTTAACAAGATACTTAGCACTAATCAAGGTACTTCTTAGTTAACTTAGTTATGGGTCATAACAAGTGTTGCGTGGAGATTTCACCTACAGAAATCCATTTATCCCCTTTTAGTTCTAGCAGAATTTAGAAATCATAATAGGCAATGCTTGAAATTTGTTAAATGAACAAACAAATTAAAATTGAAACATAAGTTCCTCTTGAGCCTTAATTACTTTTCAAAAGATAAAGACAAGAATATAAATGACTTGCTTAAGCAAAACTTCTAGGGTTAAGGTCAGGGATGTTACATCCCTGCTCAAATTCACAATCAGTAACCACAGCTAGTAGCTAGCCCAGCCCCCTCTTCAACCTGTACGTGAGGTGAATAAGTTGTTGCTTGCAGCAGCAGGTCCGGCCAGGGGCAGATCTGCCCAGGAAACACCAATATAATGGCGCCAATGAGTTCGGCTAAGGGTCCTGAACAAGAATCCGCCGCCAACTAGCCACGAGTAGCGACGAATCAGCTGAACCCTTCCATCTAGTGTGTGAAGCATGTCTGAACCAGGGTTGTTCGGAGGTAGAAGACGACCTAGTGGATGCCTGGAAATAGGCTCTAGACATGTTTCTAGTTGAATTGTGGTCACCTCACCCGTTGTGAGTAGAATTTCACTCACTAAGCATGTATAACTCTAATAATCAGACGTTTTGGTTGAAATCGGTATCTTTCACAGATGTCAGCGTTTACCCAGGTGTCGGGCAGTGCCGACGCCGCTCGATTTCTAATTTTGACATTTTATTTATTAATATCCACACAACGCTAATTAGTTAATTGATATGTGTGATTTGGATTAGTGAAAATACACGATTAATCAAAACTTAAATTACTCGATTAAATGTTGAACTCAGTAGCACATGACCAGTAACGGTATGCTTGACTCGATTAAATGTTGAACTCCTAGGAAAAGATAGGTTACCCAATATGAACCGGAGATCCGGTTGGTGGTAACCCAGAGGTACCCACAAAGCGTACCAAGATGAGGCCCACAGAGTGTCTCAGACCCTCCACTTGTGTACTCAGCCTAGAGGAGAGGTCCAGTTAAAGGCTAATTATTTATCCACCTTAGTCAGACATGACGGTTCGAGTCAAGCAGACTCGGATTCAGTTCTAGGCTTAGCTTCCCAGGTTTTAAGCTAAGTCTTGTACGGTGGGATCGTAGTTCGCTACGAGTCTTCATATGTAGAGTACACTGCATATGATCAGGGCATAAGATAAAATATGTTCATATAGGTTCACAGAGTTTCTTATAAGTTAAAGAGTTAAGAAAGATTTGAGATAGTTTCACAGTAGTTGTCCTTTAAATGAAATTCTAGTATTCTCTATTATTTAATCGTATCTACAACCTTACAGCAGTTGTTTTCTTAATGATATGTTGACATCTCCTATTGTTTAAATTATATTGCTTAGATCTACTTCGTATAGTATTATCTTTTATTTTATTCAAATTAATAAACAATAAAATGAGTTATCTGTGATGGTTGGGTGAAATTCTATTCATTGATCCAGTAGCTCACCAACCTACTGAAACATATTTTCAGGTCAGCGTCAGCTCGAGGAAGCTGAAGGATCGTATCACCCAAGTTCTTAGAAGGTATTTCGTAGTTAGATAAAGGTCTCTTTGTCCTTTCCCCTCGGTCCTTGGGCATGTGGTGTGGTAGAGAGAGAATGTAATATAATATGTAGTTTAGATTTCAGTTATCTGTTGTGTTTTACTTTCTGCATGAACAATGTATTATGTCGTGTAAGTTTGTTTTTCATCCAAGTAAGGTTAATGGAAAGTTACTTCCGCAGTTTTATTACGATCTGATGTTATTCAAGCTATTATGTTTTTCCTTTAAGTTAATTCTAAGTAGCTAAGTAAAGAAAAGGTTAAGGGTGGTTTACCGAGGGTGACTTCCCAGCCTCTGGGGTCATTAGAGATGGCACGGGGATCGGGGCGTCACAGCACTATATGATTAGAGTTGCACTTGATTAGTTATGCCAATTGGGTGAATTAAGGTTGCATCAAATAAGTGGACATACAAACCCTAATTCACTTCTAGCAAGCATATAAATATCACAACTTTTAAAAGATATAAAATCTGTGAAACATAATTTCTCATCTCATCATCACATGGTACTATTCACTTGCCATTCATGAGACCACACTAGTCATCATACTATCACAAGATATAAATCCTTTTCACAATATCACAGGGTATCAACCCTTATCAACACAAGAGGATTATACCTCATTCAGGGTTCAACCATGCCCAAAGGTCATTAAGACCATCATACTATTCCCTGCAAGATCATCATTATCTTTGTATGCCTTGTAGCAAGGCTCAACAACATAACTTACATATATTACACTGTATCAGCACAATATTGCATTGATAAGCTGGGAGATATTCATAAATAATCATAGTAGGGTTATATTAACATTAAGAACATCCCTTTATCACCTCAACATGCAAGGAATCTAGATATGATTAACCCTCATCATATTCATAATGCACATGTTTAGCATAAGAAAATGTCAACCATGTGGCTATGATAACCACCAATTAACATATTAAGGTTATGATCATATTAAGGAGGTTATTACACCATCATTCCATCATATAAGAATGTTAAACATGAATACTCATCTTTATCTATTTGCATTAGAGTTAGGTTTAACAAGATAAATTATATTAATGTTACTAATTAGCACTTATGCCCAAATCCTAACTCACGACATCCCCATTGGATCATGGATGCATAAGGTGAAGCATTACCATCACATTCCATACTATTCTCAAGTATGAACCCACACATAAATCAAGGTGTAGACATCGGGTCATAGCATACTAGGGTTTCAACAACAGTAACAGAGTACTCCATGATTATATTAGTCATTCAAGGACTATCCATACCCAATTACCATCATTTAGTTATATTAAAGCTATGTATAGCAAGCTATAGCTCATTAGGGTTACATATCAACACAATATGGTTTTCATCACTTCTATTCATATGAGTGAATAGGTAAGACTACCTTATTAACGGTAACCCTCCATTTATTCCATCATCATTCAACCCATATCACCATACCACAATGTCACCCAGAACCATTGGATGTTTAAAAGGTAAGACTATTGGTGGTTTACATAAGTAAACACTTTGGATAAACCACCTATGAAGTCCTTGAGTTGTGCTCTAGAAAGAGTCACCATTTAACCCTAGTCATCCCTTGATTAACAACATTAAAAGTTCCATTGAGAGTAGGGTAAAACCACAAGCGATTGTTTATTTAAAACAAACCATCAATAAACGAGCTTCTTAAGTTGATCTCATAAAGGAAAAAATATAAATCACTTTATTAGGACCAACATATTACATTAGGAATCCTTCCAATTTATTGGATGAAGATACATTAAATCTTAACCATTAGGTCAAGTTCATATATTAAAACCATCAATTGTAGTATAGGTTCGACCATTGCATTAAATGACCCAAGAAACCCTTAGTTTAAGGCTTAATTGATGCTACAACTACATGCTTAACTCACCATAGGTTGTGGAGACCTGATCCACCACCAGTAGTGACCATTAATTCACCATAGGTTGTTAGATAAGCACTATATTCATTAATCACCATCGAATATCAAGCGAATGTCACCATTGATTGATAGCATCATTAGGGTACTTAGTTGTTGATCATTAAGATTATAATTAGGCCAAAACCTGACCTAAGGGGTGAACGTCAGTTGACACCCTTGGTCACCATAATCAGTTGTCATGAAGACAACACCATCATTTTTTGCAATGGTACCACCAATGGGTCACATGTTTATAGAAGAAATCATCTTAAAACCCTAAAATTGACCATTGGTTGATAGGTGCTTAGCACCATAGGTTGTCAAACCAACCTGATCCAAGTCATATTATACCTTAGGAATAATGTACACATGATCACAGGTTCATCTAGAACTCAAATCAGAATAGGGAACATTATACAAATTGAAATCCAAGTCAAGCATAGTTTTTTAGTGCATGGATCATCATTTTCAAGCAAGAACATGAGCTAGCAAGCTTATGGTAAGCAATAAATGTGGAGCAAGTTATAAAACTTGTCTCTAATTACAAGATAAACTCCCAAACAGAAGAAAACATGAGTAGGTAGGGCAGAAAATCCAAGCATAAGCTGTGAATTCGTCCATCTAGCACCTTTCTTCATCAAATGAGCAAACCCTAAGCATAAGGAGCAAGAGAGGTAGGGTTTTAGAGCTTTAGAGTGCTTTCTACCATGGAAAAACAAGGTTTTGACCTGGAGAAAGGTAGGAGAAAGGATAACAAAGAAATAAACGGAGGAAAGAAGGGAATTCTTACTCTTTTAGGTCAAGATCACTAGAAGGAAGCTTTTTAAACACTGAAAAGAAGTAAATTGCAACCCTATATTCTTTTTCCAAGAGGATCCCCTCTTTCTTCTTCCTTGGATAGGAAATTCATATCAGCACATAGGAAGAACAAGGTTCATAGAAGGAGGGAAGTGGTGAAGATCAAATGTCTCGTTTTGGTGCTTAGGGATAAGTATATGAAACTTTAAGATAAGGAAAAAGAAAAGGTTGAAGTTCTAGTATCTTTCCAAGTGTCCATGGCCTTAAACTATTAAGAATATATAATCACAAACACAAGAAGCTCCCCCACCATACATAGATACATTCTTATCCCTCGTTTCTTGAATTTCCAAGCAAAACAAATAATTCATTAGTTGATAGATACTAAAGGTAGCTCATCCATGAAGGGGTAAACCCTGAAATACCCTTAGAGAAAACACCTTCAAACTAAGGATTAAATAGGTTCCCCATGGATCAAAAAGATCAATAATGATGAGATAATATCCAAAGAACATAATGCAAGTGATAGATTACAAAGAAAACCTCTCAATTGGGTAAATTGCATAAAAGTCTAAAATGTGCATAAAATTGCATAAATTGCTCAAATAGTGTCCAAATTGGACCAAATTTGAAACATAAGATTATATTATGATTTCAAAGCATATCAAAAGGTTATATTATGGTTATAAGAATTCAATTATGATAAATAATCTTATTCAACTCATTAAGAAAGTTTAGGGGCCTTACTACAAGGGAGTTCAATAAAGCTCTAATCATGAAGTTGGCCTGGAACTTCATCCAGAATAGACAGGTTCCTTGGGTGGAATTCATGAAAGTGAAATATTCTAGGCAAGGAGCCAGAAACCTCTTTGGCTCACATACTTGGCGCAACATAAAGAACGTCATTCCCTTCCTATATAACAACTCAAGCATTTTGTAATGCCCAGGCCCATCGCTTAAGGCTCTAGTAGAGTTTCAAGAATGACAACTTGCCCCACAGACCACCACTAATCTTAATTGTGTGCTTTGCCCCCACTCACACACAAGCCAGGATAAACGTCTCAACTGGTCACCGATCCTAGTACTACTCTGGACTAAGCACGCTTAACCATAAAGTTCTTTAGTGATGGACTCCCTGAAAAGGAGGTGCACCTTGATGATATGGATAGTCCAATCATTCCTTTTAAGATCATTTTATCCAAGGCCTCAAATCCTAGGATCTTACAATCTCTCCCACTTAGACTCTTGGCATTCCTGTCAAGGCTCAACTATATGACCTCATAATCTTTCTCCATTTTAGTGCAGACCCAACATGGCCATGTACACCCAACTCTTGATTATGGCTACACACAAGGGTGGCTCCATCACCACAGATAGCCCTTTCTAACATGCATGACCGCACAGCTCAAAGACTAACATGCCACAGGCCCATGTGGGCCCCACCTATTAAAGGGGATTTGGCTCGGATACCATTTGTAATGTCCGGTTCCCCATCGCCTAAGGCTCTAGTAGAGTTTTAGGAATGATGACTGGCCCCACAGACCACCACTAGCCTTAACTGCGTGCTTTGTCCTCACTCACGCGCAAGTCAGGGTTAAGCTTCCCGACTGGTCACCATCCTAGTATTACTCTGGTCTGAGAATGCTTAACCACAACATTCTTTAGTGATGAGCTCCCTGAAAATGATGTACACCTTGGTGATATGGGTAGTCCAATCATTTCTTTTAATATCATTTTATCTGAGGCCTTAAATCCTAAGATTTTACAACATTAGTCTCTGGATGGAAGGCTAATGTATGGTCAGAGACCTGAGTAGGAGAAGAATTCATTCCCACTATCAAACTCCAACTTATCATCCCTGAAGGCATTAAAGACTTGAAGTGGCATGCTTGATTTTTTTATGAAGGCACCTAGGATACTGATTTCTTAGATTGTTGCTCACTAATACTACGATCTAGGACATTGTTCGTATGTCTCCCCCTAGAACATCCTATGGAGATGATGGTGCGGTATGGTTGCACACCAGTGACGGTAACTTCACGACAAACTCAACCTATAGAGTTCTCACAAACTCCTCAAATACTGATAACATTGACCATTATGTTGTAATATGGGCTTTAGCAATTCCACACAGAACGAAGACCCATCTATGGCTTGTTTATCGGAATCGTCTGCTTACGAACAACATGAGACTCAAGAGGAAGCTCACCTTTGACGTATTCTGCTCAAGATGTCATGGCACTAAGGAAATGATCATTCACGCAATACGATATTACCCAGAAGTGAAACAAATGTGAAGAAGGCTACTACCCTAGGAAGCCTCCATCTTCTTCAACTTTGACAATAGGCTACAATCTGAAATCCCTGTACAATATTGAGGATTGGAACCCCCCCCCCCGGTCTTGGAAGTCTATTGTAAGGCGGAAGCATCATTTGTAAAGACAACTTTATGTGGTAAGTCCAAACCCTAGATAACCGTGGCTACTCAAATACCACCAAAATCTCTCTATCCTCGAATGCCACCATTTTGCATGTAGACATTGATGTGAACAACAATGAGAAAACCAAGGCTACTAGCTTGATCCTACGAGACATCAATGGACAATGGTTACATTGGGAGGCCAAACTAATGAGAGGGTTAGATCAAATGGAAGGGGAGCTACTTACTATCTTGATGGGTTGTTGTATGCTACACACACCATCACACCAGCGGACATTATCATTAGCAACTCGAGTAGTGCAATTCATTGGATCCATAATACCAGAGACACCCCAGTCAAATACCAACTTCTAGTCCAAGCTATCATACATCTTTGGAAAGAAATGACTATCAAAGAGATTGTCCACCTGAAGCAGAATCAGAACATGCTTGCTGATCGACTTGCCAAACAATGCTTCAAATAGCCACACTCAAAAGCAACTTGGAGTTGCTGCCGGAATTTCTTGCTCTCTAGTTATTTAGATGATTTAGCTAGCTTTCCCTCATTTTTTCATTATGGTCTAGCATGCGTCTCCTTAATCAGTTCAACTGATTATATATATATATATATATATATATATATATATATATATATATATATATATATATATATATATATATATATATAAAGAAGAGTGCTTTGTAAATCCAAGAAAAAAAGGAATAAACGTCGAGGAAAATCTCCCCGCTCTTTCTTGGTCACAGACTGGTTCACTCGTTCGAACCCCAGCCGACCACTGCACTAGAAAAACCCGTGTGGTTCTGTTCTCTTGGAATCCCTCTTCGCAGCCCAAATGAAAGCTTACAAAACCCCCATCGTGGCGCCACAGCAACCCATCACCGGCCGCCGTTAGGGTTTTACATTCGACAGGGTTCTAGGCTTCGTATATACCTTCACGGACGTCAAAATGGTACTCTTTCTACCTTGTCCTGGTTACTTCCTCCACAAAGTTGTGCTTTCGTTTCGTTTTCTCACTCGCTTCGCGAGATTATAATATATAAAAAAAGAAGAGTGCTTTGTAAATCCAGGAAAAAAAAGAATAAACGCGGAGGAAAATCTCCCCGGTCTTTCTTGGTCACAGACTGGTTCACTCGTTCGAACCCCGACCGGCCACTGCCCTAGAAAAAACCGTGTGGTTCTGTTCTCTTGGAATCCCTCTTCGCAGCCCAAACGAAAGCTTACAAAAACCCCGTCGTGGCACCACATCAACCCATCACCGGCCCCTGTTAGGGTTTTACATTCGACAGGGTTCTAGGATTCATATATACCTTCATGATCGTCAAAATGGTACTCTTTCTACCTTGTCCTGGTTACTTCCTCCACAAAGTTGTGCTTTCGTTTCGTTTTCTCACTCACTTCGCGAGATTATAATATATAAAAAAAGAAGAGTGCTTTGTAAATCTAGGAAAAAAAAGAATAAACGCGGAGGAAAATCTCCCCAGTCTTTCTTGGTCACAGACTGGTTCACTCGTTCGAACCCCGGCCGACCATTGCGCTAGAAAAAATCGTGTGGTTCTGTTCTCTTAGAATCCCTCTTAGCATCCCAAACGAAAGCTTACAAAACCCCCGTCGCGGCGCCACAGCAACCCATCACTGGCCACCGTTAGGGTTTTACATTCGACAAGGTTCTAGGCTTCGTATATACCTTCACAATCGTCAGAATGGTACTCTTTCTACCATGTCCTAGTTACTTCCTCCACAAAGTTGTGCTTTCATTTCGTTTTCTCACTCGCTTCGCGAGATTATAATATATAAAAAAAAGAAGAGTGCTTTGTAAATCTAGGAAAAAAAGAATAAATGCGGAGTAAAATCTCCCCGGTCTTTCTTGGTCACAGACTGGTTCACTCGTTCAAACCCCGGCCGGCCACTGCCCTAGAAAAAACCATGTGGTTCTGTTCTCTTGGAATCCCTCTTAGCAGCCCAAACGAAAGCTTATAAAAACCCCGTCGCGGCGCCACATCAACCCATCACCGGCCGCCGTTAGGGTTTTACATTCGACAGTGTTCTAGGCTTCGTATATACCGTCACGATCGTCAAAATGGTACTCTTTCTACCTTGTCCAGGTTACTTCCTCCACAAAGCTGTGCTTTCGTTTCATTTTCTCACTCGCTTCGCGAGATTATAATATATAAAAGAAGAAGAGTGCTTTGTAAATCTAGGAAAAAAAAGAATAAACGCTGAGGAAAATCTCCCTGTTCTTTCTTGGTCACATATGGGTTCACTCATTCGAACCCCGGCCGGCCACTGCTATTCTCTTGGAATCCCTCTTCGCAGCCCAAATGAAAGCTTACAAAAGCCCCGTAGCGGCGCCACAGCAACCCATCACCGGCCGCCGTTAGGGTTTTACATTCGACAGGGTTCTAGGCCACGATCGTCAAAATGGTACTTTTATTATCATCTGGGATGAGAAAAGGTTAAGGGTGGTTTACCGAGGGTGACTTCCCGGCCTCTGGGGTCATTAGAGATGGCACGGGGATCGGGGCGTCACAGCACTACATGATTAGAGTTGCACTTGATTAGTTATGCCAATTGGGTGAATTAAGGCTGCATCAAATAAGTGGACATACAAACCCTAATTCACTTCTAGCAAGCATATAAATATCACAACTTTTAAAAGATATAAAATGTGTGAAACATAATTTCTCATTTCATCATCACATGGTACTATTCACTTGCCATTCATGAGACCACACTAGTCATCATACTATCACAAGATATAAATCCTTTTCACAATATCACAGGGTATCAACCCTTATCAACACAAGAGGATTATACCTCATTCAGGGTTCAACCATGCCCAAAGGTCATTAAGACCATCATACTATTCCCTGCAAGATCATCATTATCTTTGCATGCCTTGTAGCAAGGCTCAACAACATCACTTACATATATTACATTGTATCAGCACAATATTGCATTGATAAGCTGGGAGATATTCATAAACAATCATAGCAGGGTTATATTAACATTAAGAACATTCCTTTATCACATCAACATGCAAGGAATCTAGATATGATTAACCCTCATCATATTCATAATGCACATGTTTAGCATAAGAAAATGTCAACCATGTGGCTATGATAACCACCAATTAACATATTAAGGTTATGATCATATTAAGGAGGTTATTACACCATCATTCCATCATATAAGAATGTTAAACATGAATACTCATCTTTATCTATTTGCATTAGAGTTAGGTTTAACCAGATAAATTATATTAATGTTACTAATTAGCACTTATGCCCAAATCCTAACTCACGACATCCCCATTGGATCATGGATGCATAAGGTGAAGCATTACCATCACATTCCATACTATTCTCAAGTATGAACCCACACATAAATCAAGGTGTAGCCATCGGGTTATAGCATACTAGGGTTTCAACAACAGTAACAGAGTACGCCATGATTATATTAGTCATTCAAGGACTATCCATACCCAATTACCATCATTTAGTTATATTAAAGCTATGTATAGCAAGCTATAGCTCATTAGGGTTACATATCAACACAATATGGTTGTCATCACTTCTATTCATATGAGTGAATAGGTAAGACTACCTTATTAAGGGTAACCCTCCATTTATTCCATCATCATTCAACCCATATCACCATACAACAATGTCACCCAAAACCATTGGATGTTTAAAAGGTAAGACCATTGGTGGTTTACATAAGTAAACACTTTGGATAAACCACCTATGAAGTCCTTGAGTTGTGCTCTCGAAAGAGTCACCATTTAACCCTAGTCATCCCTTGATTAACAACATTAAAAGTTCCATTGAGAGTAGGGTAAAACCACAAGCGATTGTTTATTTAAAACAAACCATCAATAAATGAGCTTCTTAAGTTGATCTCATAAAGGAAAAATATAAATCACTTTATTAGGACCAACATATAACATTAGGCATCCTTTCAATTTATTGGATGAAGATACATTAAATCTTAACCATTAGGTCAAGTTCATATATTAAAACCATCAATGGTAGTATAGGTCCGACCATTGCATCAAATGACCCAAGAAACTCTTGGTTTAAGGCTTAATTGATGCTACAACTACATGATTAACTCACCATAGGTTGTGGAGACCTGATCCACCACCAGTAGTGATCATTAAGTCACCATAGGTTGTTAGATAAGCACTATATTCATTAATCACCATCGAATATCAAGTGAATGTCACCATTGATTGATAGCATCATTAGGGTACTTAGTTGTTGATCATTAAGATTATAGTTAGGCCAAAACCTGACCTAAGGGGTGAACGTCAGTTGACACCCTTGGTCACCATAATCAGTTGTCATGAATGCAACACCATCGTTTGTTGCAATGGTACCACCAATGGGTCATGTGTTTATAGAAGAAATCATCTTAAAACCCTAAAATTGACCATTAGTTGATAGGTGCTTAGCACCATAGGTTGTCAAAACAACCTGATCCAAGTCATATTATACCTTAGTAATAATGTACACATGATCACAGGTTCATCTAGAACTCAAATCAGAATAGGGAACATTATACAAATTGAAATCCAAGTCAAGCATAGTTTTTTAGTGCATGGATCATCATTTTCAAGCAAGAACATGAACTAGCAAGCTTATGGTAAGCAATAAATGTGGAGAAAGTTATAAAACTTGTCTCTAATTAGAAGATAAACTCCCAAACAGAAGAAAACATGAGTACGTAGGGCAGAAAATCCAAGCATAAGATGTGAATTCGTCCATCTAGCACCTTTCTTCATCAAATGAGCAAACCCTAAGCATAAGGAGCAAGAGAGGTAGGGTTTTAGAGCTTTAGAGCGATTTCTACCATGGAACAACAAGGTTTTGACCTGGAGAAAGGTAGGAGGAAGGATAACAAAGAAATAAACGGAGGAAAGAAGGGAATTCTTACTTTTTAGGTCAAGATCACTAGAAGGAAGCTTTTTAAACACTGAAAAGAAGTAAATTGCAACCCTAGATTCTTTTTCCAAGAGGATCCCCTATTTCTTCTTCCTTGGATAGGAAATTCATAGAAGCACATAGGGAGAACAAGGTTCATAGAAGGAGGGAAGTGGTGAAGAGCAAATGGCTCGTTTTGGTGCTTAGGGATAAGTATATGAAACTTTAAGATAAGGAAAAAGAAAAAGTTGAAGTTCTAGTATCTTTCCAAGTGTCCATGGCCTTAAACTATTAAGAATATATAATCACAAACACAAGAAGCTCCCCCACCATACGTAGATACATTCTTATCCCTCGTTTCTTGAATTTCCAAGCAAAACAAATAATTCATTAGTTGATAGATACTAAAGGTAGCTCATCCATGAAGGGGTAAACCCTAAAATACCCTTAGAGAAAACACCTTCAAACTAAGGATTAAATAGGTGCCCCATGGCTCAAAAAGATCAAGAATGATGAGATAATATCCAAAGAACATAATTCAAGTGATAGATTACAAAGAAAACCTCTCAATTGGGTAAATTGCATAAAATTCTAAAATGTGCATAAAATTGCATAAATTGCTCAAATAGTGTCCAAATTGGACCAAATTTGAAAATTAAGATTATATTATGATTTCAAAGCATATCAAAAGGTTAGATTATGGTTATAAGAATTCAATTATGATAATTAATCTTATTCAACTCATTAAGCAAGTTTAGGGGCCTTACTACAAGGGAGTTCAATAAAGCTCTAATCATGAAGTTGGCCTGGAACTTCATCCAGAATAGACAGGTTCCTTGGGTGGAATTCATGAAAGTGAAATATTCTAGGCAAGGAGCCAGAAACCTCTTTGGCTCACATACTTGGCCAACATCAAGAACGTCATTCCCTTCCTATATAACAACTCAAGGATTTTGTAATGCCCAGGCCCATCGCTTAAGGCTCTAGTAGAGTTTCAAGAATGACAACTTGCCCCACAGACCACCACTAATCTTAATTGTGTGCTTTGCACCCACTCACACACAAGCCAGGATAAACGTCTCAACTGGTCACCGGTCCTAGTACTACTCTGGACTAAGCACGCTTAACCATAAAGTTCTTTAGTGATGGACTCCCTGAAAAGGAGGTGCACCTTGATGATATGGGTAGTCCAATCATTCCTTTTAAGATCATTTTATCCAAGGCATCAAATCCTAGGATCTTACAATCTCTCCCACTTAGACTCTTGGCATTCCCGTCAAGGCTCAACTATATGACCTCATAATCTTTCTCCATTTTAGTGCAGACCCAACATGGCCATGTACACCCAACTCTCGATTATGGCTACACACAAGGGTGGCTCCATCACCACAGATAGCCCTTTCTAACATGCATGACCGCACAGCTCAAAGACTAACATGCCACAGGCCCATGTGGGCCCCACCTATTAAAGGGGATTTGGCTCGGATACCATTTGTAATGTCCGGTTCCCCATCGCCTAAGGCTCTATTAGAGTTTTAGGAATGACGACTGGCCCCACAGACCACCACCACTAGCCTTAACTGCGTGCTTTGTCCTCACTCACGCGCAAGTCAGGTTTAAGCTTCCCGACTGGTCACCATCCTAGTATTACTCTGGTCTGAGAATGCTTAACCACAACATTCTTTAGTGATGAGCTCCCTGAAAACGATGTACACCTTGGTGATATGGGTAGTCCAGTCATTTCTTTTAAGATCATTTTATCTGAGGCCTTAAATCCTAAGATTTTACAACATTAGTCTCTGGATGGAAGACTAATGTATGGTCAGAGACCTGAGTAGGAGAAGGATTCATTCCCACTATCAAACTCCAACTTATCATCCCTGAAGGCATTAAAGACTTGAAGTGGCATGCTTGATTTTTTATGAAGGCACCTAGGATACTGATTTCTTAGATTGTTGCTCACTAATACTACCATCTAGGACATTGTTCATATGTCTCCCCCTAGAACATCCTATGGAGATGATAGTGCGGTATGGTTGCACACCAGTGATGGTAACTTCACGACAAACTCAACCTATAGAGTTCTCACAAACTCCTCAAATACTGATAACATTGACCATTATGCTGCAATAAGGGCTTTAGCCATTCCACACAGAACGAAGACCCATCTATGGCTTGTTTACCGGAATCGTCTGCTTACGATCGACATGAGACTCAAGAGGAAGCTCACCTTCGATGTCTTCTGCTCAAGATGTCATGGCACTAAGGAAATGATCATTCACGCAATACGATATTACCCAGAAGTGAAACAAACGTGAAGAAGGCTACTACCCTGGGAAGCCTCCATCTTCTTCAACTTTGACAATAGGCTGCAATCTGAAATCCATGTACAATATTGAGGATTGGAACCCCCCCCCCGGTCTTAGAAGTCTATTGTAAGGCGGAAGCATTATTTTTAAAGACAACTTTCTGTGGTAAGTCCAAACCCTAGATAACCGTGGCTACTCAAATACCACCAAAATCTCTCTATCCTCGAATGCCACCATTTTGCATGTAGACACTGATGTGAACAACAATGAGAAAACCAAGGCTACTAGCTTGATCCTACGAGACATCAATGGACAATGGTTACATTGGGAGGCCAAACTAATGAGAGGGTTAGATCCAATGGAAGGGGAGCTACTTACTATCTTGATGGGTTGTTGTATGCTACACACACCATCACACCAGCGGGCATTATCATTAGCAACTTGAGTAGTGCAATTCATTGGATCCATAATACCAGAGACACCCCAGTCAAATACCAACTTCTAGTCCAAGCTATCATACATCTTTGGAAAGAAACGACTATCAAAGAGATTGTCCACCTGAAGCAGAATCAGAACATGCTTGCTGATCGACTTGCCAAACAATGCTTCAAATAGCCACACTCAGAAGCAACTTGGAGTTGCTACCAGAATTTCTTGCTCTCTAGTTATTTAGATAATTTAGCTAGCTTTCCCTCATTTTTTCATTATGGTCTATCAGGCGTCTCCTTAATTAGTTCAACTAATTTATATATATATATATATATATATATATATATATATATATATATATATATATATATATATATATATATAAAGAAGAGTGCTTTGTAAATCCAAGAAAAAAAAGAATAAACGCGGAGGAAAATCTCCCCGGTCTTTCTTGGTCACAGAGTGGTTCACTCGTTCGAACCTCGGCCGACCACTGCCCTAGAAAAACTCGTGTGGTTCTGTTCTCTTGGAATCCCTCTTCGCATCCCAAATGAAAGCTTACAAAACCCCCATCGCGGCGCCACAGCAACCCATCACTGGCCGCCGTTAGGGTTTTACATTCGACAAGGTTCTAGGCTTCGTATATACCTTCACGATCGTCAAAATGGTACTCTTTCTACCTTGTCCTGGTTACTTCCTCCACAAAGCTGTGCTTTCATTTCGTTTTCTCACTCGTTTCGCGAGATTATAATATATAAAAAAAGAAGAGTGCTTTGTAAATCCAGGAAAAAAAAGAATAAACGCGGAGGAAAATCTCCCCGGTCTTTCTTGGTCACATACTGGTCACTCGTTCGAACCCCGGCCGGCCACTGCCCTAGAAAAGACCGTGTGGTTCTGTTCTCTTGGAATCCCTCTTCGCAGCCCAAATGAAAGCTTACAAAACCCACGTCGCAGCGCCACATCAACCCATCACCGGCCGCCGTTAGGGTTTTACATTCGACAGGGTTCTAGGCTTCGTATATACCTTCACGATCGTCAAAATGGTACTCTTTCTACCTTTTCCTGGTTACTTCCTCCACAAAGTTGTGCTTTCGTTTCATTTTCTCACTCACTTCGCGAGATTATAATATATAAAAAAAGAAGAGTGCTTTGTAAATCCAGGAAAAAAAAGAATAAACGCGGAGGAAAATATCCCCGGTCTTTCTTGGTCACAGACTCATTCATTCGTTCGAACCCCGGCCGACCACTGCCCTAGAAAAAAGCATGTGGTTCTGTTCTCTTGGAATCCCTCTTAGCAGCCCAAACGAAATCTTACAAAACCCCCGTCGCGGCGCCACATCAACCTATCAACGGCCGCCGTTAGGGTTTTACATTCGACAAGGTTCTAGGCTTCGTATATACCTTCACGATCGTCAAAATGGTATTCTTTCTACCTTGTCCTGGTTACATCCTCCACAAAGCTGTGCTTTCATTTCGTTTTCTCACTCGCTTTGCGAGATTATAATATATAAAAAATGAAGAGTGCTTTGTAAATCCAGGAAAAAAAGAATAAACACATAGGAAAATCTCCCCGATCTTTCTTGGTCACAGACTGGTTCACTCGTTCGAACCCCGGCCGTCCACTGCCCTAGAAAAAACCGTGTGGTTCTGTTCTCTTGGAATCCCTCTTCGCAGCCCAAATGAAAGCTTACGAAACCCTCGTCGCGGCGCCACAGCAACCCATCACCGGCCGTCGTTAGGGTTTTACATTCGACAGGGTTCTAGACTTCGTATATACCTTCATGATCGTCAAAATGGTACTGTTTCTACCTTGTCCTGGTTACTTCCTCCACAAAGTTGTGTTTTCGTTTCGTTTTCTTACTCGCTTCGTGAGATTATTATATATAAAAAAAAAGAAGAGTGCTTTGTAAATCCAGGAAAAAAAAGAATAAACGCGGAGGAAAATCTCCCCGGTCTTTCTTGGTCACAGACTGGTTCACTCATTTGAACCCCGTCCGACCACTACCCTAGAAAAAACTGTGTGGTTCTGTTCTCTTGGAATCCCTCTTCGCAGCCCAAACGAAAGCTTACAAAACCCCCGTCGCGGCGCCACAGCAACCCATCACCGGCCGCCGTTAGGGTTTTACATTCGAGAGGGTTCTAGGCTTCGTATATACCTTCACGATCGTCAAAATGGTACTCTTTCTACCTTGTCCAGGTTACTTCCTCCACAAAGCTGTGCTTTCATTTCATTTTCTCACTCGCTTCGCGAGATTAAAATATATAAAAGAAGAAGAGTGCTTTGTAAATCTAGGAAAGAAAAAAAGAATAAACGCTGAGGAAAATCTCCCCGTTCTTTCTTGGTCACAGACGGGTTCACTCATTCGAACCCCGGCCGGCCACTGCTGTTCTCTTAGAATCCCTCTTCGCAGCCCAAACGAAAGCTTACAAAAGCCCCGTAGCGGCGCCACAGCAACCCATCACCGGCCGCCGTTAGGGTTTTACATTCGACAGGGTTCTAGGCCACGATCGTCAAAATGGTACTTCCTCCACAAACCTGTGCTTTGGTTTCGTTTTCTCACTCGCTTCGTGAGATTCTCAAGTATGAAGTTATTTTCTGTCAGGGCACAGAACAGATAAACCCCAAGGCGTACCCTTTGGCTGATGCGCAACTAACTATCACGATACAGGATCTCATTCAATAAGCTGCTAACTACAATCAGCTCAAGAAGGGTGCGAATGAAGGTACGAGGATGCGGTTTAATTTTTCGTACTCTATCCGAATCTCTTACGATTTTATGTTCTTCCCTACATCTTTAGCTTCTAACTGTACTGTTCCATTGTTTTGCGTTAGCTACGAAAACTTTAAACAGAGGAATAGCAGAGTTTGTTGTTATGGCAGCAGACACTGAGCCTCTTGAAATCCTTCTTCACCTCCCCTTACTTGTTGAGGACAAGGTAATTGTTACACTCTTTCCTATCGAACTCATCGAAGGCTTATTTCCTAATTATATGTTTTCAAGTTCATGATTTTATTAACTACTACATTATCAATTGGAGTTACCTACCACAATTGATCTGAAATTTGGCACGCCCTTGCGAAGGGTTCTGTGTACTGTATATAATAATGACAGAGTATGTGGAGGTTGTATTTTGCTGAATGGAAAACCAAAAATCCGTTGGTAGTATTAATTATAGATCTATAAAATGGTACTTAATATCCAACATAATTCACCAGCATCACTAGTGCGAATCTATTAATTGCATATGTAGGCTTGCTTGCAGACACATAAAGGAAACTGTTGAAGGAGTGTAGTAGTGTTTTCTATTTCATTGATTTAACTGAAAAGAGGACTAGTTGTTTTCAAATACCCCATATATTCCATAATTCCCAACAACCCCCTCCTTTTCTTAATTATTGTCACCCCCTGCTGTCATCCTTCTGTCACCTCATTTTCTGTTATTTGTTTATTCAAAATTCACCTTTTTCTGCAAATTTAATGTCATACTAACACATTCTAATATAGTAATAGTTCGAGTTTTAATAAAAAATATAGTATGAACATCTTTATACATTAAATTATCTTATATTTTGAGGAACCCTCCCAGCATCTATTATTTGACCTGCCCCGACAAGGTAAATCCTAGGACCGGTTGTGTTTCTTTGTCTGCAGGCAGCACAATTTGCTCAATAATCTAAAATTTTCATCTGAGGGAGGTGAGAGTCGAACCAACTTTGGCTAATTACAATGCATTGTCCTTAAATGAGTAAGTAAAACTCAAAACAATTTTGGCCAATATTAAATTTCAAATATCATAGATAGGGCTAGAAAAATTAGCGGCAAGCATTTGGCAAAGTTCTATGGTTAATGGTTAATTCGGCTTGGTTAATTGGTTAATTTGTGGTTTCAGATTTTAATCATTAACCTAACTGAATTAGTGTCTGTTAATTCTGTTACAATTATTTGGTTAATGGTTAATTAAGTCGGTTGGTTAACCACATGACACAAATGTAATATTATTGTTTGAAAGTACTCATAAGAATGTGAAAAATTGTCATATCATAGTAGTATTGCATATAAATATAGTGCCATTTAGTTCACGAAAACTTGATTAATATATAAATAGAGAGGTTCATTGAAATCAATGCACAACTAAGTTTGTACATACGTGTAGGATAATTTTCTACAAATACATTGTGAGTATTCAGTCAATTCAGTCAATCAAACAGATTTTTTTTCTATTTAACCGACCAACACAAATAAATTAACCAAATTGATCGAGTTAACTGAATTGTTGAAAAATTGACCATTCGGAATTAACCATGTAGTTAATTGGTTATAAACCACATTCTGCTCACCACTAGACAAAACTGGGCTTAACATAACCTGGCAGAACCCAATTTAAGTAGAACTAGGTCTTGATTTTTCTGACTTGACTGGAACTAGACCCTAAATTTAAAACCTATTTCTGGTTCGGGTCCGCAAATGTTGTTGTTGATCCATAAGATGTACCAAAATTTCTTAGTAAGTATTCTTTTTTTTCCCATGTTGTATGTCTATGAAATTTTAGTATGTACATTGCATATATTAGTTTTTTCAAGGTAAACAATTATTTTTATTTTTTCATTATCAGCAATTAATACAAATATTTTTTGAAAAATCACTTAGCTAACCAATATTTTCCAGCATTTTCAGGTTTAATGGGACTATATTTTTAGGGTTTTCAGGTTTATACATAAAATAACATTGGATTTTTAGTTTCAGTGAGCTGGACCCAAACTTGTTAGACTCAAACCGGTCAGTGAACCGGTGAGGCCTTTGATTCCTAGTTCACTGGTTCAACCAGTGGTCTGACCGGTTCAACCGGTGACGTCAGCATGGCGTCACTAATATTTTAAAGATATATAAATGGCTTTGATACTTATAAAAAATATCCCTGCATAAGTTATGAAACATAAATAATAGCACAACTGCTCATAATAATTTGATAAACAGATCAAGTAGCAAATATTATTCCATCCATGGATATTTGTATACCAACATTTATATAGTATTCAATATTAATTAAAAAAATAGCAGCAACAATACATTTACTAGTTAAGTGAGAGAACCATCCGGTTGGGCTAAAATTGGACCGGTTCAACTGGCCGTTTCACCGGTTTGATGCCAGTCATACTTCATTTCTGGCTTTGGGAGGGGACCGACCCTGTAGAGTGACCGGTTCCCGGTTCAACTGGCCGCTCCGATTCGATTCTGATAACCGTGGCTGGACCCTAAAGTATTTAGGGTACTGGTTGAGCATTTTGAATATGAAGGTTTGAATCTAATATGCTCAACCTGGATCGAATTGCCAACCTTAAGTATAGATCTCATAACGTAACATATACATCTAATATAATGGATGAGCAGTTTAGATAACTATTTGGTTTAAACTTAAAAACTATTTAGCGGTGCCAATGAATTAGTTTTCAGTCAATTCCCAATTTGTTAATGTAAAACTGCACGTTCCAGAATTGAACCGGTCTAAAGTTTTGAAGAAGTGTCGGCAATTTAATTCGAAATTGAACCCTTGCCAACTACAAAAAAGTAAATATTGATATTATTTGCATATATTTTTGTAGGTCCAAAACAGCAAATTGGACATGTCTCTGATTTTATTTGGATTGTTTGGGTTGTCTATTTGGGGTCCGATTCAAAATAAAACCCAAATGCTTAAATTGGGGTTGGGCTGGGTCACATGAGGCTGTTTTTGCTGGTCAAAATTAGCAAATTTGACATGTCTTCGATTTTATTTGGATTGTTTGCATTGTTTATTTGGAGTTCGGCTAGAAAAATAAAACCGAAATTCCAAAGTCGGGGTTGGGCTGGGTCATGTGAGGTCTGATTTTGCCAGCACTATCTATAGTTTCAAACATAAATATCGGCCAAACTTTTTCAGTTAGTTTTGAATTATTTGCTACATGGGATAAAATATATGGTAACAAGGTCTAGTTACTAATATATCTTTTATTGAAGTTTGAACTGTTACAGTGTGTTGTTCAAAATGATACTGGGGCGGATATAATATGTACAACAAGTTATTAGAAAAAAAAGGAGATCCAGCTCTATTTGCTGTCATATTGAGTGACGGAAGGGTCATAGAAGGGAGTTGATAGGAATTAAGCAAAAGAGGGGGGTATCATGAATTATGGGAAAAGACGGGTCAATTGAAAAAAAAAACTCAAAGAAAATACTAAAGTACCAACTCAATTCAAATCTTTAGCTTTTACTTTGATAAATATATGCTTTTCAAACACGTACAATTATTTAGTGGTGTAGATCTTTTTGTTTTGGTTCATACTCATTTTCCTATTAGATTATGCTAACGTGTTAGCAAATATATCCAGTCTTTTTCTAGTTTTTATCATAATCCAAAAGTAATAAATACAGGCCAAATTTTAACAAGTGTGAGAGATTTACATGATAATTGCAGGAGATGATGATAGACATTGTATTATTGACCCCTCTGTATACCTAGGTAGAGTAATCCCGCCGTATTATTACCTTTTAGATTACTCATTTATCAATCATAACAGTGCTCAAGTGGAGATAATGATTGACATTGCCTTGGTTGATGCATCATAACAGTGCTCAAGTGGAAATGATGATAGACATTGCCTTAGTTGATGCATCATAACAGTGCTCAAGTGGAGATGATGATAGACACTGCCTTGGTTGATGCCCCTCTAGTTTCAAACACTAGTGAGGATTTGTATAATCCAAATAGTGAGAATTTTTCCCCTGTTTTTATTAATCCCTCTTTGTGATTAAGAGGAAAGAATTCTCAAAAGGTGTACAACAAAGGTCAGCATCTTTTCCTCATGTCTTCCTCACATGTTTGGAAAAATGCCTAGATACAAGATGAGACATATTTGTGCCTTGTTGAGATAATGCTCGTGTCCACAATGTGCTTCACATGGTCAAGAGAGCTTTTGGAAGTGTTTCTACTGACAAGAAGCACATATCCTCTGCTGCCATATCCTACATACAGATTTGTTAGCTTTGTTGCCAATTGTTGTGTTTGACCCTGTTTCCAGTAGGCCTACTCCATTTCCTCCCTCACTGGGGAGGAGGGGGAGGGCGGGTGAGGTAGAGGGGGGGAGGGGAGGGAGAGAGAGGGAGGTTTATCGAATTAGCATATGTTTTATGGACGGTCTTTTATTAGACCTGTCATGAATCGAATTGTTGCTTCCAAGTACAGCTTTTAGAGTACCACATCATTCTTATGCCTGTTCTTTGAATTTAGGATCAGACCAGAGTCTTATAAATAGATTTTGTTGTCTATGTACTATTTTGGTTTTATGCTAGATTTTCCTTTGCTAAACCTCAAATGCATATTCTAGGACTTGTTGGTTGGATGTAGCTGAATTGAAATGAGTGAATTTGTAAGTTGGAGCTTGGATGATTGGGATTTATATGATCAACAGTGTTTTTGGTTGGACACATGAGGGTGTAGTAAAAAGTTGTTTCATTCTTTTATTTGATTGCCAGCAGTTATAACTATTGACAAAGTCAGCCAAAAACACTGCAGTACTTGAGCTACACCAAATTCAACCCTTTTTGGCGTAGCTTTATTATATGAGTTTTTTTTTATCAGAACAGAAGGTACTGGTGTGTTTAAAATCAGGGAGTTGGCACGCCATTTACCCTTCCAAATAGAGTTCCCACTCTAAAATCGTTGAGTTTGTTTGTCATGAATCTTTTTGGTATCCAAGTGCTTGGTTGGGAAGTTGACTGTATGAATTGTTGAGATAGCGAATTCATTTCTGATTAATTAAGTTGGTTATTTACTCTTCGAATGGAAGGTGATATTTATTTAAAAATTTAAGCACCCAATTTATGTGTTATTGTTTGTATTGTGTCTTGAATAGATTTGTTCTGATGTCAAATCTCATTCTATTGGACCAGAATGTACCATACGTTTTTGTTCCTTCAAAGCAAGCTCTTGGGCGTGCCACAGGAGTTACACGTCCTGTGATTGCATGTTCTGTGACGAGTAACGAGGGTAGCCAACTGAAACATCAGATTCAGAGTCTTAAGGTAATGAGCTTATTTTATCACCTGATGTTTTTCTATTTGCTTTGAATTTTTTATGTTAATCTGAGCTTTCACGTTGGCTGCAGGATGCTATTGAAAAGTTGCTGATATAATCGTACCAGATTTCAGTGTGACGAGCTCCATTATTTGGAAGCTTTGACTGGCTTGTGTTTCCTAGTATCAATTTTCTATATTTTATGTGTCACAATGTATTGTTAACTTTCCAAATATGTAGAACTGCTGGATTATTGAAAATTTTCACCGGGGCCCTGTAACCATATGGATGTCATTGTATTCTGAGGCAAGATTGTTGGTTTTGTTTGCTTGTGTGGTATTCATTTGGTTGTATGGTGGTCTGTGATTGGATCTTTTTTAATATCGTTCAACATTAATCTGTTCTAAATTGCGCTGAACAACTGAATTTAGTGAAGCTCACAGGATTGAACAACTTCCCTTAACCCAGTGGATCCCCATGGACAGGTAGAGCGAAGCCATGTGCATTGCTCACGATCATAACATTAATTAGAACATTCAAAAATATAATCGACCCATGTTGAAATCTTACAATACCCCATAAAAAATTATGTTCTTGATATTTTTATTTTTTTTGCCATCATTATGTGAGCTAGTTGTTTAAGCTATTCTTTTTACGTCAGCTTCGAGCCCTGCCTGCATTTTGATGCCTTCATGATAAGAACTAGTTAGCATTATTATTTTGTTGTCTCCCATGTGCCAATATGAGATCAGATCTTTGATTTTGTTTAGTGACAGGTTGAATGGCTGGACGATGACTTTCATCTATGAATAAAATCTAGATAATACATTTCATGTTTTGTAAACACTATTAACATTAACTACCATGTTTTGTAAACACTATTAACAGTAACTGATATGGGTGGTGTGTTCTTGATCTGCTTCACATATAGCTATTTGTTTCTTTATGATAATATAACTCCAATGCTTACATGAAGTTATGTTTGTGGCCTGAATGCCTTTTTGCTTGAAGTGCAATCTGCTTATCAACCTTAACAAGCCCTCTTTTTGTTCTTTCTACCACCGTAGCATATGCAAAACTGCCCCATGATTGATTGGTGTAATCATCAATCACCAAAATCTTCCGACTTTCCTAATGGTAATTGTTAGGTTAATATTCAGTATTTTGGGGAGTTTTGTGTAAAGACAAGTGCCTCACAGAGTTTTGTCAACCTAGTAAGGAACCACTGCACCATTCATGAGGTTTGCACTAGAGGGCTATATAGTCCTAGAAGAGCTTTGTTGTTTGGATACATGTGGCTACAGGCCACTTCGAGTTTGATGCTTTACTAAAGGATAACATTATTGTATACACGTTCAAGCATGTCTTGAGATTTTGGATTCATATCGTGATAGAATTCTCATGGTGATAGATCTGTTGAAAGTCATGGTATTTTTCTTTTGTACCAAACTTAAGCCACCTTGTCAAATTCTTGTGTTTGACAATCGTTTGCCTCGATTATAACACATTGGTATCCATAACACTACAGTACCCCAGTTCCTCTATACACATCCTAGTGCTTCCTGTCCATTTCCATTGTTACTGGTTCTACTGGTAGCAACTAGGACTTGCATTAATTATTTGTCGCCTTGGGAACATGACAAGGAGAACAAATAGTGGGTTGTGGGAAGAAAAGAAAAGGCTTGGATGTTGGCAATATTTGCAAGTAGGATGTTGATGATTGTTAGGATTCAACAATATCAGCAGGACAAAGGTAGAATGTATGAAGTGATCAACTTGGCTTATAAAGAGTAATTGACATTTTGCATAAATGGGAGTCGACGATGGTAACCAGACGTGTTGGAGGTTGAAAGCGTCGAATAACACATATGACACTTGACATGTAAAGATGATAATAAATGAGAAAAGTCGAATGATGTATGAACTACAGAATAGGATTTCAAAATGAAGAGATAAGTAATGATTTAGATTAGAGTTGAACTTGGTCTAGTAGGGCTCCAAACAAAGCAATCGAATCACGAGTCAAACACGGCCCTGCATTTCACAAAGGGTTTCAGACGTAATCAGAAGATTAATCTAGTATTGGAAATAGACTTTGAATTTCAACCTACCAGGTGAGATATATATATTATGTGCCTATTAGACTAGATGTGTTGATATGCATAACTCCAATGCTTACATGAAATTACTGTGTGGGGTCCGGACGTTTTCTACATTATGTGGCAATTTGTTTTTTGTTTTTGTTTTTACCTTTACATAGCCTCTTTGTGTTCTATCAATGTAGTATTTCAAAACTCTCCAACATTACTAGTTGTTGTAGCCATCCACTACCGCAATATTCCCACTTCCCTAATGGTAATTCTGAGTTTAGTCTATTTGTATGTTGGGAAGTATTGCGTAAAGACAAAGTGCCCAACAAAGGGTTGTCAACCAACTAAGGAACCACTCAGCATTTCTGAGGTGTACATTAGAGAACTATATAGTCCTAGAGGAGCTTTGCCGTTTGGACATGCATGTAGTGGCAGTCCACTTCTAGTTTGATGGTTTACGAAAGAAAAAAAAACATTATTGTACAAGTTCAAGCATGTCTTGAGGCTTCCACATCTTGTGAATCCATACCGTGATAGAATTGTGACATGGGGATAGATGAATGATTTAGAAAGTCATGGTATTTGTCCTAAACTGAAGCCACATTATCAAATCCACGTCAAGTTTGTTGTACACATTCTCGTATCCAACAACATTTTGTCTCTATTATTTTGTGACACACTACATTAGTAGCTATATCACCACCTTCCAGTACCCCAGCTCATCCCCACACATCCTAGTGCTTTCCATCTATTTTTTATTAATTTTAGTTCTAATGGTAGAGACTATGAATTGCATCAATTATTTGTTGCAGAAGGAGTATGACAAGGTGAGTAAATAGAGGGTGGAGGGAAAAATACCTGAATTTTGTCTTGGACGTTAGCAATATCTGGAAGTAGGAATAATGATGACCGTTGAAGAGTAAAAACAACAGGACTTGGGTTGGAGGTTGGAAGCAATGGACAAGACAATTGATACTTCACATGCAAGGATGCTATCAAATAAGGAGAAACCAAAGGCAAATGATGCATGAGATACCAAATACGGTTTCAAAATGAAGATATAAGTAAAGATCTAGATAAGAATTGAATGAGTGTCTTAGGGCTCAAAAGAAAGCAATGTAATCACGAGTTAAACATGGCATTTTGCATATCACAGAGGATTTAAGATATAACTACAAATTTAATATGATATTGGAATCAAGTTTGAATTTCAACTTATCAGGTGGAATATGTATTTTTTATGATGTACCTACAATCATTGGTAGGGCTTGACAATGTAGATAACATTTGATATATACCTACCTGATAGGATATGGTTTGGATGTGTACCTACTAGATGTAACAAAGTTTATAATATTAATCACAAGGATTGGCCTATTAAGGTAGATATTTTAACTTAACAGTGAATATAAGGTCTAATCTATATATGAGGTAGAGCTTTGGTCCACAACCCATATGAGGATGAAACTATAAAAAGGGTTTCTGGCTAACAAAAAGGTATATTGTTATTTAATGAAAATCTACTAAGTTGACATAGTTAAGGTGCATATGACTTCAAATATGAAGCGATATGATTACTAAAGGATGGTTGCTAAGTAGCTGGAACAAAAGGAGAGGAGGGCTTTGTTTGAGTTTTTAAATTTTTAATAGACATGGGAGGCTCATACAAAGATATATTTGTAGTTGAATATTTAGGAAATGGATGTATATGATATTATAAGATTTTTGAGTGGCTAAATAAGAAAATTGGTTGAATGAGTAGGTGATGACTGGATGAGTTGATAGAATTTTGATTACATCATTTGAATAGTTTGACTAGGTTATATGATGTTTATAAACATGGATTTATGATGAACCCCTCAATTGGTAATAATAAGAAACCAACTTAATCTAGAAAAACGTAAATTAGATTCCAAATGTGAAAATAGTACAAATTCACAAGATTTGACCACAATCCGTATAAAACCTAATTGTATTTTGTGAGTTTGAAAAATATCCCTTAGGTTTTATAATCAAATATTATTAATTAATGCACATGTGAAACTAATTAAGTAAAAAACGTTGCATCCCGAATTTAAAGTTTGGAGAAACCCATAACATTTGCATTGAGGAAGATCGATGACTAAGAACTTCATTTTAATGTCAAATTGAAGATTTTTGTGAATTGTGTAACACAGTTTATGCTTGTAGTTGGATATAGAAGAAATATTGCATGATTAGGTTTCAAGATTGATTTAATGGATTTAATTTTGCACCGTGTTGATATGAACTTTTTGAGAGAGTAACCTTAATGTCAGTATGGTGTTCCAACATTAATATATGACCTATATTATTTAAAAAGTGGTCATTGTTACATATTTTAAGCAGAATATATTTGTATTAACTCATTTCTTTTATTTCATGTTTTCCAAATGCTTTAGTAGTTATGAATTATACTTATATTCACTAAGTAAAGCTTCTAAATTCAAAATGTAAATATAATCAAAACAAATATCATTATCAATAGGTCAAGATGAAATCTGTCATTTCCATAAAACTGAAGTTATTATTTAGGATTTTGACAAGTAAACATGAAACTAGAGAATGATATATTTTTTAAATTCTACCATAATTATATGTGTAAAATAATTAAATAATCATAGAAAATTTATATATTTTTTGATGTGCAAAAATGGTCATGTCTTTGGATTATACATAGGTCTCCGAGTATTTCCTATTTTGGTTATTCTATGTGCTGTGTACTATCTTTAGGTTTTTTCAATCCGTGCACCATTTCCACAATGTTCTTAGAGTGAAATCATTTTTATGATCCCAAAACTATTATAAATAAAATGAGAAGGCTGTTAGTGCAAATGACTAATTAGATGTGTCTTGTGTTAATACACTTCTTTTGGTTTCTTTACACATTCTCGACTTTACTCGATGTCACACCTGATCCATACTCTAAATTGGAGGACCCATATTAGTTATAGCATTGATGTTGTCTGTCAATCCTGCACCTTCTCAGCACCTATCCTCCATGGTGGAATTTCTGGACTTTCTAAAGCACCTTGTATAGACAAAGGAATGTGATAAAGAAGGCTACATTAGCTTCACCGAGGTGAAGCCAATTTTGCTAGAAACATTGAGAGCTTGGGAGCAGGCATGTCATGGCCTACCTTATAATGGAACAACTCACTAACAAGAAGACATAGATGTGATTGATATCCCTTTGCTCATGTGGACATGGAGGTGTTTCATTAAAGACCTCACTTATGGAGTCTTTGATTATGTTCACATGGAGATTGCGAAGTATCATGAAGCCAACACTATGCTCAAAGTCATCCAAGGAAGGGTTTTTCTAATAAAGTGATTATTTGGGAAGATGGTATATAAATATGGGAAGAAGGCTGCGGAAGTAGTGAGTGGCATAAAATACTTTAGTTGGGGGTTTTCATGATTTGATTCTTATCCCACTTTTTGGAAGTAGTAGTTGCTGGATCTAGGATGGGAAATTTTCTCTAGAGGGGGGTAGGTGAATAGAGCTAAATACACTTAGACAAAATTCATTAGACCTTAAACTTATTTAACAATTTAAGGTTGCTAATTTGGAATTTAAGTGCAACTAAACATACATAGCAAGGATGAGAGAGATTGAAACAAGCACAAGAACACAAGCTATGTAGAGTGGTTCCAAACTCCAAACTAGGAGATTGTTAGTCCACCACCTAGAGAGGTCAACCTCTAGGATTTATTAACCATGTCTACTCCTTATATTCACTTATAAGAGTTACAACATATGACCTTCCTTTATTTTGAGACAAGGATACCCAACTTCTTCTTTGAGGGGAAGGGAGCCAACAACCTACCAAAGAGCTTACCTATCCAACCAAGAGTTTTCTACCTCACCAAGGACTTAGACACTTTGCAATGAGTCTTCTACCTTCACCAAAGACTTACCCACTCTTACACAAGTCTTTAGCCTTTGAGGAATTACCCATTCTTCTTGGATCTTCCGCCTTTGCTTCACCTTAGCCAAGGAAAATCTTTCACCAAGGGACACCTTCCCTTCTTCTTCTTCACCTCTCTTAGCCAAGAGAGAGAACCTTCATCTTCATGTTCATAGTAGAAATGAGAGATTGAGAGATGGGGGAAGTGAGATCCTCACAAGATATACATGTAGGACTAACTCTCTTACAAATCTCCTACTCACTCTAATGGATGTAACAAGTGATTAAGCTTAAAGAGAGAGAGAGAGTAGGTTGTATAATGCACTCAAGCATAGAATAGGGACCTTCATAGTGCTTGGATAATTATGGGATGAAGATCAAGGGGTCCTATTTATAGTTGGAGATGCCTACTAGCCAGTAGAAATGCTTAGGATAAATACTAGCCATTTGGGGGTGTTGCAACAGATATTTTTTTGAGTTTTACAACACTCCAATGACTAGAAACACCTTTTTTGCACTTTCCATACAATGTGATTGGTCAAGTTTGTAACTTGACTGAACGGATCGGTCGAGTTTGTAACTTGACCAAACCTGGGCATTTTCAAAATCCATCGAGGGATCGGTTGAGTTTGTAACTCGACCGACTAACAGTCTGTAATGAATTTTGAAAAATATCATTAAAGTCCTTCAATATACAATTTAGGTGCTCATTATTTTTTCTAAGCTTAATTACAAGTCATTAAATAATTATAAGTGACTTACAACATGATTCTAATATATTTACATCATATTCCACAAAAGTGCACTTGCATTGATTTTGACTTGTGTTTTCTCCAAGTTAGGATGAGCAAGATAGGGCATTTGGAGTGTGTTTATACCTAATATGAAATCACTCAAGTAGAACATTGAACACAAATAAATGGAATGGTTAGTCATCGTCACACCAAGGGTTTAGCCAATTTAGACCTTTAGTCAACATTTACTAAATCAACATTGACTCAACATTCTCCCCCTTTTTGAAGATGACAAACCATTCCGTAAATGTATTGAAAGCATTTAAGTAAAAGCATACCTTTGGACAAACCAAGGGGTTTAAGTAAAATTGAGTTCATATGACCCCCCTCAATTTATGCTCATGGAGTTCTCATACTCCCCCTCAATTGATGCTATTTCTCCTATACTATTAGCTTTCAAAAAAATTATAGAAACTATGTCTTCTACTCATATATGTTCTACATATATGTCTTCTCCCCTTAACATATGACATTCCTTCTCCATGTCTAATATAAGACATACCCTCTCCCCCTTTTTTATTTCAAAAAGTATGGGTTTGAAGAGCTAAGATAAAACATGTTAGATAAAGGAGATATCAAAAGTTAGAATGGAGAGTAGAAGAGAAACACTAGGGGCTTGTCCAAGCATAGTATATAAAGCAAATCAAGACATGCTTTTGAACAACCATAGATGTAACTCTAGCATATAATGAAGGTAAGGCTATGCAAGCAAGTAACTCAAGATAGTAAATATGCAATTCAAGGAACAAGTTTGAGCATAAAACTAGATACAAGCATAGCATATAGTTTAATACCACTTGATCAAGAAACTGAACAAGGCTAGAACTACATGTAAAAGAACAATTAATAGATGATATTTCAAGTTAGGACTACTAGAAGGATCTAGATCATAGAAAAAGATGCATAAGTTATAGATCAAGCTATGAGAAGATGTAGAGATATGTCAAAAAAAAGATATATAGTTTCATAAGCATGCAAGGATATAACTCATTAGAAATTTTGCATCATTATAAAAAGATGATTACCACTAAGAGCCTCAAGGTTGTATCAAAACAAGATATACAACTAAATAAAATGTAGAAAGTTATGGCACAACGAAAGTAATTTAAGACACAACCAAGAGATCTAAAGAGATCATCATCAAAACCTACACAACAACTCAAAACAATGAATTGCACGATGTGGGGATACCACTTGTGGGATACCAAAATTATAGCAATTGAAAGATTGATTTGTATGCAAGATATACAATTTAAAGCATGGTAATATGCATATATAAAGGTACTAAAGTGAGTGCCAAAGAATAAGGCTATTGGTTGAGAAAGTCTAGTTGAGAGGGAGATTCTCATCCAAAAGGCCAACTATATATTATGTGCATAGTGTTGTTGGTAGAGTTCTGTGTTTTGGATATTCAACCAACAACAACTGAAGACAACACCCATTGTTGCTTGTCAGTTGAGTTTCTAACAAGATAAACTTGACCGATACAATTGTTGTCAAGAGGTAGATATATTTCATAAAAACACATTTAGAGGCATGCTAAAAATATAAACCATATCCAAACATGCATAAGCAAGTTAGTAATGCACTATGAAAGCATTTCAAACAATATTTGAGCAAGAGTGTAAAGAGAATCACAAAATACCACTTTTGACTCAAAAGCCACATGCATAGTGCACACTAACTTGACAGAAACAAGTTAGGATTGAATATGAGCAAGAATAATATTACCTCTGTTCTTACCATTTCGTTTCCACTTGTTGCCACCCCATACACACTCACCTTTCTTCTTTTATGTGGATTGAAAAGCCAATTTGCAAATCCATATCTCAAGTCAATCTATTAGCAAGTGACCTACAAGAAGAAAGATTAAATGGTCCCCAATCATATTTTTGGGTCTGGAGGGGTTATCTTAACAACCCAAGTCCTATCGCTCTTGGGTGCTTTCCTAAAAGGACAATAAGTAGAATAATGACCAATTTCATTGCAATGGTTACATGATCTCCTAGCCTTGGAACTAGAGCATTCTTCATTGAAAATTGAATGTCCCTTGTCTTTGTTGTTCCTTTACATCGAATAAAGTATGATACCATCTCTACTCATTTGTTTGGTAGTATGGTCTAGGATTTGACAAGATTCTTTTTATCATCTAAGAATCTTTGCATAGAAGATCTAAAACAATGATTATCATGCATAAGAGAATAAATAGTAGAAGACAAATGATTTATATTATCTCTTAGCATGCAAAAGATCATTTTATAGGAAAAGAGCTTTGTTCAAATAAGAATCTCTATCAATATGAAGATCAGCAACATTATTCTCTCTACTAGTAGAACTAGAATAAGATTCAAGGACATTGATTTCAGACAGTAAGGAAGCATTTTCATTTTCAAATAAAGTAATCTTAGAATGATAGATCCTACTTTCAGATTCTGAATCTTGAAAAGCCAAATCTTTGTTTTTGTTTTTAGATTTAAGAACATTAATATCAAACATGAGAGAATTCACAATATTACTATGCTCTTCATTAGAACTATGCACAAGAGGTTGAGCTTCTATAAATCTAATCTTATCAAGCAAATTAGCATTTTTAGGTATAAGAGAATCTACTTGACTTAGATAAGCATTGTTTTCATCAAGCAAACAAATATTAGCATGTTCAAGATCATCTATTTCTACATGCAAATTATCAACAATTCTAGCAAACTTTTTCTTTTTCTTTTTAGAAGACTTAAGAGAGGCACAAGTAGCACAAATAAAAGAAATTAAATATTCTTTATCTAAAAGTTTAGATTTGCCTCATTTGAGTCTTCATTTGTTGAGGCCATAAGAGCAAAATGACATTCTCCTTCATCACTAGAGCTTGAGCTAGGTCCTCAACTTGATTCTTCACTTGAGCTTGAGTTGGAGGAGTCACTTGATATTTTGTGCCATTCCTCCTTCTTCTTGTACTTCTCTTCTCTTGTGATGATGGATATTTTTGCCTTGTGGAAAATCTTCCTTGAAGTGACTCTTTTTTCCACATTTGAAGCACCATATGGATGAGGAAGACTTGCCTTTATAGAGTCTACCTTTGGAGTACATGACATCTTCAACATGAGAGGATGGAGAGGCTTGACCAACAATGGCTTCAATTTGTGCCTTGATTTCAGCCTTCTTCAGTCTCTTGAGCTCCTTCTCTTCTTCTCTTTCTTCTTCATCTTGTTTGTCAAGTTTGACTTCATGGTCTTGTAGATTTCCTATGAGCTCTTCAATGGGGATATCACCAAGAGACTTTACTTCTTCAATGAAAGTCACCTTGAATTTCCACCTCTTAGGAAGAGTTCTAAGGATCTTTGAGTTGATCTCTCCTCTAGCCGTAGGATGACCTAGGACAACAAGATCATTTACAATGGTGTTGAACCTTGAGTACATATCCACCACCCTTTCAATCTTCCCCATCTTGAATTTTTCAAGAAGTCGTTTGAGCATGTAAACTTTGCTTTCCTTCACTTGGGTTGTCCCTTCATAACTGATGCATAGCTTAATCCATACTTCATAGGCTGTCTCATAAGAGAAAATCCAGTTGAACTCGGTAGGGGACATGGAGGCATAGAGGATGTTGATGGCTCTTGTATTCAAATTTGCTTTCTTCAAAGTAGCCTCATCCCATTCTTCTATCTTTGTCTGCGGTAGCTTGTATGGACGGTCCACCATTTACCATAGCTCAAGACTTGATCCTTGCATGTAGAGTTGTAGCCTTATTTTAGAGAAAATTGATCCCATTAAAGATTGGAATGTTGATGAGGTATCTTCCACTATGATAGTCACCCATCTTCTCCTACTTTTGGAAGTATGCTTGGAGAAGACCCATTCTGATACCACTTGTTGGATCTAGGATGGGCGATTTTATCTAAAGGAGGGGTGAATAGAGTTGAATGCACTTAAACAAAATTCATTAGACCTTCAAATTATTTAACAAGATAAGGTTGCTAATTTGGAATTTAAGTGCAACTAAACATACATAGAAAGGATGAGAGAGATTGAAACAAGCACAAGAACATAAGCTATGTAGAGTGGTTCCAATATCCAAACTAGGATATTTTCAGTTCACTACCTAGAAAGGCCAACCTCTAGGATTTCTTAACCATGTCTACTCCTTATATTCACTTATAAGATTTAAAACATATGACCTCCCTTTTACGGGACAAGGATACCCATCTTTCCCTTTGAAGGGAAGGGAGCCAACAACCTACTAAAGAACTTACCTATCCAACCAAGAGTCTTCTACCTCACCAAGGACTTACCCACTTTTCAATGAGTCTTCTGCCTTCACCAAGGACTTAACAACTCTTACACAAGTCTCCATCCTTTGAGAAATTACCAAATCTTCTTGGGTCTTCCACCTTTGAGTTCACCTTAGCCAAGGAGCAGCTTTCACCAAGGGATGCCTTCCCTTCTTCTTCTTCTTTACCTCTCTTAGACAAGAGAGAGAATCTTCATCTTCATCTTCATCTTCATGGTATAAATGAGAGATTAGGAGGTGGTGGAAGTGAGAGCCTCATAAGATATACATGTAGGACTAGCTCTCTTACAAATCTCCTACTCACTCTAATAGATGTAGCAAGTGATTAAGCATAGAGAAAGAGAGAGGAGGCTATAGGATGCACTCAACCATAGAATAGGGACCTTCATATTGCTTGGATAACCATGGGATGAAGCCCAAGGAGTCCTGTTTATAGTTGGGGATGCTACTAGACATTAGAAACACTTAAGGATGAATAATAGCTTTTTGGGGTATTGCAACGGATATTTTTCGAGTTTTGCAACACTCCAACGACTAGAAATACTTTTTCTACTCTTTTCGTACAATGCGATCGGTTGAGTTTGTAACTAAAAAAAATAGATCGGTCGAGTTTGTAACTCGACTGAACCTAGTAATTTTCAAAATCCATCAAGGGATCGTTCGAGTTTGTAACTCGACCGATTAACAGCCTGTAATGAATTTTGGAAATTGTCATTAAAGTGCTTAAATATTTTATTTAAGTGCTCTTGATTTTTTCTAAGCTTAATTACAAGTCATACAATCATTACAAATAATTTAAAACATGATTCTAATGGATTTACATCATATTCCACAAAAGTGCACTAGCATTATTTTGACTTGTATTTTCTCTAAGTTAGAATGTGCAAGATAGGGCATGGAGTGTGTCTATACCTAATCTGAAACACTCAAGTAGAAGAAATAGACACAAATAAATGGAATGATTAGCCATCATTAAAACAAGGGTTTAGTCAATGTATACCTTGAGTCAGCATTGACTAAATTGACCTTGAGTCAACAATAGTTAATGGTCCAAATTGTGATTGTGTTATTATCAAGTTTGTGAGGGTCAATGCTAGGAAGATGGAGTGTTGATGGAGTCACCATGATGCGGCATGACAAGTTTCAACTTGTAACCCCCATTGTATCCTAATGTAACTACAATAAAAAATCTTCATTAGTAATAACCGTCACAAGATGGAAAATAATATAAAAACCATTATGTCATTAACTATGGCAATCTGTTGGCTAGTTGAAAAGGAAAAATACTTAGTCCTTAGAGAATTGGGTCAGGTTGATTCCTAGTCTAAGTGACCTGGTTAAGATTGTGAATTTATCTTATAGAGATATGGTGATCCTAAGACTAATAGAAAAGGCAGTACATAGGTTGACATTTAAGTACTATTATCAAAATTTCTTTTCAAACTTTTTCTATAATGCTTAAAGCATAAGCTAGAATATTTGATTTTCAATCCAAAGTCTATCTGCTAAGGTTTAAGATTTAGGTCAATTTTATGAAAATATTTCTAAGGCTATTAATTATTAAAATAAAATAAGGTTTTTCTTTGTATCTTATAAGTCATCAACTCATTCTTATATCTAAGGAAAGATTTTTCCAATTACTTTATTTTAGATTTGCCTAGCCACAAAATATGATTGAATCATAAATCTTGAATATCTGACAGGTAGTTGAACTTGGATCTTAGGTTACTATATTGTTAAGGAGAGTAAAAGCTTGACACAATAATATATGATAGACATTTCCTTGCATCCTACTAAAGTTTTAAATTTTTTGTCCTAAAAGTTTGGTCTCGCTGAAACTGATCAAGAAAAACTTCAACTGGATGTGTAGTTTCAATTCCTAAGCATGAGTCTTCCACTCTATAGTGGCTCCACTTGATTTTTTCCTAATGGATTTTCTTGTTTATGAGTTCCTTCATTTAAAACTTGTAATTGTATCGATATTCTCAAGATAAGAAAGATTTTCTTACATTTACAAAGTTTCATTGTTCAAGACATTGCATAATGCTTGACCTTAGAAACATGGAAGATATTAAACATGAAGCTGTGTTTCTGAGGGTAAATAAATCTTATAAAAATATTCATAAATACGTTCCAACACCTTAAATGGGATGACATATCTTAGAATAATTTCCCCTCTATTTTGCTATTACTCAAAGAGGAAGTTGTTTTAAGAAAGCACAATCACATGGTTTGAACTCTATATCAAACCCATGAGAATCTATATAAGAACTTTGATGATCGTAGAACCTTTTAAACCTTTGTTTGGTTAGATCCACCTTATTAGATATACTTGTAGTTCTTCTAACACCAACAAAAGTGGTTTTTATACTTCATTCTAGATGTACATGGTTACGTAGAGAGGCTCATATAAGGGCATACCAACACATATTCGTTTATGTTGCTATATGAAAATTCTATTAACACTAAGTAGTGATCAAAATTGCCTCTAGAATGACAAACAAAATCCATTAAGTGACACTTAAAATTTTGATATGTTCATTGAAATTTCTCACATGGCTATAGATGGTAAGTTGTATTAAACTAAAAATCGTCCCTAATTCTTACTCAACCTGCCTCAATAGATGACAAGTGAACTTATGATCTTGATTTGAGAAAATGGTAGTTGGTACTCTATGAAGTATGATAAATATGTAAAATATATATCTCTACTAGCTAATAGACTTGTGATATTATCTACATTGACATTAACCATGCCAATTTGGTCAAATGACAAGGTACATTCCAAACAAATTCACATCCATTGTAGTCTTGTATGAATTATATATTAAAACCATGATGATTTGTTCCCACTACCACTTGATTATTTCTAAATTTTCTAACAAACCATCTTATAGTTGGTTCTTGGCCTTCATCTATTGTCATATCATACACTTAGAGATAATATGACCAATGCTAGTCTTCATTCATTTTTACTAGAGTGCCTCTATAGGCTCTTATATAGTTTGGTATGACCATAATTTATATTATATCTAGACCCATGTTCTTCCTACTAATCCATGGTCTTTGATTCTGACACTTTAGATACCTAGATGCAATGCTAACATCTTTTTCTTGAAACTATTCCAAATACTAAATATGTTTGAAATTTTATAACAAATGAGTATTTTCTTCCAAACTAGGGCTAAAGTGTTGTTCCTCAAGTAGTTAATAGAAAAGTCCTAAAATTATGTATTTGTTATATAGTCTAATTCAATATTCTCCTATATGTCTAGATAGACAATATCTTAACTTATTCCATTTTGTAGCATGTTTAGATGCAAACATCCAATTTTTTCGATAAGAGATTTTGCTTGTGCTTCACTATACAAGGCGATAGACGCTTGTGATTTCATATACTTTAATGTACTCTAGACATCTTCTCTACACATGACTTAGATCCTTTTAAGTCAATATATGTTTTAGGCTCTTATGACTGTTATATATGTCAAAAGTGTCCCCATACATACATCATCCTTCGATTTTGATGGAATATATTATCATATCTAAATCCATACATTTCCATATACTTGATAATCATGAACCAATACGGATTTTGATGCCCATATATTACATATATATACATTCAATCAAGTTGATCCATTTCCCTATACTTGATTATCATCAACCAAGTGGTAGCCAACCAAAGCAAACATATGGACATGTTCACATAAAAGTAGATTCAACTTTAGATATGGGGATAACATTAGTTACTTGAATCTAACATAAGGCCCTAAAGTTCCCAGTATAATGAGAAATCACAAATAACTCTAGACTCCATATGATACATCCTAAGGGGTCTTAGGAAATAGCTAGACATTATATGATATGCTTAATAATACAAATGACCATGTGACATTTTATTGTAAAAATCATCAAACATTTGAGGTGATATGAAATTTTATGGTTGACTTTTATTCTAAGAGTTCTTGGAGTAGTGATCCTAATCTTTGCTATGATCAAAACCAAACTTTCAAACCCAAATAGCACTTTATGCAGTTGCAAAGAATCAATAACCCATAATGTTTGTATTTCTAATATACACTTGATAAATGAATATTCAATATACTTAAGTTGCATTCTCATACTGGATTTGCATCCCAATTACTAGTTATCCTTCTTTTTAATTCCTTTTAGGTCTATTCAGCCTTGAGATATTTTACAATGTTTTATAATGAACACCATTCATTTTCTCTTGTTTAAAAGGTCAAGTGCAACACGATTAAGATGCTTCTTATATTATAATACACGGAAACTCCTATCAAAGTTCATTATATCTATTGGATCATGCAAATATCAAAGTCTAACTTGAATGTTGGCTCAATAGCCGTAATTTCTAATAAATCCCAGAATAAGATAGCTTGCTATTTGCTATCAGATTAGCTCATGCAAGGCCCAATTGAAAGAACCCATGAAGGTTGATTAAGTAGTAGCCTTTTGACACCCTATCATACCAAACGTTTAGGTGCTGCAATGACCATGCATTGATCACATTGGTGAACAACTATGCAAGTGACCAAGTTTTGCTGTTCATTGTCCAATAATATTCTACAACAAGGCAACCCTCCTTGACAGCCGTGCCTTGCTCAACCAAAATTCTGGCTCCTAATAGCCTCTGCCTTATTACGCAAGTAGGCTTCATAAGGTAAGACTTGACAACCAACCCTCTCTTTCTCTCTCTAACTCCCGTAGTTGCTCACTCTTCTACTAATCAACCATTGCTAATTGATCTGGTGGTAGTCAACTCTGGCAGCACCAGTTCAGCCATGGTCAACGACCTTCATGCAACCGAGCCCCACCTCAATCGACGTATGCAGACCCACGAAAACATCATGCTTGATAGCTTATGGCTGCCATTAAATCATCGACCATGTATCAGTTAACCACCAAACAACTCCCACATGCATGCAACCACTTAAGATTGAGCAGCTGTAATCGAAGTGCTACCACACACAATGATTAACCGACACACTACTGTTCATACAGACCTCCCCGCGTTGATCAACCAGTGCTATACCACTCCATCCACGAGCACCCTGGTCACCATGCACACTCAAATATTGGTGTCAACAACAACTGAACGAGTGCATTGACCAAGAGAGCAATCAGTCACCGTTAATCGAGTAGCCCATCATCCAACCCATGCCGCCATGCAACCACTTTCATTTGACAACCACCTATGAGACTGCCCACCATGCAAGCACACCGATATCATCTATTAACACCATGTTTTTGTCGTTCGTTCAACAATCGAGATTACATATGCGCTCTAGCTAATGATGGAGTTCATCATAGTTATTATGCTTTTCCCCCCATAATTTTAAGCTATTTTATCCTCTCACTTCACCTATATGTAAAATTTCATGGGTTTCCATACAAAAGGTATTTTTTTCTAGACTTAAGATGCAATTTTTCCTTTAATTCGACTTCCAATTAGATTCTTTTCATAAATTTCCTATTTGAATTATCCTAAATAAAATATTTAATTTTTAAAGTCTTACGGATATTCAATGACTGATATCTTCACAAAAATCCACATATATTTTGATAATAATTAAGACTTAATCCTCAAGTTTCATGTGCTTATATTTCTTTAACTTTTTTATCAAGCTTGATTTCACGTATGACAAATACCGCAATTCAAACATTTTTATCCAAAAGTTCCTAAAAGTCAGAATAAAGAACTTCATTTATTTATTCCCAGGGACATTGGCATATTCAATCCATCCATCAGAAGCCATATGGCAGAAATACACATTCCACCATGTGTCGCCCCCGTGGATGGAAATAATCCACAACCCTATTCTAGAATCTTCCACTCAAACCCCAGACCCTAATCCTGTCCCCATAACCATCTATTTTTTTACACCTTTTGACTCTTTTGAAAAAGAGAGCCAACAACCACCCTCTTTACGTTTATCCGCTCAAGTAACTAGAGGATCCTTCCTCTACAACAACTACTTTTTCAACACCGTTAGAATACATAACCATAACTGTTTACCTTATTATGATCTGCAACAACTCCTTGTGAAGTTTTAACTATTATGGTCATAATCTCATAATTTCTTTATTAATACATGATTATTTAAATTCTTAGTGATAACTACATAAATACTCATCCATATCAGTTGAATGATCTAGATCTTCCTTCATGTAATTTAATGAAATATCTTGCTTGATTTATTTAACCTAATAGATGGAATCTTGCTCATACCAAATTGCACTCTTATCTTGTCTTTTATCATTTATCATACTTTGGTCCCAACCACCCATGATAGACTCCTCCATAGAAGATCCTAAGGCAATTGGAACCGCATAACCTAAAAAGAAATTAGGATCTTTAGAAAAATGGCAAGAAAGAAACAATAATTTCGAACCCCAATATCTACAAATAAAAATCACCCCTTTTATAGTTTTTCACTTTGTTTTATTTAACTAAACTGGAACCAATATTTTTACTTGAGAATAACAAAAAGAAATATTATATATTATTGAGCGGTGGAAGGGTGACTAACACCTTTCCCACTCATAATAAGACCATCCAAATTCTACATATGGCAATATTTTCCTTTTCTTTATCAACCCCCAAGTGGATTCAAATTTGATCTTTCCACATTTCCCCATAGGGTTTAAACACGATACTCATTTACCCTATCTTTTGTAAAACATGATGGCAACTCTGAGATTTATATTCTATTATTTTATTGTGTTTTCAACAACCACCAACTTAGATTCCTTATAATTTTTTTCTCTAGTAGGTAAAACAAGTTGGCAACTCTACTCAGGACATAGATGATAGTTAAATTTTTTCATTATCTTGAAGTTTCTATTGGATTAGGTTTATGTTTTGTAATGGTATTAGTACTAAAATGTTTATTAATCCACTACATTTTGAACTTGCTAAGGAGGATGGGACAAATAGATAGCCTCCTGCCCCATCCCCCAAAAAGGACTGTAGAATCGATGATTCTGCCAGTCCCCCACATGGTGCAGAATCTGAGATTCCACAAGTGCATGTGGTTCCTATGATTGTGTTCTCTTTTTCATATTTCCCCTATCAATCTGATGTCGATTAGGGTTTCTAATATGGATCTTCTTTCCTATATGTGTTATTGTTTTTAGTGTTCATAGTAGCCTTCTGAGGGCTTGCTCCTCACTTCCTAATTTGGGGTCTTGCTTTCGCTTCCTAAATAGTCTCTTATTCTTCCCAATTAGTGTTTTTGTTCATTACTTCCTAATTAGGGTTTTCTTCTGCCTCTCTTTTAGGATTTCTCTTCCTCCACAAATTATAAAAGAGAAATAAAAGGATAAGAGTGATCTTTCATATGAGCAATGTACTTTCTTACCTAATGACTACATGATTGATTAGTTTCATGTATAGTTTAGTTTCAGAGAAGGGATTGCATGTCCACAAGGGGATTTCCACATGCTCTTTACCCTCCATATCTTTCTATTATGGAATCACACTCACAAATATAAAAGCTTTTGTGCACTATACACATCCCATGCATCTATGCAACATACACCAACACTCACATTGGATTCCTAAACGAGACTCGGGGATGTTAGTAAAGTTACCAATGCAACAAATTGCTAGACATTCAAAGGCCTTGAGGATACCTCTCTGCTAGCACTAACAGTTGATTGCGGCCATCATAGTCATGAGATATTGGGAGCAGTACCTAAATTTGATGAAATTGAGTTACCCCATGATGAGTGCCATCACACCAAATTTAATGACCCACCCTTCCCATAGGTGTTATGCTTGACTAAAGATATCAAAGATATTTGAACTCATGGGCTAAAAAGAGGGGGTGGGTGGGTGGAGTTTGAACTTCTATAAAAGCAACTTTAGCTTGTTGAATGATTTATAGGTTTCTAAGATTTTTGATTGATTGCTGAACTCTAAGATGGTTGTGTGCTTCACATTTTAAGATTGTGATCACCTATCCTATTTTTCTCAGGTCTTACTAACATTTTTGTGCGTAGGATACCAATCTTTTCAATCTCAAACAATATCAAACAACATCAAACAATCTTGAACAATCTTAAAAAACATTAAAAGATATTTACAATATAAACAGTCTAAAATGATCTCAAAAAAGTTGAAGAATTATTTCATACTTTAAAAATCTCAAAAAAATTAAATAATTATTTCAAAGTTTAAAAACCTCAAAAAAGTTGAACAATCTTTTTAAAATGGAACGATACTTTCAAAATCGACCAATATTTGCATTGTTGAACAATCTAAAAAAATTGAACAATCTTTTCAAACTGTAACAATATTTTCAAAGTTGAATTGTCTCAAAAAAGTTAGACAATATTTTCAAAGTGGAACAACCTTTTCAACGCCAAAAAACATTTTCAAAGTTGATCAATCTTTTCAAAGTCAAAATATCTCAACAAACTTGAAAAATCCTTTAAAAGTTGAACAATCTCTTCAGGGTTGAACAATGTTTTCAATCTTAAACAATCTCAAACAATCCTTTGATTCTTGAGCTATCTCTTGTATACAACCTTTTCATGTTAATAATCTTCTCCAATCAATTTGAAACCATCAACCATACTCGACAATCTGACCGATCAATCTCCTCACCTACCCTAAGCCGCTAGGCTGTCCAGATTCCATCACATCACCTTATGAATATTTTGCAGCCTATAGGCTACCGCTAGGTTGCTAAAATTTACTCGTACTCCTCATTTCATCTTGGATGGTTGAACTTCAACTTTCTGTGGCCTACATTGCTATGGAATGCTACTAAATTTATCCCTCAAGACATCATATGTGATCTTTTTGACATGCCAAAAGAATTTTGGTCTCTTCTCATGATCCACCAATCATGTGATTCATGGAAAAAGGTTGCTAAAATTCCTTCAAAACTTGGAAGGCTCTTCAAGCTGTGCACATGATGATAAACAAGCCTAAACGTCCAATCGATTCCAGGGAAAATTTTAAACAAATCTCAACCTCTTGCTTCCCAAACTTTAACATTATGTTGAAAGGATGCTTAATTTCACCTACAAACTATGGGATTTCAAAAGCATGTCACTTCCAACTTCATATCATACCTACATGTAGGACTAATATCCACCTCCTTGAAGGTCCTCCTAACTCATCTTGATCCTTTAAAGATAATGCCTCACAATTATGCTGTAAGGCTACTCAATTTTTGATCTTACATCTAACTTTAACTCATGATTAAGTGTCTAATTCTTTTTTTAAACATTTCAATCCTATATAACTTAACAAGATATTACCTAGTAGCATACAGATTAACCATGTCTGGCATCAATGGTCCTAGACAAGGACCTAAAACTAGACCATTAGACTACTTTTCCTTTCATGATATATGGTCCTGGATTACAACCTAAAGTTGGACCACCATCTGCTCTATACTTCCCTATCATAGGGTGGTTCCTAAAACCCTAAGGGAGGCTCCGCCACTTTCACCTTGATCAAAAAGGGGGAGGAGGTCCAAAAAAGAATTAATCAAAATCAAGTAAGAGCTGGGATGTCAAGGATGTCGTTGAGGTCCCTAAAAAAATCTAAACCTCTTTAGATGATGATGCCTTGGGAGGGTATATGGTTAATGAGTTGCTATTCATATCCTTAAATAGGATACTTCAACCTTAACTAATCCCCTGGAACCCAATTGCACCCTTTTCCTGGATAGTTATCTCATGAACCCTCCTCCAAGGAGATTTAGATCCTGCATGCTATGCATATTGAATGATTACTCATTTAAAGTCTCTAGCCCTAAGCTAGTCACCTTGTCCTTGTTGGCATCCTAACTTCACCACCATTAGCACATAATTTTACAACTCATATTATCATGGGGCTAATAGGTGCATCTCATGTTAGAGTTGAAGGAATCCTTCTATCTAGCCCGAGTAGGGGCATGCACCATTCATCCACCTTTCAACCCTACAACTCATTTCCAGGAGTTGCCCATTTAGAAGATTGTGGAAGTCCAAGGAGTATCCTTTTTGTCTCTCCTAAATAATGTAGAAGTCCTTTTACATTTTGTATGATAAATGCATGCACAAGGATTTATCCTTGTGTACAATATATAAGTATATTCTACACCAAAACTTGTGTTTAAACCTCTGTGACCTAAATTCCAGTCATTAAATGAGCTAACATGAGTCCATATTTCACTCACTCTTAAAAAAAATCAAGTGAGATGCCCAAATCAAGCAATGTTGACAAACAATACGAATTGAGGGATAGAGGAGGTTCTAAAATGAGTAATAAAGACAAACTTGTTGAAGGGGAAAATTTTAAAGATGATATACATGTGCCAGAAACTCGATACCCATAGAGGTCTTGCAAGAAGACATCTTGGAGCATCTAAGCAATATTCCTTACATGCCTCCATTCAACTTTATCCAAATGGAAGGCATATACCATCTTGGATCTTTAGTCCATGGGGGGTCAGTATGCCAGTCCTACAAAAAATTCCTTTCCATACATCATCTATGACCCGTATCTACACCTACCATGTCCTTTCCATCCCGGGCCATATCACTATTCACCACATGTGAATAGTCTTTTAGTACCTATAACTCGTGAGCCAAAAACATCCATTACAATCCAGGTGGTAACACCAAGGAGACAAAGAAGGAAGATGAGGTCGAAGTCACATGGGAGAAATTCCAAACTACACAGATGGGCGATGCTCCTGGGAGTGTTCACCATGTGCACTATGGGAATGCCACCAACCTCAACACGTTCTACCTACTCTCACCCATACTTGTTTAGGTGATAGGGAAACAAGGCGCTAGGGCTAGACGCCTTGCATCAAGGACCGACTAGGCACACCTAGGCGGCTTTAAGAAAATTATAGTTATGTACAATTTACTTATGTGTATACATGTGTTATGATTTTTATAACACCCCCTTCATATATATGTTATTTTTACCTATATCTTTACACATGTTATGATTTTTATATCATTTCTCCTTCCATATATATGTTATATTTCAGATATATAAATATAGGTAAATCCATAAAGTTATGGTGAATCACTAATATACATGTCCTATGGGAAGAGAACATATTATATTGTTTTATACATAGATATGTACATATTAAACATAAATACACTTGGATATAGACAATTTTGTTGTTGCACACACACATACAAACACAAACAAACACACTCACACACACAAACAAACACACACACACAAATATATATATTACACAAACACATAAATTTAGAAGTTATACTTGGAGCATAGATGTGTATGTGGTAATATTAATGTTTGAGGCTCCACTAATATACAAAACAAACTCTTATATAAGTTCTATAATCCCCTATACATCAGTTTTAGACTAAAGGGATTAAGGATATTAGTGCTTTAAATAGAAACAATGGATAATTTTGCTTCAATAGATAATTTTCATTACTTAGGGTTATTTTCATCTTATACACATAGGTTTTGCAACTAATATGGCTGCTTGAAGTTCCTACAGTAATCAAGAAGGTATTTCATATAAGTAGTAATGTATTTATATTGCAATTGGATAGCTATTTAGAGGAAGAAAATATCTCAATATCAAGATCAAATTCAACCAACTACTAAGAAAAATAGTAAAATATATATCAAGAACATTATAATGATGATATTGTACAACAAACATATATACATATACTTCATTTGTATATCATAACATGTATATGTCAAACAAATACCTATATATAGGGTCAGGGGTCCATAAAAAACTTAAGGTGACATTTTGGTCAAGGCACACCCCCTTGGTGCGCCTTGCCGCCTAGGCACTCACCTTGACAAATACGCGATCACCTCCATATTACACTATGCATGTGAGGACCATATGGGATCCCACCACATGTATACATCAATCAGTTAATCACAATAAAAGCGTTAGTGATACCTATGATCACAACCAACAAAGTGGACACAATCCTAGATTATGACAAATCCTCTCATACTTGAGATTCTACACATATAGTTAGAGGGGAAGGATGGAGGAAAAACCTCCAAAAACGCTTTCCATTTCTTGATAACTTCAAAATGTTAAAATTACATAAATACTTGGGGAAGGGTGATCCACTCTCCCATGTCAAGTCATACTGATATGACATGGTAGAGGTGCAAGACAAAGACAAGGTCTTGATCCAATGCTTTACTTGAACTATAAGACCCCTGACCTATCTTTCTGGTTGATCTTGCTTTCTTAGCATAATTATATGCTCAAAACCTTAATCTAACCTCATGATCATAACATGTCACATGCTTATGTTTCTAGTTTGTTCCAGTTTGGATGTTGTTTGAGCTAGTTATACATATATGTGCTTGTTTTAGACCTAATTGCAATTTATCCTTTCTTAGGGCTTTTCTTGCAGTTTGTCACATGCTTATTTTTCCTCTCATGTTTTGACATGATGTTGGAGACAGTGGCAGCTCAAAGTATCCTTGTGGTACCTTGGGTTGATAAGGTGGCATGCTATTTGATGTTTAGGGTTTGTTTGGATGTTCTAGTTGGATGGTTAACCTTGGTGTTGAGTCATCTTGTTTTAGCGATTGATGGGCTTCCATTGGACATATGTTTCAATGGTAGATGATGTTTTGAGAGTGCCTAGTGGTCTTGGCAGTCGATGAGACCCATGTTTCCTCTTCGGGTCACCAAGGAAAGCCCTAGGGTTTAGTTCTATTCGTTCTCTATGTCTGGACCTTGTGTGGTCGCTATGATTTCACATCGGTCTCTATGCCAACCTGGACAAGTGAGGTCATTGGTTTTCTTTGTTTTTATCACCTTGTTTCATGAATGAGCTTAGTGCTTGCATGGACGAGATATGGTGGACAAGTGGCACATGTTTTCATGACACCTAACCCCCCTCTCTCTTCCTACCCTTGGTTATATAAGCCTCTCATCTTGCATGCAACTAAACCCTTTGCACCCCTTTCTTTATCTCTTCTTGTTTGGATCTCGTCCCCACTTGTTCTTGGTGGTGCTTGAGCTTGGATAAGGTGGAGCTCTAGTGGTCGATCCATCTTGCTTGTGAGATAGGGTTTTGGAGCAACCCTTCTTTGGTGATTGTTTGGTGTTCCTTGATCTTGGTATGTGATCTACCTCTCCTAATCTTCATATTTTTGCTATCCTACCTCTTTTCCCTCTCTTCTTGACCGAACCCATGGTTCTCCATGGTGGTTCTTGAAGTTGAGCTTGAGGAACTTCTCTCTTCTTGGCTGAATCCATATTCTTGATGGTAGTGCTTGAGTTGAGCATTGAGAACTCTTTCTTTTCTTTTTATCCTAGGGTTTTGCTTTCCATCTTGTGCTCCTCTTACCTAGGATTTTTTCTTCTCTCTTTGAGGTGGTGCTAGCTTGGGACGTGGAGGTGATCAAACTAGGGTTTCCTCTCTCTTATTGGCACTCCTTGCTATTGGAGTTGATTCATCCTTGTGAAGGTGAGTTATATAACTTTCATCTCAATTATTGTTGCACTTACTTTGCATGCAAGTAATCTATCCTAAAAAATGTGGTTCTAAGTAGGATGGCTATTATACTTATGATCTAAGGTTTTTGTTCTATTGTGATATTGAATAAATAAACCCCTCTTTGATGAAACCCTAATCTTGTACTCAAAATTTTGTTTGATGTTGGAGGTTGTGATCCTTGCATGCATGTGTTAAACATTTGTTTCTTCCTCTTTATCAATGTTTTGTTTTCTTATTTAAGGATGGAGGTTTTTGATACATGCATGTTGGTAAGAAACATTAATTTTCTCTCTCTTGATTCATGGTTTTGCTTTCTCTCATGTTGGTGGTCAAATTTAGGGTTTTAAGCTTGATTTCCTCCATGCGTTTTTCTCCTTGGTGGTTTCAGTTCCACGATATGTTCAATCTGTTTGACCTTGTGATTGACGAGTTTTATCCCTCTTTATGATCCCAGGTTGTGGCCTATGTGGTCGATGACATTTTGAGGTTATATTGGTCACTAAGTTTCTACACCATGATGGTCGTTGAAGTGGTTTTGTATCTTATGCGGTCGATGACCTTTGGTGACATATGGGTTTCTAAGTCCTGACCTCTTGAGTGGTCACTGAGGTGACCAATCTCTTTGGTTTATGAAGATGATGTCACTCTCTTCCATCACTAATGTGATGGTTTCCCTTCATTTAATGAAGATGTTGATGTTCTCTTTGGTTGTTGATATGTGTGACTTAGGTTTTCTCTTCGGTCTATGACACCTATGATTCTATGCGACCAATTGTGTCTACTGGTCCTTATGGTCATGATGTTTTGATGAATCTATGTTGGGGGTGCTTGACCTAAAGTGCTTCCAAGAATGTTGGAGAGAATGATAATTAGGGTTTACATCTATTTCTAATTTGAAATATCTAATTTGGTTTTCTTTGTTATACCTCTACCTAATTTGAGTACATGGTGATAAAGCTTAGATTGCTTGAGTAATTAGCATGTTGATAGAGTACTTTCTCTCTCCTAAACTATTGTAGCCCTAAATGGCTGATATATGAACATCATGGTACAAAATGTAAGATCATGTTTGTTCCTATGTAATACATGTGTGGTGGTAATGATGTTCCATGATGAGACATGGAGAGATAATAATGATCTTGCTGGGAGCAATGCAAATGGTCTTATGACTTTGGCAGTGGATTTGTTCCCCATTTGAGGTAATATCCTCAATGTGATGTGATAAGGTATTGATATCCCATGATGGTGTGATGATATTGGTGGACCCATGTGTAACAGTGAACAATATCATGTGGTGATGTGATAAGGTTTATGTTTTATTCATTTTATATCTCCTGAAGTTGAAATATACCTTTATCTTTGTAGATTTTTTTAGGGGTTTCTTATAACTTGTTTGATGGAGTTAAAAGATACTGAATTGGCTCTAACTAATCAAGTGAAACCCTACTCATGTATTTTCCCTGGACATAGATCCATTCCAGTGTCAGGACTTGTTGGATGGTGAAATGAGTGTTCCTAAGGGAAACTCAAAGTGCATACTGTTTTGTATACAAGGTGCAAGTGACTACGTGTCCTTGTCCTCTTGCCCCCAGGTGTTTTTGAGGATGGCCACGTTCATACCTCAGTGTGAGGATGGGTACGGTCATGTTTTGGTGATTATATATGTGATGTGATTGGAGGACAATTGCAGTTGTACCTTAGTGGTAGGGTTTTGTACCCTAGTGTCTAGCACTGTGACCTGTACCAAGGCGGGCTAGGTGTTTTTAGCTTGACTATATGTCACTGGTGTCAGCTTGACTGATATTTCACTGCGGTGTTCACTCATACTGACTAAGTGGGGAGAAGATCTTAGATTTTGGCTCTTCCTAGATCTTATATGGAACTGATTTTGTAGCAGTGGTCAGTTGGATTTGAGTGGTACGACTCCAATTCTTAGTGCAGTAATAAAAGACTTAATACAACCACCATACAGGTTGGCAACAATAGAGATTTAGGAGTTGAAGAAGAAGTTGCAAGAATTTCTAGAGAAGGGTTTTATCAAACCAAGCACTTCCCCTTGGGGTGCTCCCATGTTGTTTGTGAAGAAGAAGGACAGTTCTATGAGGATGTACATAGATTACCAACATTTGAACAAGGTCACTATCAAGAATAAGTACTCATTTCTGAGGATAGACGATTTGTTCGATCAACTGAGCGGTGTTACAGTGTTCTCAAAGATAGATTTGAGGTTCAATTATTTTTAGTTGTGGATAAGGCGGATGACATGCCCAAGTCTTCTTTCAAGACTAGCTACAGTCACTATGAGTTTGTGGTTATGCTGTTTGGGCTAACCAATGCGTTGAAAACATTCATGGATCTGATGAACTGAGTGTTCAGGGCATATCTAGATCAGTTTGTGGTAGTGTTCATTGATGACATATTGATATACTCTAGAAACAACCAACAACATGAGCAACATCTACGCCAAGCATTGACGTTGTTGAGATAGAACAAGTTGTACACCAAGTTCAAAATGTGAATTCTGGTTGACGAAGGTGTCTTTTCTGTATCATATGATATCTACTAAGGGAATTTGTGTTGATTCGAAGAAGGTTGAGCATGTGCTAGAGTGGGAGAAGGAGGTTTACAATTTTCTAGGCCTGGCATGATACTATAGGAGGTTCATCAAGAACTTCAGTACGACAATGTTACCCCTAACCAAGTTGATTAGGAAGGGGGTACCTATTGTCTGGGATGACAAGTGTTAGCGTTATTTTCAATTGTTAAAGGAGAAATTGTCTAGTGCATCGGTGCTAGTTCTACCAGAACAAGGAAATATTACATTGTCTTCTGTGATGCGTCAGCTTGGGATGTGTGTTGATGTAGGACAAGAACATGATTTCTTTTGCTTTGAGACAACTTAAGAAACACAAGGAGAACTACTTGACGCATGATCTAGAGCTTTCAATCTGTGGTCCATGCTTTGAAGATTTGGAGACACTACCTTTATGGAGAGAAGTGTTAGATCTTCACTGACCACAGGAACCTTTGGTGTATCTTCTCAAAGTAGGGGTTGAACTTGCGGTAGAGAAGATGTAAGGAGTTGATCAAGGAATATGATTGCACGATATAATACCATCTATAGAATGTGGAGACTGATGCGCTTAGTAGGAAGTCTTCTTTGTCATCATCTTCAAAAAAAGAACAATTGTGTTCTTTGATGTGCCATAAGAGAGACATATTAGTGTCATTGCATCATATGAATGTATAGTTGGAGGTTTCTCTGTTGGTAGGCTTGCTAGCACAGTTATAGGTGAAGCCCACCTTGATATAACAAATCACAAATGCACAATAGGTTGATATCATGATACAGAATATCAGGGTAGAGTTGGGAAACAACAAGTATGATGTTTTCCATGAGACTGATTATGGGAGAGTTTGCTTTCACAATCGGATAGTGGTTCCCGATGTTGATGGTTTGAGGAGGCTCATTCCTTGATGTATGCTATGCATACAGGAAGTACCAAGATGTATTACAACTTGAAGGATTTGTATTGGTGGCCTGGTTTGAGCATGACATGGCAGAGTTCGTGGCTAGATGTCCAATTTGTCAACAGGTCAAGGCTGAGTATCAGAAACCTGTATGAACATTGCAACCATTGCCAATACCGTAGTAGAAATTGGATCATATCACTATGGACTTTGTGGTTGGTCTTCCTAAGACAACCAAAGGTCATGATTCCATTTTGGGTGATAGTGGACAAGTTGACCAAGTCAACACACTTCCCTCCACTCAAGACAACGTATACATCAGAGAAGTTGACATATATATATGTTGATGAGATTGTTTGCCTGCATGGTATCCAAGTTACCATAGTGTCTAATAGAAGTCCTCAATTTACTAGCCATTCCCGGTAGCGTCTGCATACAACTATGGGTACACAGTTGATGATTAGCACAACTTTTCATCCACAGACATATGGTCAGTCAGAGAGGACCATTCATATCTTAGAAGACCTGTTGAAAGCTTGTGTTTGCAGTTTCTTGGTAGTTAGGATGTGCACCTAAGTTTGATAGAGTTCACCTACAAAAATAGTTACCAGAGGAGTATAGATATGGCACCCTATGAATCCTTGTATGGAAGGGGTTGTCTCTCACCACTTTGTTGGTATGAGACGGGTGAGTATCAAATTTTGGGTCTTGAGCTAGTACAGCAAACCTCAGAGAAGATCAAAGTGATATATCATCAGTTGAAGGCAGTCTAGGATAGAAAAAATTCTTATGCAAATAACTGCTATAAACCCTTGGAGTTCCAAGTGGGAGACAAGGTGTACCTCAAGGTCTGTCCTGGTGTCTGGAGGTTTGGTAATAAGGGTAAGTTAGATCCTAGGTTTATGAATCCATACTCTATGGTGACACGTGTTGGGAAGGTGGCCTATAAGTTGGAGATACCGCCAGAGTTGCATAGTTTGCACCCTGTCTTCCATGTTTCCATGTTGAGGAAGTGTCCCAGATATAATGTTGACGTTGCAACAAATGTAGGTTGAGTTGGAGGAGGATGTGTCGTATGTGGAGGGTCCTATGTTGACTTGGATAGGAGGGTGAAGAAGTTAAAGAAGAAGGATATAGTTCTTGTTAAGGTTTTATGGCATAACCATGGCATGGAGGAAGAGACATGGGAGTTATAGGACAAGATGTGTGGGAAGTACCCATCTTTGTTTGCTTAGGATTTCATGGGAGAAATCCTTGTTAGGGGTTTAGGGTTGTAAGACCCCTAACCTAGCTTTCTGGTTGATCTTGCTTTCTTAGTATAATTAAATTCTCAAAACTTTAATATAACCTCATTATGTTCTTTGATAACATGTGACAAGCTTATGTTTTTAGTTTGGCCTAGTTTGGATGTTGTTTGAGCTATCTATGTTTATATGTGCTTGTTTTGGACCAAATTGCAATTTACCCTTGCTTAGGTTTTTTCTTGCTACTTGTCACATGCTTGTTGCTAGTCTCATATTTTTACATCATTTTGGAGAGAGTGACACCCCAAAGTAGCCTTGTGGTACCTTGGGTTGATGAGGTGGCATGTTGTGTTGATGTTTAGAGTGGATGCCCAAGTTGGATGGTTAGCCTTGGTGTTGAGTCACCTTGTTTTAGCAATCGATGAGTTTCCCTTGGACATATTTCTCAATGGGAAATAATGTTTAGAGAGTTCCTAGTTGTCTTGATGGTCGATGAGACCCATTTCTCCTCTTCGGTTGCCAAGGAAAGCCCTAGGGTTTAGTTCTATGCGGTCGCTATGTCTGGACCTTGTTTGGTTGCTATGATTTCCCATCAGTCGCTATGCTTTCCTGGACTAGTGAGGTCACTAGTGTTCCTTTTTTTATCACCTTGTTTCATGCATGAGCTTATTTCTTGCATGGATGAGATATGGTGGACAAGTTGTACATGTTTGTATGACACCTAACCTCCCCTCTCTCTCCTACCCTTGGTTATATAAACCTCTCTTCTTGCATAAAACTAAACCATTTGCACCCCTTTCTTTCTCTCTTCTTGCTTGGAGATCATCCCCCTTGTTCTTGGTGGTGCTTGATCTTGGATAAGGTGCATATCTAGTGGCCAATCCATCTTGCTTGTGATCTAGGGTTTTGGAGAAAGCCTTATTTGGTGATTGTTTGGTGTTCCTTGATCTTGGTAAGTGATCTACCTCTCTTGATCTTTGTTTTCTTGCTATCCTACCTCTTTTCCCTCTCTGCTTGACCGAACCCATGGTTCTCCATCATGGTTCTTGAAGTTGAGCTTGAGGAACTTCTCTCTTCTTGACTGAATCTATGGTTCTCCATGGTAGTGAAGAACTCCTCAGTCTTGTCTTTTCAGCCTAGTGTTTTGCTTTCCATCTTGTGGTCCTTTGAGCTAGGATATTTTCTTCTCTCTTTGAGGTGGTGCTAGCTTGGACGTGGAGGTGATCAAGCTAGGGTTTTCTCTCTCTTCTTGGAGCTCCTTGATGTTGGATGAGACATGGAACGATAATAATGTTCTTGCAGGGAACGATGTGAATGGTCTTATGAAATTGGCAGTGCCTTTGTGCCCCATTTGAGGTAATATCCTTGGTGTGATGTGATAAGGGATTGATATCCCATGATGGTGTGATGAGGGATTGATATCCCATTTGAGGTAATATCCTTTGTGCCCCATCAAAGAACACTTGTTACCACTTATCAGGTAACTAATACCTTCAGGTCATCTGACCAAGGTAAACATGATACTTGCTACACAAGCATCTCACATGGCCCTCAAGGCCCATTAAGTATCTTGTCACCTCTCACTAGGCAACATATCATCACTTGGCTCACAAGGCCACCACACATCTTGTCACCTCTCACTAGGTAACAACTTATTCACATGGCTAACAAGGCCATTGCACATCTTGTCACCTCTTACTAGACAACAACTTATTCACATGGCTCACAAGGCCAACCTCTTGTCACCTCTCACTAGGCAACAACTTATTCACATTATACTTTTTATACAAGTATTTAACATGCCTTACAAGGCTTATGCAATAAGAAAATTACAACCTTCCCATCATTAGATTTAGAGTTTCCCTTTATAAGTGATTAGGGTTTCATGTTCATATTATTGATCCAAACCCTAATTCATTGCCCCCACACATCTAGGAGCATACATTGCCTTCATAAGTATTCAATCATACTTATTTATTCTCATCATTTATCATTAAACGAAATATCAATACAAGATATGAGTTCCTCTCTCAACTCTACCATAATATGATTACATCATACTTTATTAACTTGGCTTAACCTTTTCTTAAGGTATGTTAGCCTACACTTATCAAAGTGCAATACACCTCAATGTAACAATTGACATGAGACACTTCATGTGTTACTCATCTAAGTATATTGGATTTAGGATACATCAAGATGTATCAATCTTGAGGTGTTGGATGTGATATATATCATGTCTTGATGTATCACTTTCCTCATCACCTTTATCTTACTTAAGTTCGTCAACTTATCTTGTATTAGGGTATTTCCCATTCTAATACTTTATGCACTAACTCATCACATTTATCATGTAGTGTACTAGACACAAGTCACACATTTGAATTGTCCAACTATCTTCAATGATATGGACTCATCTCGGATTAAGGCATTGATGCTATAAGGTTATCCATTATCAACCACTTTAGGTGTTTCACTTATCAATATATTAGTCACTATTCCATTATTAGGAATAGGGTTTCCCATCTTTATTAATTAGGGTTTACATTACCTCACCCTATATTAGGGTTTCACATAACATCACCCTATATTAGGATTTCACATATCATTACCTGAAATTAGGGTTTCTCAACCCATAGCCCAAAATTAGGGTTATGGTTTATCATCATATTGCCCAAGCTTAGGGTTTCATGCACTATAACTCAAAATTAGGGTTTCACATACCTTCACCCTTTATTAGGGTTAGGATTTCATATAGCATTACATAGCATCACCCTGGATTAGAGTTTCACATCACATCACTGCATTAGGGTTTCACATGACATCACCCTTGATTAGGGTTTCACATCACATCACTGCATTAGGGTTTCACATCACATCACCCTTGATTAGGGTTTCACATCACATCACTGCATTAGGGTTTCACATCACATCACCCTAGATTAGTGTTTCACACATCATTATCTTGAATTAAGGTTCCTTATAACTTTTCCCCAAATCAGGGTTTCATGTAACTTTACCCGAAATTAGGGTTTCATGAAGCATCCTCTTAAATTAGGGTTTTTCATTATATTACCCTGAATTGGGATTTCTCATATCATCACCCTAGATTAGGGTTACATCATTACCCTAGATTAGGGTTACACCTAGCATTGCCCTAAATTAGGGTTAGGGCTCATCAACCTTCTCAATTAGGGTTTCATGATCTTTTTATCAAGGATCATACCCTAATTACATATTTTATTCATGTAGAAAGTGTTGAGGCTTAACCACTACATGATTATTATACATGTATGAATTCCTCTCTCTCATCCTCTCTAGGATGTTGATTACTTCAAACTTGATTTGATTAGGTCAACCCTTCATTCAAGTACATACATTTAGAGTTGGCATAGTGTGCTGAGAAATTGCTTCCATAAGCATCAAAGGTTAACCCCTCAAAGGGTACTAATCACCCTAGTACCTTAAAGGTACAACCATTGTTATTATATTTTCTAAACATCATTTACAATCATAGGATTAATTGATCTTTCATAGCTTTGAGACTATTAGGTCTCCAAACGGTTTTAATACTTCTGAACCTTCAAACGGTTTTGAGACCGTTTGCCCTCCAAACGGTCTTGAGACCTTTTGGGCATCTAGGGTTGAGACCGTTTTCTCTTAAACGCTTTTGAAACCGTTTAGTGCCTTCAATCCTTGAAACTGTTTGATCAAAATAACCTTGAAACTGAATGAACAACCCATCATTGAAACTGATTGAACATCAAACGGTTTAGAGACCGTTTGCCCTCCAAACGGTCTGAAGACCGTTTGATCGCAAATAGTTTCAAGACTGTTTGGTCCAAACCACCTTGAAACTGAATGGACCAATTAGGGTTTCCTCCAACCAATCAATTTAGGGTTTGCACTCATTGAACCATCCAACATTGAGACCATTGAAAGTAGATCAAAATGTAACCCTTGGATCTCCATCCATCCATCACAGCCCTTGACCTCCAAATGGTCCTGAGACCATTTGGCCTCAAACGGTCTTCAGACCATTTGCCCTCAAACGGTCTTGAGACCGTTTGGGCCATTCAACATAGAAATCGACTCAATCAATTTAGGGTTTCAACCAATAAATCTGATTAGGGTTTGTAATCAATGGATCATCCATTCTTGAATCCATTATAATTAGATCAATTGGAACCATTAGATATTCATCCAACTACATCATCAATTGACCCCAAATGGTCTTGAGACCGTTTAACCTCAAACGGTCTTGGGACCGTTTGCCCCCAAACGGTCTTAAGACCGTTTAATCTCAAACGGTTTTGAGACTGTTTGGTCATCAAGTTGAAACTGTTTGCACATGATTTTTGTTGACGTGTATGCTAAGATGACATCATCATCTTCAAGCTACAAACCATCGAAATTTACTGTGATCTTTGTGGTGATTTCAACAATTAATCAAAAGAAAAATTCCGAAAAGAAAAGAAATCAACATATGATGAAGAAATGAGAGCAATAATAATATTCAAGGGTTCAAGTTATATAACCCACCTTCAAAGTTGAATCCAAGCTTCAAGCTTCACGTATTTAATAGTGAATGAAGCTTCCTCAACTTCCCAAGGTCCGTATTCAAGTCTTTGAGTAGAAAGAATGGCTAAAGTTGAAGATTGAATGGAGAAAAGAAAAAAAAAAGCATTGAATTTCGATTTCCACCATGAAATCAAGGTTGAAGATGATTAAGGAGCTCACCTACATGTTGGGGTACGTTCTCCTATTGATCCTAAGCTCTCTTGTGTTCATCCAAAGTAAGGAAAGAAAGAAGAGTCGAAAAAGTCTTTCATGTGGGTGAAAGAATGGAGTGTATATAAGGGAAATTCAAGAGAGAGAAAATGTTATAAAAATCCTTCAATTCCCTAAATTGGTGCCACTTATCCCCCTCACTCCCTTGCATACGAATCCATCATCCTCTCCTTCAAAATTCTCTTCTTTATCCATGAATTAAAGAAAACAAATTAAGCACCTTAATCATTATAATAATAATATCCAAAAATTAGTGGATATTACTTTTTCTTTAACTAATGTGAGTGGGCTCTCCACTCACTTTAGATATTTCGGTGCCATTGCAAGGCACAAGGACGTACGTACATACATAAATTCAACCATCACATTTTTGGTTGAAGGGCACTTCCATTAATATATTTATTTTTACATTAAATTGAATTAGAGTTTCAATTATGCTTAAATCTTGATTATTTTAATATCAAGATTCTCTCTCCTCCAAAGAGATTCAAATGAGACGCCCCTCTAATTTTCTTGTCTCTAATTGATACCAAGAAACATTAGGGACTCTCTAGAACTGGTATTTTGCATATTGAACCCTAGGTTTTGGGTAAATTGCACATTACACCAAAACTAGGTTTTAATGCACAAACATTGCTTAATAAGCTCTTTCTTGGTGCTCAGGCTACCACAAGCCATACATCTACATCATTTTCATTCTTATGATGTTTTAAAACTTGAGAAACATTTTATCATGTAACATTTGTATGTTAACCCCTCAACTTGGGTAATTTGCACTTTAGTCCAAAACAAGTAAAACATTGTTTCAACATTATTCAAATAGGACCAACACTACAAAAAAATGGATTTTTAGTGAAGGTCATTTGTGAAGGATCAAATCCCTTCAAAAATATTGACTTTTTGTGAAGGGCAGTCCTACACAAATGAACTAGTTTCCCTCAACCGAATTCTTTATGAAAAAGACAATTAGTGAAGGTCTAAAATCCTTCTAGAATGTAAAAATTCCGTCACCAAGATTCCCACCAAATTTTCCCGCCCCACTAATTAGTAATTAAAACTTACCACTAGTGGAAACTGTTTCCTCTCCTTGTGCTCCCCCCACCCCATGTGTTGCCCTGTACGCCTACGCTTACGAACGACACCTACGTTCGTTCCCGAGTGCCGATGCCCCCAGCGGAATAGAGGCAGCTGGCAAGAGGACCCCCCGTCCCAGCGGAAGCAACGACCACTGGCGTGAAGATTTTGCCCGGGAGTAGCAGCCGCCGGCGTGAGCTCACCCTGCTTTGACTTCGACCGTGAGGTAGGTCTGCTCGTTGTGATCTACCTATGTGAAGGCTATCTGAGATTATCTGTGTATCCGATCATGTACTGAGAAATCTAAGGGGCCATTTGGCCCCCAATATCTTAGGTTGTGTTTGGACGAACCCATCTCAACTCCCAATAATCAATGTATTAAATACTCGTAAATCTGTACATATTTGGTATTTGCCACAACCATCCCGTAACTCCAACAACGTAAATGGCGGACTTCGTTAATCACCCCAGAATCGGTGGCAGTGGTAACTGCCACTTTGGTCCTCATTTTTGTAGCATCTGGCAGTGCTAACAGCACGACGTGCTCCTGGCTGTTGTGAGCTGTGTACAGAGGACGCCAAGTCAGCTACGCAATGACACATTATTCGATCATGACTACCGGGATTAAAGATGTAAGCAGCCAAACTAGGCCTTAATTGCTCTAGTTTATACGTAAGCGGACTGTTAATGTGATCGTCAGCCATTACCTGCACTTTGATCGGCGGAAGGATTCAAAATCCCACCATATATGGTGTGATTTGAAAAGGACGCCTCCGGACCGCATCAACGGCTTCGTCATGTCATAATCTGCTTTTATTTGTTGTAAACTTCACCTCGCATGGCAGGGATGCTCCTATATCAAAATCTTGTCCTGCATAAAACTGTCATATTTCTAAATTCGAGAGTTGAACGACCTCTAATAGTCCCACTCTCGTGTCCCTTCCATCCTTGAACTTTTCGATTACGAAAATGGAAATTGCTTGTTTGCACGGTAGTTTATTGCCAAAAAGGCAAGGCAATACGTAATTAGAAATTATAAATAGATCTATTTAACATAGGTGCTAATCTCAAAGAGGTGTTTATGTAAAACTGAATGAGTATTCAGTCTATTCAGTCCACTCTTGCGTCAGTTCCAAATTTTCTAATTTGCCTTTAAACTATGACTCCACGGCGTCTGACGACCGCACACAAGATTCTTTACTTTGCAATTATCTACAATATCAGCTGGGAGTAGTGCCCTGTCTGGACACTTGTGTGGAGACGAGTCAGCAATGCATCAGCGCCGGAGATGAATTGCAAGACGTTTCCTAGAACCGACCATCTTTTAAGTCATATAGACATGGACTCTTGTTTCGTTGTACATCGCCTGTGTTGGCAGCACAACCGCATAGGAGATTCAGCGATTTGCATTTTACTTCTATTCATCAGTGCTCACCCATCTCTTACAACAGTCACTAGGAGGGAGTCTTGTTCAGTATGCATTAGTTCAACTTAATCTAAATCCAGTAAGCCTCCTATCATTCTAGATGCAAGCATTTATTTGTTGATGACTCTTTCATTCTGATTTGTTTGGCATGATAATTTTTAGTTAAGTACTCTTCATCTTCAACCCAGCCATATGGGTTCATTTCTTGGAAATCTTTTTTATTTATGAGCGCAAGAGTATGAAGTTAACTAAATTATCAATTCTTTATTGGTCGATTTTATGCAGACATTGCATGTTCTTCATTTATATAATTGTTCTTTGAATATCTACAATTAAATTTATATTGACCATCTCAAATGTTATATTAGTTTGTCCTATACTGTTGGATTTTGAAAATAATTTTACTACAGTTAAAAAGTCAATGTAATATTATTTGTATAGTGAAATTAATTGTTATTGGTCAGGCTTGAGTCATACAAAAAAGTGGAACAATTCAGTTTTTCTTTCCAAAAAATCTAGCAAAGCAAAAATTCCCTCCAACTCAAATATTGGGAATAATATTCCTCCCCTAAAACCTCATATTCGTTTTGGTCGTCATCATTCGCATAACCTTGATGATACGGTGCATATTAATTCTTAGGTTAACATCCAAGAATAGAACAAGAAATTATAAAAGAGTAATATGTAGTTTGTGATCCTGTGTTGAAGTGTTAAATTTGGAATCTTCATGATGCTTTGAATAACTATCTAGGATGTTTTGTTCTTATTAATTGGGCCCCCAATGTTTAATTCTTGGTTCCGCCCCTGAACCACACAATGTTCTATTCCAACACCTTTAATCACAAAGTCAATATCTGGAAATCTTGAATGCCTTCATAAAATCTGTTGAACCTAACAAATGTCTCACCTCATATCTTCAGTCGCCGCTGTGATTTGTATGTATCTCTCTAAAGACACGTTGATTCGACACAACAAAATCAGAATTGTTCATCCATTTGCCTTTGCACAAGTTTACTATTCAGCCACATTACTAAAATAATCAACACTAGGTGTACAAGACTTTTAAGTGGGGACTGAAGAAGGTACATTTTGAATCTGATTCTCTAAAATAAACAACACTATGTGTCCAAGAAGTCTCCATGTCCAAAAAGTATCTGAAACGGACACGTGGCCTGTCTGGAAGTGTTTGTGCTTCCTACATGTCAACTAATGGACGGACTGACGATGATAATCAATGAATCAATGATACTACAATCTAAACTTTTATCTTTTATATTTCTCTTGTTCAGTTTTATTTTTTAGTTGTAATGTGACCGTTAACTTCTGTGTACTTGTATGTAGATAGATTTCTTGTGGGATAGAAATTAGATGTATATTGGTAATAGGATGCAAAGTGAAGTATTCCAGTCTAGTTTACAAAAAATTATTGAATTTACACGTACCCATCAAATACCACCCAGACTGGGAAATTTAATTTGTCCTTGTAAAACATGCTCGAATATATACATTAAATCAGAGGATGGTGTATTCTTTTTAGCCTACATTTACACATAAGTATACAGAATTCTTCTACGCTTCATTCAAATCTAGGAGATTTCGTATTCCATTTACACATAAATGCTTCCTTCAAATTTAGGAGATTTCATATTCCATTTACACATAATTTATCAAGGACTATAATGAACATGATGCATGACTCATAAAGAAGCACACTAGAGACTACTATTCAACCCCCTTCAACCAAAATCAGGGAGTGATACATTAGCAGAAAATGGATTGGACCTTCACTAAACATGGCAAAGAAAATTTTCTTAAATCACCTCCATGATTTCACAAAAAGATATAAACATGGTCATCCCTGAAGCTAACTGGGACAAGACCCCTACTATGAATAACCTCATTCTCCATTGCTTGGAGTATCTCACAGTTTATTATTTCAGTTCATTAAGTAAAACCTGAGTTAAATACCATCTTCAGGCAGTAGTGCATGCTAGGTAATTAAGCATTAACAAATAGATTTATGTGATAGGCCACATACCTCTATAATCATATTCTTAATGTCTATGAATTCAATAGTTATAGGATCCAGTTCTGATCATCAGTCCACAAGCTTGTTTGCCAAGGTGTATTAGTCTGATGAACTTGCCTTGCATATTGTTCAATACCTTCATTCCGCACCTATAAAATCAAATTCATATATTCAAAAGATGGTAATAAAATCTAAACATGAGAACTAGAAAATTTACAAGTATACATAATATAATACCTGGCTAGTGGGATCATCATGTTCCATAATATTCACACCCCCACGAGACTGCAACATATCATATATTTCTTTCATGTATGCCTGGGCTTTCTCGGCTGCTTTTTTAGCTTGTTCAGCTCTAGCACGTGCTTCTTCAGCTGCTAGTTTATGCTTCTCCAGTTCTATGATATGACTAAGATTTCTGTCATGAGATCTTGCCACATTACTTCCTCTCATGTGAATATGTCCTAATCTTTCAGGTCCAAAAACTTTGCAACAAATTTCTTCATCATCCATGTCAATTTTCCCTTCATCACATTAAGATATCAACTCTATAATTTGTTCCTGTCCAATAATTATTTTATTTAAAAGAATTGCTGGCTGTCATTGATCGCTAAATCAAAAAGAGGGAGTTACCATCTTTTGCTCGACTATAATATCAACAAGGGTTTTGTCTTTTCTAGTCCTTGTCAGGAACATCCTCAAGCGGCTAGGAACTAGCCCATTGTTCTTTTTAGCCTACATTATTTTAACAAATATTATAATACATTAGTTAGGATTTCCCTATACTAGCCAAAAGATGAACACTCTACGAAACATTCTTACATCTTCATCTTCCACAACGCTAAAACGAGTGCGCCCTGTGCAATGGGCCATTATTTCTTTTTTATCCTTTCTCCTTCATCTTATTCATCTTATTGAGTATGTTATAATTGAGTTAATTCAGTTATTTTATAATCATACTATGGTTTATATATGTATAAAAGTTCCTTATACATATGTTCTTCATATACATATATGTGGGTCTGCATCAGCTTGTTCCTGGGCTGCGAGGGCAGCACTTTCTTTATTTTTTGCTGAGTTTGTAATATCACCATGTTTCTCCCGTTCCATAATTGTAGTGCCCTTTTAACTACTTTGAGTCTCTGGTAGAGCTTGTACATTGGGTTTCCGGTTTGTTCAATGCTCCATGCATTCTTTACAGTCTCTTGAAAACTTCTCAGCTTTGCCCAGGCATTGAAGTAACGGGTAGGGAACTTCCTGTTGGGACCCTTCTCTTCTAGGTGCATGATTAGGATGTGATGATCACTATAAATCGTAGGAACTACCACTAGCCATAAGTTAGGAAGTGCGTTCTGAGAATTAATTTGTTTTCTACTGCTAAAGTATCTGATTAAAATATGTCTTCAGTTGAAGAAAGTAACAGCTAAAATCTGAGGTGGCAAATTTAATTCTAAAATGTCTTTGGTTTATAAGAGCTTATGTAAAACATATAAATAAATATAGTTTTTTCCCCTTCGTATGAAAGATTGAGGAGTTAGTACTTGTTTTGAGTATTTTGACATTTTAGCCTCCAATGTTTAATGCAGGTGAATTCTGAACTTACAAAACTAGTTATTGAGGAAATTCAGCCTATGCTTGCTCAAAAAGGAGTCGTGATATGTCAAACTGTGCTTTCACAATTCAAAAAGAATAATTCTATGCGTGGTGGTCCCAAAGAGAAGTTGAGGGTGGATCACCTACTTGGCTTCCTAAAGTAAGATTTCGAAATCACATTAGAATTATCATGTTGCTGAAAATTCCAAGTCACCCTTTATTTCTAGTTTATGAAAAAATACCAATGCATTAAATCAAGAAATAATTTGGCTATGCAACATTACTGTCAGGTTGTAGAAATCATCTATGTACTTCCTCTTATCTCCTGCGTTAACATCTATTGGTAGATGACATGTTTACAGTCATCTTGAGTACAAAGCTGAATAAGGTGAATGATTCTCTGGCATATATTGAAGAACATTGTAGCCTGTACATAATTAGTCTGTATATAATAATGATTTTAGGCTGTAGATGTTAGTTGCACGTCTATTTGACAGTCCGGTTTCAGGTCACACACCTTTCACGATCTCTCTGGATTCTCTTCTGATCTAATGGGACATTTAGAGGGTCTAGTGTGGAAATATAAAATATATTTTCTTCATCTCATATTTTGGTTCGTGTTTAGAAATAAAGTCTGAACTGTCCAAGATAAATTAATTCATAAACATGGAGGGAAGCGATGTATGCTGTGCCAGCCTGGTTCATAGCCAAAACTGCTGTTTGATAATTTGAGTATCTAGACAACTTTTCTGATATCGTAGTATCTAGGCATTGAATCTTGTAGGTCCTTCAATTATATGGCTATGTTAACGTGCAACTCAATCAATGATTCTGTTTCTACGGCCGTGTGTCACTATGAATAGCAAATGTAGTATATGGCCTATCATGCTGAACATGTGGAGTCGGTATTGCCTTGTTGCTCAACGTCACTTTTACTTCAGTTCTCTCGCTAAGTAGCTTTCTTGGTGAACTTTCTTTTCACGAGGTTGGCCATCTTGGTTTACTATCTAGATTTTTGGTCTTATAAATCCTTCAATCTTACTTTTCAAGTGCATACGGGCGAATTCAAGTTTTATCATGAATATGCTTCAGGTAGTTTTGCATTTCATGTCGATTCCTCACTTTCATGCTTATTGTTTCGCTTCAAATAGAATGCAATGTATTATGGAAATTCCTGAGTTTGGCACAGGAGATCTAAGCTTAGTTTCCAACTCATTTTGAACTGGAACATCATGTAGTAAGTGTATTCGGCTATGATTTTTAAGTTATAGTTTCCTACCTTGTTTAAGATCATCAATAATCTCTTGCCTTGCGTTGTATAGAACACATGTTTACCACCAGGAGTTATGCCATTATAAGCTAGCAACTATTGATGTCTATTGAACTCGCAATGTCCAGTAATGGCCAAAAATGCCTCATTAGTTGCTCCTCTAACCTCCTATATCCGATATACACACACATCAACAACAGAGTTGGTTGATTGCTCCACCAACTCCTATATTTTTATCACCAAGTACAGGAGATTATAGATGCCAGACCCTAGAGTATTTTTGGAAGTGTTGACAGCTCTAATCAAACAGGTAGATTACATCAAGCCTAAACTGTACTAACATTGGAATTGGACATCAATTATATATTTAGTATACTCAAAAATACTCTAGCCATAATGGGCAATATCTACACTGAAAAGAACATAAATTTCACCAAAGAGCTGCCTTGGTATTCTTCGTATGCAACAACTATATGAATAAGTACATAGTAAACATCACAGCGAAGAACAACACATCCACATACTGAGGATGATGCCTCATGAGTTGTTATCAGAGGATGAGGGATTAAAGAACTGAACTGGAACCTGTCCATTTTCTATCCATTCACCATTAGAAGAGACACATTAATAGGTGCTTGTCAAAAATTGATTTATTCCTCTATGAGTTTGAGTTTATTAAATCCTCCATTATGATTCATCTAGAAAGTTGGGAAAGGTGTCCCTTTTTCCTATTGCCTTTCATTCATGTTATTACCACTCATAGTCAAATTTCATTGAATTGAAATTTGAGCCGACAATCCTTCAACAAGGTTTTTTAACTGTTTTCTATCACTTTTTATAACAATTGCAGTGTCATCCAGCAGGAGATGTGGTAGAGGGATGAGAAATGGCTCATCGACGTCCTCCTGATCTGGATGTTTCTGCTGCATATATTTTTAGCTTTGTGATGTCTCCAGGTATTAATATAGTAGTCCCCTCATGCTACTATTTGGGTATCACTATGCAGTTGGTTTGACACAAAGTCTCTCTCCTCATTTATCATAGTTCGTCTATAATTCTATAGTCTCTCTAGAACTGGATGGTCATCAAATTCTTTAGTTTAATGATGTAGATAATCTTAAGAAGTTCTAACTGCTATAGCATGGCCTCGAGCAAACCTTTTAATAAACCCCTTCTCAGTTCCTCTTGAGTTTTGTGGCAATATTTCATTTGGGTTTTTCACAACCACACTATCTGGTCTAGATCTGCCAACATCACCACCCGAAAACTCTTTGTTGGCAGCCTTCCTAAATGTGATCCAAAATCTCCTAGCCCCTCCCCTTGTTGCTCTGTAATGTCTATTTCTGTTGCTTGTGCCAGCGAACAGAACTTGGCCATATTCATCAATTGTGGAAGCTATAGGAAATACCCCAGAAATGGAGCTTGATTAGAACAAACTAGGAGGTGCAAAATTAGATGGTACACATTATCTATAAATCTATGACATCCTATTTGTGAGTGTACAACTAAGGATAAGATAAATATTGAATGAGGATGGGTCTTAGGGAGAATTATATATCATTGATTAACCTTCCAGTCCCATCCTTCCCCAATTCTTTTATAATCACTTATCGGAAACCAAATACATCGGAAGGCCTTGATATCATCGGTACACAAACTATGGCTTTTCTAAGAGTCTAAATCCTCCAGCAAATTTCTTAATTTCGTATATGTGTACCTGATTTGGCTAAGTTTACATTTTCTGCTTAAGTATGAGTTTATTTGTCAACGTACATATAGAAGCTAAAATAACATCGTGATAGTTTATTATGGCATTCTTTATTTAAATTGCATCTTTCTCATTCTAGTAGAATCGATACTAAGAAATCCTTATAAAACTCCAAAAATGATTCTCATTCTCATTATTGCCAGTGCGGATACATCAAAGAGGGCCAAATAAATCACCAACAATACTGAAGGGGAAAAGAAAAAGCAGATTTGTTCATAATCACCTTACTGATTCCTCTTCAGCTTGTATGGAGAGTGCACTTTTCTCCTGATCTGGGCATTCATGTTGCTCTCGTGCTCATGCATTATTTAAATTAGCAACTGAAATTCACTTTTAAGTGCTAAAGGACTATACATTATTTCAGTTTTTATACCAAGTTGGTTGCATGTGCCTGCCATACTTAGTGCTAGGGACATTATTTCAGTGTTTGCAACTACGTAATGATGGAAGAGTTCACAGATTGGTAAGAACTTACTATGTTTGAATTTCATAAAATAATGAAGTGGCGTGCAGATATACATTCTAAACAGAGTTATAACTGCACCTTAAATTGCTATGTTCATTATTTATGGTCTAAATGATAGTGACGTAGCAAACACTTTGCTTGCTAACTATAATTGCTTCTGTCTTTGCAGGCTTATTGGTGTGCTATCAGGGTTTAGGCACTCTTATATATGGAAAGGGTTACTTCTAGATGGACGAGGAAAACCAGAAGATTGGAAAGGTGGTGCAAAAAGTACAGACCATTGATATCTCATTGCATGTAGAGAAGTTGGCTCTAAGTCATTCTTTGATGGCTATTACTGGAATCATTACCCAAGAAATTTGTTGGAGATGGCAATAATTACCTTATAATCGAAGATTATTGGAGAAATTTTTTTCATAACCACTAAGCTTCCTCTCAACATTATCAAAGATGGTCATTGTCTAAATGAGCGATAAAGTTAAAATGTAGATATATATTTATATTGAAATTTGTATCGATTAAGGGGAAAGGCCCATGTCCTCCCCTATGTGATGAACATTTTTTTCTATGTGAAATAAAAAGGAATGTTTCAAAAGAGTGATTTGTTATGGTTGTTGTGTCTTATTAACTAAATTAGTTTATTAAAATATTCTTTGTGTCTGATAGAAGCCACAAATATATTATTTAATGAAATATAAGAAAGCTAAAACCTCATTGACAAACAAGAAAATGTACATCACAATTGTAATTCATGACAAATTAAGTATATTCATGAAGGCCCTAGAACCTCATTGAAAGTTGTGAAATTAGCCTTCACAAATATATTTGGGAGGCCTGAGAAGTCTTTTTGTGAAGGTCAAATAGTCCTTCAAAAAAAGTATTTGTGAAGGCCCTAGAACCTCATTGAAAGTTGTGAAATTAGCCTTCAAAAATGTATTTGGGTGGCCTGAGAAGTTTTTTTTGTGAAGGTCAAATAGTCCTTCAAAATAGTATTTGTGAAGGCTAAAGTCCCTCATTAAAGTATTTGTGAAGAGGCTTTTAGAGTAGGACTTTTTGTGAAGGAATGCCCCTCAACCAAATTTTTTATTGAAGGAATTAATGTACATTTGTGAAGGAATCATCCTTCATAAATAGTTACTTTTCCTGTAGTGAAAATTGAAACATAAGTTCCTCTTGAGCCTTAATTACTTTTCAAAAGATAAAGACAAGAATATAAATGACTTGCTTAAGCAAAACTTCTAGGGTTAAGGTCAGGGATGTTACATCCCTGCTCAAATTCACAATCAGTAACCACAGCTAGTAGCTAGCCCAGCCCCCTCTTCAACCTGTACGTGAGGTGAAGAAGTTGTTGCTTGCAGCAGCAGGTCCGGCCAGGGGCAGATCTGCCCAGGAAACACCAATATAATGGTGCCAATGAGTTCGGCTAAGGGTCCCGAACATGAATCCGCTGCCAACTAGCCACGAGTAGCGACGAATCAGCTGAGCCCTTCCATCTAGTGCGTGAAGCATGTCTGAACTAGGGTTGTTCGGAGGTAGAAGATGACCTAGTGGACGCCTGGAAATAGGCTCTAGACATGTTTCTAGTTGAATTGTGGTCACCTCACCCGCTGTGAGTAGAATTTCACTCACTAAGCACGTATAACTCTAATAATCAGATGTTTTGGTTGAAATCGGTATCTTTTGCAGATGTCAGTGTTTACCCAGGTGTCGGGCAGTGCCGACACCGCTCGATTTCTAATTTTGACATTTTATTTATTAATGTCCACACAACACTAATTAGTTAATTGATATGTGTGATTTGGATTAGTGAAAATACACGATTAATCAAAACTTAAATTACTTGATTAAATGTTGAACTCAGTAGCACATGACCAGTAACGGTATAGTTAGGGTATAAACCCAGGCTGTGCGTTTTTAGTAATTTAATAGATGCCCGATTTCAAAGAAATGACAATGACATGAAAGGGTTCAATAGAAACCTAGTTGCACACTCCCGGTCATATTTAATGTGAGTTTATTAATAATTATATGAATCGACACGTTTCTCAAGGATGTCATAAGGAATTCTCAGTTATTATCAATAATTCGTGTCATGATAAGTAATTAACCCTTAATTGGGCTAAGTGATGCACAACTCAGGATTAGGGTTGATGTGTATGTTTTTCTAGGAATTTCATATAATTTACAAGTACTACTGATGATTTCTCATATGTTGAGTAATCAACCTTTATCAGTATATTAAGATGTTTATTTGCATGATTTCAATATGTATGTGCCAAGTTGACAAGTATTCTATTTATTTCAATCTACCTGCAAGTACAGTATGTTGATTTCTCAGTAAATTATCGTGTTTGAGCATATTGCACTACCAAGTGAGAAATGATATACATGTTGTATTTATAAGTTTCAAATAAATAGACTTGGTACCATAGAGATACCAAAGCCAAGAATAAGTAAGAGAGAGATGCAATGTAGTAAGAGCTTTTCTAGAATAATAAAATAATAGACATAGGTGCCCTGAACACCATAGATTCCCTACGGATGTCTGCATTGTAGGGAGGAAACGATCCACTCTGGCAGCGACCAGTATACGGGGATCAGAACACACCCACAGAGCGTGCGGGGAGACGAAACCCTTGAGGAAGTCTCCTAGGAAAAGATATGTTACCCAACATGAACCGGAGATCCCGGTGGTAACCCAGAGGTACCCACAAAGCGTACCAAGATGAGGCCCACAGAGCGTCTCAGACCCTCCACTTGTGTACTCAGCCTAGAGGAGAGGTCCAGTTAAAGGCCAACTATTTAGACACCTTAGTCAGACATGACGGTTCGAGTCAAGCATACTCGGATTCAGTTCTAGGCTTAGCTTCCCGGGTTTTAAGCTAAGTCTTGTACGGTGGGATCGTAGTTCGCTACGAGTCTTCATATGTAGAGTACATTGTATATGATCAGGGCATAAGATAAAATATGTTCATATAGTTTCACAGAGTTTCTTATAAGTTAAAGAGTTAAGAAAGATTTGAGATAGTTTCACAGTAGTTGTCCTTTAAATGAAATTCTAGTATTCTCTATTATTTAATCGTATCTACAACCTTGCGACAATTGTTTTCTTAATGATATGTTGACATCTCCTATTATTTACATTATATTTCTTAGATCTGCTTCGTATAGTATTATCTTATATTTTATTCCAATTAATAAACAATAAAATGAGTTATCTGTGATGGTTGGGTGAAATTCTATTCACTGAGCCAGTAGCTCACCAACCTACTGAAACATATTTTTAGGTCAGCGTCAACTCGAGGAAGCTGAAGGATCATATCACCCAAGTTCTTAGAAGGTAGTTTGTAGTTAGATAAAGGTCTCTTTGTCCTTTCCCCTCGGTCCTTGGGCATGTGGTGTGGTAGAGAGAGAATGTAATATAATATGTAGTTTAGATTTCAGTTATCTGTTGTGTTTTACTTTCTGCATGAACAATGTATTATGTCGTGTAAGTTTGTTTTTCTTCCAAGTAAGGTTAATGGCAAGTTACTTCCGCAGTTTTATTACGATCCGATGTTATTCAAGCTATTATGTTTTTCCTTTAAGTTAATTCTAAGTAACTAAGTAAAGAAAAGGTTAAGGGTGGTTTACCGAGGGTGACTTCCTGGCCTCTGGGGTCATTAGAGATGGCACGGGGATCGGGGCGTCAGAACACTACATGATTAGAGTTGTACTTGACTAGTTATGCCAATTGGGTGAATTAAGGCTACATCAAATAAGTGGACATACAAACCCTAATTCACTTCTAGCAAGCATATAAATATCACAACTTTTAAAAGATATAAAATGTGTGAAACATAATTTCTCATCTCATCATCACATGGTACTATTCACTTGCCATTCATGAGACCACACTAGTCATCATACTATCACAAGATATAAATCCTTTTCACAATATCACAGGGTATCAACCCTTATCAACAATAGAGGATTACACCTCATTCAGGGTTCAACCATGCCCAAAGGTCATTAAGACCATCATACTATTCCCTGCAAGATCATCATTATCTTTGCATGCCTTGTAGCAAGGCTCATCAACATCACTTACATATATTACACTGTATCAGCACAATATTGCATTAATAAGCTGGGAGATATTCATAAACAATCATAATAGGGTTATATTAACATTAAGAACATTCCTTTATCACATCAACATGCAAGGAATTTAGATATGATTAACCCTCATCATATTCATAATGCACATGTTTAGCATAAGAAAATGTCAACCATGTGGCTATGATAACCATCAATTAACATATTAAGGTTATGATCATATTAAGGAGGTTATTCCACCATCATTCCATCATATAAGAATGTTAAACATGAATACTCATCTTTATCTATTTGCATTAGAGTTAGGTTTAACAAGATAAATTATATTAATGTTACTAATTAGCACTTATGCCCAAATCCTAACTCACAACATCCCCATTGGATCATGGATGCATAAGGTGAAGCATTACCATCACATTCCATACTATTCTCAAGTATGAACCCACACATAAATCAAGGTGTAGCCATCGGGTTATAGCATACTAGGGTTTCAACAACAGTAACAGAGTACTCCATTATTATATTAGTCATTCAAGGACTATTCATACCCAATTACCATCATTTAGTTATATTAAAGCTATGTATAGCAAGCTATAGCTCATTAGGGTTACATATCAACACAATATGGTTGTCATCACTTCTATTCATATGAGTGAATAGGTAAGACTACCTTATTAAGGGTAACCCTCCATTTGTTCCATCATCATTCAACCCATATCACCATACCACAATGTCACCCAGAACCATTGGATGTTTAAAAGGTAAGACCATTGGTGGTTTACATAAGTAAACACTTTGGATAAACCACCTATGAAGTCCTTGAGTTGTGCTCTAGAAAGAGTCACCATTTAACCCTAGTCATCCCTTGATTAACAACATTAAAAGTTCCATTGAGAGTAGGGTAAAACCACAAGCGATTGTTTATTTAAAACAAACCATCAATAAATGAGCTTCTTAAGTTGATCTCATAAAGGAAAAAATATAAATCACTTTATTAGGCATCCTTCCAATTTATTGGATGAAGATACATTAAATCTTAACCATTAGGTCAAGTTCATATATTAAAACCATCAATTGTAGTATAGGTCCGACCATTGCATTAAATGACCCAAGAAACCCTTGGTTTAAGGCTTAATTGATGCTACAACTACATTCTTAACTCACCATAGGTTGTGGAGACCTGATCCACCACCATTAGTGACCATTAAGTCACCATAGGTTGTTAGATAAGCATTATATTCATTAATCACCATCGAATATCAAGCGAATGTCACCATTGATTGATAGCATCATTAGGGTACTTATTTGTTGATCATTAAGATTATAATTAGGCCAAAACCTGACCTAAGGGGTGAACGTCAGTTGACACCCTTGGTCACCATAATCAGTTGTCATGAAGACAACACCATCGTTTGTTGCAATGGTACCACCAATGGGTCACGTGTTTATAGAAGAAATCATCTTAAAACCCTAAAATTGACCATTGGTTGATAGGTGCTTAACACCATAGGTTGTCAAACCAACCTGATCCAAGTCATATTATACCTTAGGAATAATGTACACATGATCACAGGTTCATCTAGAACTCAAATCAGAATAGGGAACATTATACAAATTGAAATGCAAGTCGAGCATAGCTTTTTAGTGCATGGATCATCATTTTTAAGCAAAAACATGAGCTAGCAAGCTTATGGTGTTGGATCCTAGATGGGTGATTAGATTCTCTAGAGGGGGGGTGAATAGAGCTGAAAGCACTTAAACAAAATTCATTAAACCTTCAAAAATATATGACAAGATAAGGTTGCTAAATAGGCAATTTGAGTGCAACTAAATCATGCATAGCAAGGATAAGAGAGATTGAACATGCACCAATTAGACAAGCTATTTAGAGTGGTTCCACACTTCAAACTAGAAGTGTGTCAGTCCACTTGCCTAGAGAGGTCAACCTCTAGGACTTCAAACGATTGCACTCTTATATTCATTAATAAGACTTACAATACAAAGGACTTACCAATCCAATACAAAGAGTCTTCAACCTTACCAAGGACTTACCCACTTTGCAAGAGTCTTCGGCCTTCTCCAAGGACTTACCCACTCTTTCACAAGTCTTCAGCCTTGTAGGAATGACCCACTTTTCTTGGATCTTCCGCCTTTGACTTCACATTCACTCGGAGAAGCTTTCCACCAAGGTCTTACCCACTTGAGTTTGAGTCTTTTGCCTTCTCCAAGGGCTTACCCACTCTAGCTCCAAGTCTTCGGCCTTGATCTTCACCAAGGGACTCCTTCCCTTGTTCTTCTTCACCTCTCTTGGATAAGAGAGAGAACCTTCATCTTCAAGATAGGAAATGAGAGATGGGGAGGTGGTGGAAGTGAGATCCTCACAAGATATACAAATAAAACTAGCTCTCTTACAAATCTCCTACTCACTCTAATGGATGTAGCAAGTGATTAAGCTTAGAGAGAGAGGAGGAGGCTGTAGGAAGCACTCAACTATTGAATAGGAACCTCACAAAGAGTTTGCAATGAATGCTCTCAACCTTGGAATGAAGCCCAAGGGGTCTATTTATAGCTGGGGATGCCTCTTAACCTTTGGGAACACTTGTGAATGAAAACTAGCCATTTTGTGGCTTGCAATGGATCTATTTTCACTTGTTGCAACTCCACAACGGGTAGAAACACTTTTTTGCACTTTTCCGTACAGTGCATTCGGTCGAGTTTCTATATGTGTAACTCGACCGATCAAGTAGCAGGAAAACCTGTTGGCTAAATGGACATCTATAAAATCCCTTTGTTTTGATTATGACAAACATTTCATTCTTATTTATCTAACGAGCTACTTGAGCGTGCAGGATGACACAACTATAAGGGAAATCCAACATGAAGTATTTATATTTTCATGCAAATGTAATCATTGTAAAAACTTGTACAGAATTATAATGTACAAGTACTTAGAATCGCATGTAAATCAAGCATTGGATTTTCCCTAGCTAAACACCTTAGTCATCCATTCAATAGGATCACATAATGCACACTCATGCACACACTTAGTATCTTAATTGAAAGATTGAAAACAGAGTCAATCTCGGTCGACCATACTCCTCGACCGAGACACTCTCGGTCGACAAACCTCTCGACCGAGATTGACCAAAAATAGCCGTTAGACACAGCAGTTAACAGTTGCAAATAAACGTTAATCCAGAGAGCCTGTCGGTCGACAAATCCTCGACCGACTGGACATCTCGGTCGACAAGTCCTCGACCGAGATGGTCTCTGACAGCAACTGCAGAATTAATTAACTAGCCGTTGCTAATGCACCTAACTTATTCCTAACGGCTAGTTAAGCACTAGTAACCCCCTAGAAGTTGTCTAGAATGTCCTTAAGCATACTTAGGCCATTCCTATAAATAGGACAAGCCATAGGACACTATGATTCACTTCTTACACTTGCTATACTTGAGAAAATACTTGAGCCCTCTTGTGCAATCTGTGTGAACTAAGCTGTGTGATCAATTGGCCATTTTTCTCCTTTGCTAAAGCTCGTCCTATAGGCTAGATTTTCCTAACCCTAGCAATCACAAGTCCATCATATTGGCTAGGAAAATCCAAACGCTTGATCTAGGGAAATCAAGCCTTGAGCTACAAGGATAAGTTGTATTTTCTTTTATTCCTTTCTCGTTCCTTTGTATTACTTGTACTCTCCTTGCTACTCCAGGTAGGAGGCTGCGGATTGGAGAGGTTGAAGCTCTTCGTGTGAAGAGGAGGACTTTGGACTACTTCGGAAGGCTGTCTTGACGGGAAGCTACTTCAGGAGGAAGGCTACTTCAAGGGGGAGCTTGAAGTTACTTCAAGGAAGGCTGCTTCGAGGTTGGCAAGACTACTTCAGGGTGAAGGCTGTCCAAAGGGTGTTTAGAAAGTATTGTAAATTTTATGTAACATCCTTGAGAGGTAATAAAATTTAGTACTTTCAAAATCCCGGTTGGGTAAGCAACCGGGTAGTGGACTGACTCCTTAGTATTTGCTAAGGTGGAACCACTCTAAACACCTGTGTTCCTCTTCTCAATCTTTACTTTGGTTGTTTGAGTTTAAATTATTTTAAAATCTCTATAAAACTCTATTCACCCCCCCTCTAGAGGTTTTCAATTGGTATCAGAGCAGGCTTCAAGGAGCCCTAACAAAGTCTTGAAGAAAAGATGGGGGATGGAGTGCTCAACAACCTCAACATTGAAGGAACGCTCGTTGCTCGACCTCCGGCATTTGACGGGACAAACTATCAATACTGGAAGAGAAGAATGCAATTTTACTTCCAAGGAATCAATTGGGATCTTTGGAGAATGGTATCTACACCATACACACTTCCACAAGACGAGTTCGAAGTATGGGACGCTAATACGGTAAAAATGGCACAAATGAATGCAAAGGCGGTAAGCATTTTATATTGTTCCATCTCAGTAGGTGAATTTAATAGAGTATCAAACTGTGATACCGCATATGACATTTGGCATAGATTATCTATAACATATGAGGGTACGGTTCAAGTTAAAAACTCTAAAGTTAGTTTGCTTAAAACCAAATTTGAACATTTTCGTATGGATCCAAACGAAACTATTAGTGAAATGTATTCAAAATTTTCTACTATTGTCAATGGTTTGAGTGCTTTAGGGAAACCTGTTCTTGAGGAAGATCAGGTATCAAAAATACTTCGATCTCTTCCTCCAAAGTACAAACCAAAGGTGACAGCTATTGCAGAAGCAAACGACCTCACTCGCCTCAAAATGGAACAGCTCATCGGAAACTTAGAAGCTCATGAGGCAGACCTAGAAGAGGAAGAGAAAAGAGAACATGAACATCAACGTGGGCCAAAGAAAGACGTGGCTCTCAAAGCATCAAAAGCTCTCTCACAAGAAAGTGAGGAATCTAGTGAAGAAGAAGGAGAAGAAGCATTGATAGTCAATGGTAAGAAATATAGAAGGTTTAAATCTAACAAAATTTCTAGTTCTTCTTCCACTCCCAGGTGCTTCGAATGTGGAAAGAAAGGACATTTCAAAAATGAATGTCCCAAAGCTAAGAAGGGAAAGAAAAGCTCACATAAGAAGAAAGAAAAAGCTTATAAAGCAGCATGGGATGAAACGAGTGAAAGTGAAAGCGGAGAAGACAAGATAGAATGTCTAATGGCAAGAGAAGATGAAGAATCTCAAGAGGTAAGCCTAGTTGATCTTCCTAAAGAAGAGTTAGTAGCTAGCTTACAAGAAACTCATGATAAATATGTTGATGCCAAAAAGAAACTAAGAAGGACTATAAAATCAAACAATGAGCTCATTGCCAAAATAGATGAACTTTCTTCCGAAAAGAATAACATTGATCTTGAAAATGTATCTTTAAAAACATCTTTAGATGATTGCACTAGAAAGCTACTTACTTTGGAAACTAATGTTGATCTTCTATCAAAAGAAAAGACTGATTTGTTAGCTAAACTACAAGCTTTTCAAACTCAACCTATCTTGTGCAATCATTCGGACTATGACATTATTGTAAAAGAAAAGGATTCATTGCTTTCTGATTTAGACCAGGCAAGAAAAGATATACATAAGAAAATGAATAACATTGCTCAGTTGCAACAAGAACTTCATGAGTTAAGAAGAAAAGATATTCTTGATAACATATTAAGAAGTGGTACTACCTTCAATGGAAGAAAAGGTTTGGGATATGTTCCAAAGAGAAAACAAACCAAAAAGACCCAAACTATGTTTGTACCCAAAAACACAATGACTAGAAAAAGAAACGAAGTTGATTCTATTACTTGTCATTTCTGTTTACGTCTTGGTCATTACTGTTTTTCATGCCCCTACAAGACTAAGAAGTCCAACTTAGTTTGGACCCCAAGACCTCAAACTTAGAAGAATGGAATGTAGTTGAGATATGACAAAATACTTAATTTGTGCAATTTATATTGTCCTATCTCAACAAACGATGCTATGCTTATTGGTAATATTTTTCTGCATTACTGTACTAAAATAGAAACTTCGTCGGTCGAAGTACTGTCGACCGAGCTCTGGGTCGGTCGAAGTAGTGTCGACCGACTGGATGTCTTTAACAAATCGAAAATCTTCCAGTACTCATTTCGGTCGAACACTGGTCAACCGAAAAAATTTTCTGTTCTTTTTGATTGTGATACAGTAACCTTCTCGATCGATAAATTGTCGACCGAGAATTATATCGGTCGAACAATCGTCGACCGACTGGTTTCCTGTATCAGAACTTTTATACACATCAGCAAATTAAAAAGTTTCTAACCTTATCGGACCATCACATGGGTACCAAAATCTATATTCTAATGCAGGAATGGGTCGTTGACAGTGGTTGCTCCAAACATATGACCGGAAACAAGGATGCATTTTCAACTTTTGAAGAAAAGAAAAGTGGGACGGTCACCTTTGGAGACAATGGTAAGGGCAAAATCGTTGGAATAGGTAATGTTGGAACAAATCTTGAAATCAAAAATGTTCTACTAGTTGATGGATTGCATCATAACTTAATAAGTGTAAGTCAACTATGTGATAGCGGTTATGATGTATTATTTAACAAAACCTGCTGCAAGTTATTGATAGAAAATACTACAACTGTTGTTTATGAAGGAAATAGAGTTGGAAATCTTTATATCCTTAAACCAAACTCTATGAAATCAGTAGTAGGTAAATGCTTACTTGCAAATGAAAACACCTTACAACTATGGCATAAAAAGCTTGGTCATGCTAGTTCACATGCTATTAAAAAGTTAGTAAAATATGATCTTGTTCGTGGACTACCTGTTTTGTCTTTTGATCAAGTTGCAAATTGTGAACCTTGTACAATGGGAAAGCAAACCAAAACATCTTTTAAATCAAAACATGTACTTAGCACCAGTAGATCCTTAGAATTAATTCATATGGATTTATTTGGACCAATGAGAACACAATCTATTGGTGGTAAACGATATTGTTTTGTTATTGTTGATGATTATAGTAGATTTACATGGGTACATTTTATTGCAACAAAAGATGACACTATTCATGTCTTTATGCAATTTTGTTCAAAAATTGAAAATCTTTTACAACATAAAATATGTACCATTAGAAGTGATCACGGTGGCGAATTTGAAAATCATACTTTTGAAACTTTTTGTACATCTCAGGGATATACTCACAATTTCTCTGCTCCACGTACCCCACAACAAAATGGTATTGTGGAACGGAAAAATCGATCTCTACAAGAAATGGCTAGGACCATGATGCTTGAACACAACACACCTAAAACCTTTTGGGCTGAAGCTGTAAACACAGCTTGTTATGTGCTAAATAGAGTCACGGTTCACTCTCACTTGAAGAAAACTCCATATGAAATAATACACTCTAAGAAACCTAGAGTTGACTACTTTCATACTTTTGGCTCTACATGTTATATTTTAAACACCAAGGATGATAGAGACAAGTTTGATTCTAAATCACAAAAAGCATTCTTCTTGGGATATTCTACTTCTAGCAAAGCGTTTAGGGTATATAACACTATCTCTAGAAAAGTTGAGGAATCCATTCATGTTTCTTTTCATGAGGAATCAAAATCTACAAATTTAGATATCATTGATCTCACAAATCAATTTGAAACTATAACCATTCCAAATGATAATGAGAAAACTCCCACATCCGATCCTCCGATCGAACCACAACCTACACCTAGGCTGATCAAGGATCATCCCCAAGAGCTAATTATTGGAGATCCAAATGATAAAGTCAAAACTAGGTCCTCTTTCCAAGATGTTGCAAACATGGCTTTTGTCTCTATCATTGAACCTAAGAAAATATCCGAAGCTCTTAAGGATGATTACTGGATAATAGCCATGCAAGAGGAATTAAATCAATTCACTAAAAATGATGTATGGGATTTAGTTCCTAAACCACAAGATAAAACTATCATAGGCACTAAATGGGTTTTTAGGAACAAACTTAATGAGGTAGGAGAAGTCATACGGAATAAAGCACGGTTAGTTGCACAAGGATATAATCAACAAGAAGGAATTGACTTTGATGAAACATATGCACCCGTAGCTCGACTTGAAGCTATTAGGATGTTATTAGCTATTGCTGCCCATAAAAACATTCAGTTATATCAAATGGATGTCAAAAGTGCATTTCTAAATGGTATCATTCAAGAAGAAGTTTATGTTGCTCAACCACCTGGCTTCGAAATCCCAGAAAAGGACGATCATGTTTATAAACTTAAAAAGGCACTTTATGGTCTAAAACAAGCCCCTAGGACTTGGTATGAACGGCTCAAGACATATCTTTTTGATAATGGTTTCTCTATTGGAAATTCAGATTCTACTCTATTTTTCAAAACATATGCATCTGATTTCTTAGTTGTACAAATATATGTTGATGACATTATTTTTGGTGCCTCAAATGAATCATTATGCACACAATTTAGTGACATTATGCAAAAAGAATTTGAAATGAGCCTTATGGGTGAACTAACATTCTTTCTTGGTTTTCAAATTAAGCAAACACCTGCCGGAATTTTTATAAGCCAAGAAAAATACACTAAAGAACTGTTAAAACGCTTTGGGATGGATCAATGCAAACATGCTACTACTCCTATGGCTACTTCTATTAAAATTGATAAGGATGAAAATGGGGAACCTATTGATGATTCCTTATATAGAGCCATGATTGGTAGTTTGCTATATTTAACCGCCTCCCGACCGGACATTATGTTTTCCGTTGGTCTTTGTGCTCGATTTCAATCCCAGCCTATGCAATCTCATTTTCTTGCGGTTAAACGAATCCTTCGATATCTAGCCGGCACTACTTGTTTTGGTTTATGGTATCCAAAAGGACAATCATTGGATTTTAAAGCATATACTGATGCGGATTATGCCGGTTGTCGACTTGATCGCAAAAGTACTAGTGGTGGATGTTTCTTATTAGGTAGAGCCTTAGTATCTTGGTTTAGCAAGAAACAAAACACGGTTGCCCTATCTACCACCGAAGCTGAATACATGGCAGCTGGGTCTTGTTGTGCTCAAGTGCTTTATATGCAATAGGTTTTAAGCGATTACGGTTTTCATCTTTCATCTACACCTATTTTTTGTGACAACACAAGCGCCATAAACTTAGCACACAATTCCATTCTACACAGCCGGGCCAAACATATTGAAATCCGTCATCACTTCTTAAGGGATCACATCTCAAAGAATCATGTTTCCCTTCATCATGTTGATACAGAAAATCAATTAGCTGATATCTTTACAAAACCGCTTCCATTAGATCAATTCAACAACATTAGGAAGCAACTACTTATTACTACGTTGGAGGATGTTTTCTTTGATATCTGCGGTTCTTAAAAACGACTACTTATGCTTTTATGATTTGTATCAATATTGATATGAACGTTTCAATTGGTAATTTGCAAATTGTTGCCTCTTGGCTAGACACCTCATTGCTTTACATTTTGGCTATTCAATGGACATCTTTTTTCGTTCATTTTTGTTGGGATATCTAATTAAGGGGGAGTTTTTAAATAAAACGGTTATCTTTTTGAGATGACAAAGGGGGAGAGATATATAAAACTATAACTTAATACTTATGACAAACTCAATCAATGAGTTTCACAAATATACTCTTGGCTTTACATTGAAAGTTGCTATATTCCCAAATGAACTGGATTTCATGTTCCATAATTCACTGGGGATACTAAGCACACATTTTATAAATAAGAGGAAAAGTTCCAAATGGCAATCTAAAGGTATGGCATTTATATGTTTTATATTTCCTTTATTCATATTTTGGAAATGTTTGTCATCTTCAAAAAGGGGGAGATTGTTGGCTAAATGGACATCTATAAAATCCCTTTGTTTTGATTATGACAAACATTTCATTCTTATTTATCTAACGAGCTACTTGAGCGTGCAGGATGACACAACTATAAGGGAAATCCAACATGAAGTATTTATATTTTCATGCAAATGTAATCATTGTAAAAACTTGTACAGAATTATAATGTACAAGTACTTAGAATCGCATGTAAATCAAGCATTGGATTTTCCCTAGCTAAACACCTTAGTCATCCATTCAATAGGATCACATAATGCACACTCATGCACACACTTAGTATCTTAATTGAAAGATTGAAAACAGAGTCAATCTCGGTCGACCATACTCCTCGACCGAGACACTCTCGGTCGACAAACCTCTCGACCGAGATTGACCAAAAATAGCCGTTAGACACAGCAGTTAACAGTTGCAAATAAACGTTAATCCAGAGAGCCTGTCGGTCGACAAATCCTCGACCGACTGGACATCTCGGTCGACAAGTCCTCGACCGAGATGGTCTCTGACAGCAACTGCAGAATTAATTAACTAGCCGTTGCTAATGCACCTAACTTATTCCTAACGGCTAGTTAAGCACTAGGAACCCCCTAGAAGTTGTCTAGAATGTCCTTAAGCATACTTAGGCCATTCCTATAAATAGGACAAGCCATAGGACACTATGATTCACTTCTTACACTTGCTATACTTGAGAAAATACTTGAGCCCTCTTGTGCAATCTGTGTGAACTAAGCTGTGTGATCAATTGGCCATTTTTCTCCTTTGCTAAAGCTCGTCCTATAGGCTAGATTTTCCTAACCCTAGCAATCACAAGTCCATCATATTGGCTAGGAAAATCCAAACGCTTGATCTAGGGAAATCAAGCCTTGAGCTACAAGGATAAGTTGTATTTTCTTTTATTCCTTTCTCGTTCCTTTGTATTACTTGTACTCTCCTTGCTACTCCAGGTAGGAGGCTGCGGATTGGAGAGGTTGAAGCTCTTCGTGTGAAGAGGAGGACTTTGGACTACTTCGGAAGGCTGTCTTGACGGGAAGCTACTTCAGGAGGAAGGCTACTTCAAGGGGGAGCTTGAAGTTACTTCAAGGAAGGCTGCTTCGAGGTTGGCAAGACTACTTCAGGGTGAAGGCTGTCCAAAGGGTGTTTAGAAAGTATTGTAAATTTTATGTAACATCCTTGAGAGGTAATAAAATTTAGTACTTTCAAAATCCCGGTTGGGTAAGCAACCGGGTAGTGGACTGACTCCTTAGTATTTGCTAAGGTGGAACCACTCTAAACACCTGTGTTCCTCTTCTCAATCTTTACTTTGGTTGTTTGAGTTTAAATTATTTTAAAATCTCTATAAAACTCTATTCACCCCCCCTCTAGAGGTTTTCAAAACCGATGTTCAAGGGATCGGTCGAGTTTGTCCTGAGGAAACTCGACCGACCACTTCAACAGGAAATGGCCCACTACCCAATCGGTCGAGTTCTGTGAGTGCAAAACTCGACCGATGCAATCTTCAGAAAATCGATCAAGGTTTGATCGGTCGAGTTTCAGGGTGTGAAACTGGACCGACCAAGTGCATGTAATTGATTTTTGAAGTTGCATTAAAAGTGCTCTAATAATCGTTCTAAGTGCTCCTGGTATTTTTCTAAGCTTAATTACAAGTCATACAATCATTACAAGTGATTTACAACATGATTCTAATGGATATACATCATATTACAAAAGTGTGCACTTGTATGACTTTGACTTGTCTTTTCTCCAATTTGAGATGCGCAAGTTAGGGCAATTGGAGTGTGTCTATACCTAATTTGAAATTACTCAAGTAGAAGCATTAGACACCAATATGTGGAATGGTTAGTCATCATCAAAATACGGGTTTAGTCAATTTAGACGTGAGTCACTATTGACCTAATTGACCTTGAGTCAACATTCTCCCCCTTTTTGAAGATGACAAACCATTCCATAAATGTATTGAAAGTATTTAAGTAAATTCATACCTTTGGAGAAACCTAGGGGTTTCAATAGAATGGAGTTCACATTCTCCCCCTCAATTGATGTGTGTGGAGTTTTCATACTCCCCCTCAATTGATGCTATTTCTCCTGTATGGTTAGCTTTCATAACATTTATAGAAACTATGTCTTCTACTCATATATGTCTACACATATATGTCTCCTCCCCTTTACCTTCTCCCCTTTTCATGAACATGCTTCTCCTCTTCATGTAAGACATGCTTTCTTCCTCTTTTAAAAGAAGACATACCTTTCTCCCCCTTTGTCATTTCAAAAAGTGGGGTTATGAAGAAATAAGAAACATCACTTGTGAAAGAGAAAGGAGATAACACAAATATATAAGGAGAGTAGAAGAGCACATATAGGGGCTTGTCCTAGCATAGAAAGAAAAGCAAGTTAAAGCATATACTTGAACAACCCACAAATGCAAGATAAAGTGCTGTAGAAAAAGAATAAATCGCAATTTTGACCCTCAAGATGATGGAATTTTACCAAAAACCATCGGAGCTCATGGCAAAGCGATGAGTCTTGCTTAGAAGGTCGTTTCTGCATGAAAAACACTAGTCTTGCACCAAAAACTGAAATTGGAGCAAAATCTGCATAAAATCCAAAAATACTCCAATTTCTACATATAATGTAGCTCTATGTGCCCTGCATCACAATGTTATGCAAGCAACTCAAGATAGTAGATATGCAATTCAAAGAACAGTCTTGAGGATGTATGAGATAAGATACAAGCATAACATATAGATGATCAAAGATGGCAATTTTAAACAAGGCTAGAACTTACATGTATATGAACTACTAGTAGATGATATCACAAGTTAGGACTACTAGTAGGATCTAGATCATAGCAAGAGATACCAAAAGATACACAAGTCAAAGAGAAAGCTATGAATAGATTTAGAGATATATCCAAACAAAGAGATATGAAAAATTAGAAGCATGAGAGGATATAACTCACTAGATATGCATCCTTACCATAAGATGATTACCCCTATGAACCTCAAGGTTGTATCAAGACAAGATATACACCTAGATAGATGTAGCAAGTTAGAGTACAACGGAAGCGGTTTTAGACACAACCAAGAGATCCAAAGAGATCATCATCAAAATCTGCAAAACAACTCAAAGCAAGTAATTGCAAGATATAGAAATACCAATTTAGAGAAATTAGAGAGACAAAGTTGTAAGCAAGATAGGAAATTTAGAACATGGCAATATGCATATATAAAGATACCAACGGAGTGTCAAAGAATAAGGCTATTGGTTGAGAAAATCTAGTTTAGAGAGAGATTCTCATCCAATAAGCCAATTGTGTATTCTGTGCACAGTGTTATCGGTCGAGTTCTGAGCATTGACAACTCGATCGATGATAGCTGTTGGCAACACTCTTGGTGCCTATCGGTCGAGTTTCAATAGGGCAAACTCGACCGACAGAGCAGCTGTCAACAAGCACACCTATTTTATAAAAACATATTTAAAGGCATGCTAAAAATACAAACCATATCCAAACATGTATAAGCAAGTTAGTAATGCACTATAGAAGCATTAGAAACAGTTTTTGAGCAAGAGTGTGAAGAGAATCACAAAATACCACTTTTAACTCAAAAACCATATGTATAGTGCACACTAACTTGACAAAACAAGTTAGAAATGGTTACAAGCAATAAAATCGTTACCTTTGTGCTCACCATTGCTTTTCCACTTGTTGTCACCCTCTACACATCTCACCTTTCTTCTTTCATGTGGATTGAGAAGTCAATTTGCAATTTAGTGGCTCAAGTCAATCCATTTGCAAGTACCTCATTTGAGTCTTCACTTGTTAATGCTACAAAAGCAAAATGATATTCTCCTTCATCACTAGAGCTTGAGCTTGATCCTTCACATGAATCTTCACTTGAGCTTGAGTTGGAGGAGCCACTTGAGCTTGAGTGCCATTTCTCCTTGTGAAGATGGGTCTTTTTGCCTTGTGGGCAATCTTCCTTGTAGTGACCCTTCTTTCCACATTTGAAGCACCGGATGGAGGAGGACTTGCCTTTATAGAGTCTACCCTTGGAGTACATGGCATCTTCTTTATCTTGAGAGGATGGAGAGACTTTTTCCATGATAGCTTCAATTTGAGCCTTTATTTCAGCCTTCTTCATTCTCTTTAGCTCTTTCTTCTCTTGTCTTTCTACTTCCTCCCTCTTGTCAAGTGTGGCTTCATGGGCTTGTAGATTTCCAATGAGCTCTTCAATATGAATATCCCTAAGAGACCTTGCTTCTTCAATAGGAGTCACCTTGGATTCCCACCTCTTGGGGAGAGTTCTAAGGATCTTTGAGTTGATCTCTCCACTAGACATAGGATGTCCTAGAACAGCAAGACCATTCAAGATGGTGTTGAGCCTTGAGTACATGTTGGCTATTCTCTCCTCCTTTCCCATCTTGAAGTTCTCAAGCAACCCTTTGAGCATGTAAACTTTGCTTTCCTTCACTTGATATGTTCCTTCATAAGTGATGCAAATCTTTCTCCATACCTCATAGGCCGTCTCACAAGAGGAAATCCGGTTGAACTCGGTGGGGGTCATGGAGTCATAAAGGATGTGCATGGCTCTTGCATTTAGGGTTGCTTTCATCAAGGTGGCATCATCCCATTCTTCAATGTTTGTCTTTGGTAGAATGTATGTGTTGTTCACCATTTGCCACATCTCGAGACTTGATCCTTGGATGAAGAATTGAAGTCTTCTTCTCCAATAGAGGAAGTTGCTCCCATCAAAGATTGGAAGGCTGGTCGAGAGTCTCCCTCCTAGGTAGTCACCCATCTTCTCCTACTTGTTGAAGTATGCTTGGAGAAGACACGCTCTGATACCACTTGTTGGATCCTATATGGGTGATTAGATTCTCTAGAGGGGGGTGAATAGAGCTGAAAGCACTTAAACAAAATTCATTAAACCTTCAAAAATATATGACAAGATAAGGTTGCTAAATAGGCAATTTGAGTGCAACTAAATCATGCATAGAAAGGATAAGAGAGATTGAACATGCACCAATTAGACAAGCTATTTAGAGTGGTTCCACACTTCAAACTAGAAGTGTGTCAGTCCACTTGCCTAGAGAGGTCAACCTCTAGGACTTCAAACAATTGCACTCTTATATTCATTAATAAGACTTATAATACAAAGGACTTACCTATCCAATACAAAGAGTCTTCAACCTTACCAAGGACTTACCCACTTTGCAAGAGTCTTCGGCCTTCTCCAAGGACTTACCCACTCTTTCACAAGTCTTCGGCCTTTAGGAATTACCCACTCTTCTTGGATCTTCCGCCTTTGACTTCACCTCCACTCGGAGAAGCTTTCCACCAAGGTCTTACCCACTTGAGCTTGAGTCTTTTGCCTTCTCCAAGGGCTTACCCACTCTAGCTCCAAGTCTTCGGCCTTGATCTTCACCAAGGGACTCCTTCCCTTGTTCTTCTTCACCTCTCTTGGACAAGAGAGAGAACCTTCATCTTCAAGATAGGAAATGAGAGATGGGGAGGTGGTGGAAGTGAGAGCCTCACAAGATATACAAATAAAACTAGCTCTCTTACAAATCTACTACTCACTCTAATGGATGTAGCAAGTGATTAAGCTTAGAGAGAGAGAGAGGAGGCTGTAGGAAGCACTCAACTATTGAATAGGAACCTCACAAAGAGTTTGCAATGAATGCTCTCAACCTTGGAATGAAGCCCAAGGGGTCTATTTATAGCTGGGGATGCCTCTTAACCTTTGGGAACACTTGTGAACAAAAACTAGCCGTTTTGTGGCTTGCAACGGATCTATTTTCACTTGTTGCAACTCCACAACGGCTAGAAACACTTTTCTGCACTTTTCCGTATAGTGCATTCGGTCGAGTTTCTATATGTGTAACTCGACCGATCAAGTAGCAGGCAAACCGATGTTCAAGGGATCGGTCGAGTTTGTCCTGAGGAAACTCGACCGACCACTTCAACAGGAAATGGCCCACTACCCAATCGGTCGAGTTCTGTGAGTGCAAAACTCGACCGATGCAATCTTCAGAAAATCGATCAAGGTTTGATCGGTCCAGTTTCAGGGTGTGAAACTGGACCGACCAAGTGCCTGTAATTGATTTTTGAAGTTGCATTAAAAGTGCTCTAATAATCGTTCTAAGTGCTCCTGGTATTTTTCTAAGCTTAATTACAAGTCATACAATCATTACAAGTGATTTACAACATGATTCTAATGGATATACATCATATTACAAAAGTGTGCACTTGTATGACTTTGACTTGTCTTTTCTCCAATTTGAGATGCGCAAGTTAGGGCAATTGGAGTGTGTCTATACCTAATCTGAAATTACTCAAGTAGAAGCATTAGACACCAATATGTGGAATGGTTAGTCATCATCAAAATACGGGTTTAGTCAATTTAGACGTGAGTCAACATTGACCTAATTGACCTTGAGTCAACATTCTCCCCCTTTTTGAAGATGACAACCCATTCCATAAATGTATTGAAAGTATTTAAGTAAATTCATACCTTTGGAGAAACCTAGGGGTTTCAATAGAATGGAGTTCACATGCTCCCCCTCAATTGATGTGTGTGGAGTTTTCATACTCCCCCTTAATTGATGCTATTTCTCCTGTATGGTTAGCTTTCATAACATTTATAGAAACTATGTCTTCTACTCATATATGTCTACACATATATGTCTCCTCCCCTTTACCTTCTCCCCTTTTCATGAACATGCTTCTCCTCTTCATGTAAGACATGCCTTCTTCCTCTTTTAAAAGAAGACATACCTTTCTCCCCTTTGTCATTTCAAAAAGTGGGGTTATCAAGAAATAAGAAACATCACTTGTTAAAGAGAAAGGAGATGACACAAATATATAAGGAGAGTAGAAGAGCACATATAGGGGCTTGTCCAAGCATAGAAAGAAAAGCAAGTTAAAGCATATACTTGAACAACCCACAAATGCAAGATAAAGTGATGCAGAAAACGAATAAATCGCAATTTTGACCCTCAAGATGATGGAATTTTACCAAAAACCATCGGAGCTCTTGGCAAAGCGATGAGTTTTGCTTAGAAGGTCGTTTCTACATGAAAAACACTAGTCTTGCACCAAAAACTGAAATTGGAGCAAAATCTGCATAAAATCCAAAAATACTCCAATTTCTACATATAATGTAGCTCTATGTGCCCTGCATCACAATGTTATGCAAGCAACTCAAGATAGTAGATATGCAATTCAAAGAACAGTCTTGAGTATGTATGAGATAAGATACAAGCATAACATATAGATGATCAAAGATGGCAATTTTAAACAAGGCTAGAACTTACATGTATATGAACTACTAGTAGATGATATCACAAGTTAGGACTACTAGTAGGATCTAGATCATAACAAGAGATACCAAAAGATACACAAGTCAAAGAGAAAGCTATGAGTAGATTTAGAGATATATCCAAACAAAGAGATATGCAAAATTAGAAGCATGAGAGGATATAACTCACTAGATATGCATCCTTACCATAAGATGATTACCCCTATGAACCTCAAGGTTGTATCAAGACAAGATATACACCTAGATAGATGTAGCAAGTTAGAGTACAACGGAAGCGGTTTTAGACACAACCAAGAGATCCAAAGAGATCATCATCAAAATCTACAAAACAACTCAAAGCAAGTAATTGCAAGATATAGAAATACTAATTTAGAGCAATTAGAGAGATAGAGTTGTAAGCAAGATAGGAAATTTAGAACATGGCAATATGCATATATAAAGATACCAAGGGAGTGACAAAGAATAAGGCTATTGGTTGAGAAAATCTAGTTTAGAGAGAGATTCTCATCCAATAAGCCAATTGTGTATTCTGTGCACAGTGTTATCGGTTGAGTTCTGAGCATTGACAACTCGATCGATGATAGCTGTTGGCAACACTCTTGGTGCCTGTCGGTCGAGTTTCAATAGGGCAAACTCGACCGACAGAGCAGCTGTCAACAAGCACACCTATTTTATAAAAACATATTTAAAGGCATGCTAAAAATACAAACCATATCCAAACATGTCTAAGCAAGTTAGTAATGCACTATAGAAGCATTAGAAACAGTTTTTGAGCAAGAGTGTGAAGAGAATCACAAAATACCACTTTTAACTCAAAAACCATATTTATAGTGCACACTAACTTGACAAAACAAGTTAGAAATGGTTACAAGCAATAAAACCATTACCTTTGTGCTCACCATTGCTTTTCCACTTGTTGTCACCCTCTACACATCTCACCTTTCTTCTTTCATGTGGATTGAGAAGTCAATTTGCAATTTAGTGGCTCAAGTCAATCCATTTGCATGTACCTCATTTGAGTCTTCACTTGTTGATGCTACAAGAGCAAAATGACATTCTCCTTCATCACTAGAGCTTGAGCTTGATCCTTCACATGAATCTTCACTTGAGCTTGAGTTGGAGGAGCCACTTGAGCTTGAGTGCCATTTCTCCTTGTGAAGATGGGTCTTTTTGCCTTGTGGGCAATCTTCCTTGTAGTGACCCTTCTTTCCACATTTGAAGCACTGGATGGAGGAGGACTTGCCTTTATAGAGTCTACCCTTGGAGTACATGGCATCTTCTTTATCTTGAGAGGATGGAGAGACTTTTTCCATGATAGCTTCAATTTGAGCCTTTATTTCAGCCTTCTTCATTCTCTTTAGCTCTTTCTTCTCTTGTCTTTCTACTTCCTCCCTCTTGTCAAGTGTGGCTTTATGGGCTTGTAGGTTTCCAATGAGCTCTTCAATAGGAATATCCCTAAGAGACCTTGCTTCTTCAATAGCAGTCACCTTGGATTCCCACCTCTTGGGGAGAGTTCTAAAGATCTTTGAGTTGATCTCTCAACTAGACATAGGATGTCCTAGAACAACAAGACCATTCAAAATGGTGTTGAGCCTTGAGTACATGTTGGCTATGCTCTCCTCCTTTCCCATCTTGAAGTTCTCAAGCAACCCTTTGAGCATGTAGACTTTGCTTTCCTTCACTTGATCTGTTCCTTCATAAGTGATGCAAAGCTTTCTCCATACCTCATAGGCCGTCTCACACGAAGAAATCTGGTTGAACTCGGTGGGGGTCATGGAGGCATAAAGGATGTGCATGGCTCTTGCATTTAGGGTTGCTTTCATCAAGGTGGCTTCATCCCTTTATTCAATGTTTGTCTTTGGTAGAATGTATGTGTTGTTCACCATTTGCCACATCTCGAGACTTGATCCTTGGATGAAGAATTGAAGTCTTCTTCTCCAATAGAGGAAGTTTCTCCCATCAAAGATTGGAAGGCTGGTCGAGAGTTTCCCTCCTAGGTAGTCACCCATCTTCTCCTACTTGTTGAAGTATGCTTGGAGAAGACCCGCTCTGATACCACTTGTTGGATCCTAGATGGGTGATTAGATTCTCTAGAGGGGGGGTGAATAGAGCTGAAAGCACTTAAACAAAATTCATTAAACCTTCAAAAATATATGACAAGATAAGGTTGCTAAATAGGCAATTTGAGTGCAACTAAATCATGCATAGCAAGGATAAGAGAGATTGAACATGCACCAATTAGACAAGCTATTTAGAGTGGTTCCACACTTCAAACTAGAAGTGTGTCAGTCCACTTTCCTAGAGAGGTCAACCTCTAGGACTTCAAACAATTGCACTCTTATATTCATTAATAAGACTTACAATACAAAAGACTTACCTATCCAATACAAAGAGTCTTCAACCTTACCAAGGACTTACCCACTTTGCAAGAGTCTTCGGCCTTCTCCAAGGACTTACCCACTCTTTCACAAGTCTTCGGCCTTGTAGGAATTACCCACTCTTCTTGGATCTTCCGCCTTTGACTTCACCTTCACTCGGAGAAGCTTTCCACCAAGGTCTTACCCACTTGAGCTTGAGTCTTTTGCCTTCTCCAAGGGCTTACCCACTCTAGCTCCAAGTCTTCGGCCTTGATCTTCACCAAGGGACTCCTTCCCTTGTTCTTCTTCACCTCTCTTGGACAAGAGAGAGAACCTTCATCTTCAAGATAGGAAATGAGAGATGGGGAGGTGGTGGAAGTGAGAGCCTCACAAGATATACAAATAAAACTAGCTCTCTTACAAATCTCCTACTCACTCTAATGGATGTAGCAAGTGATTAAGCTTAGAGAGAGAGAGGAGGTTGTAGGAAGCACTCAACTATTGAATAGGAACCTCACAAAGAGTTTGCAATGAATGCTCTCAACCTTGGAATGAAGCCCAAGGGGTCTATTTATAGCTGGGGATGCCTCTTAACCTTTGGGAACACTTGTGAACGAAAACTAGCCGTTCTGTGGCTTGCAACGGATCTATTTTCACTTGTTGCAACTCCACAACGGCTAGAAACACTTTTCTGCACTTTTCCGTACAGTGCATTCGGTCGAGTTTCTATATGTGTAACTCGACCGATCAAGTAGCAGGCAAACCGATGTTCAAGGGATCGGTCGAGTTTGTCCTGAGGAAACTCGACCGACCACTTCAACAGGAAATGGCCCACTACCCAATCGGTCGAGTTCTGTGAGTGCAAAACTCGACCGATGCAATCTTCAGAAAATCGATCAAGGTTTGATCGGTCGAGTTTCAGGGTGTGAAACTGGACCGACCAAGTGCCTGTAATTGATTTTTGAAGTTGCATTAAAAGTGCTCTAATAATCATTCTAAGTGCTCCTGGTATTTTTCTAAGCTTAATTACAAGTCATACAATCATTACAAGTGATTTACAACATGATTCTAATGGATATACATCATATTACAAAAGTGTGCACTTGTATGACTTTGACTTGTCTTTTCTCCAATTTGAGATGTGCAAGTTAGGGCAATTGGAGTGTGTCTATACCTAATCTGAAATTACTCAAGTAGAAGCATTAGACACCAATATGTGGAATGGTTAGTCATCATCAAAATACGGGTTTAGTCAATTTAGACGTGAGTCAACATTGACCTAATTGACCTTGAGTCAACATTCTCCCCTTTTTGAAGATGACAAACCATTCCATAAATGTATTGAAAGCATTTAAGTAAATTCATACCTTTGGAGAAACCTAGGGGTTTCAATAGAATGGAGTTCACATGCTCCCCCTCAATTGATGCGTGTGGAGTTTTCATACTCCCCCTCAATTGATGATATTTCTCATGTATGGTTAGCTTTCATAACATTTATAGAAACTATGTCTTCTACTCATATATGTCTACACATATATGTCTCCTCCCCTTTACCTTCTCCCCTTTTCATGAACATGCTTCTCCTCTTCATGTAAGACATGCCTTCTTCCTCTTTTAAAAGAAGACATAACTTTCTCCCCCTTTGTCATTTCAAAAAGTGGGGTTATGAAGAAATAAGAAACATCACTTGTTAAAGAGAAAGGAGATAACACAAATATATAAGGAGAGTAGAAGAGCACATATAGGGGCTTGTCCAAGCATAGAAAGAAAAGCAAGTTAAAGCATATACTTGAACAACCCACAAATGTAAGATAAAGTGCTGCAGAAAAAGAATAAATCGCAATTTTGACCCTCAAGATGATGGAATTTACCAAAAACCATCGGAGCTCATGGCAAAGCCATGAGTCTTGCTTAGAAGGTCGTTTCTGCATGAAAAACACTAGTCTTGCACCAAAACTGAAATTGGAGCAAAATCTGCATAAAATCCAAAAATACTCCAATTTCTACATATAATGTAGCTCTATGTGCCCTGCATCACAATGTTATGCAAGCAACTCAAGATAGTAGATATGCAATTCAAAGAACAGTCTTGAGTATGTATGAGATAAGATACAAGCATAACATATAGATGATCAAAGATGGCAATTTTAAACAAGGCTAGAACTTACATGTATATGAACTACTAGTAGATGATATCACAAGTTAGGACTACTAGTAGGATCTAGATCATAGCAAGAGATACCAAAAGATACACAAGTCAAAGAGAAAGCTATGAGTAGATTTAGAGATATATCCAAACAAAGAGATATGCAAAATTAGAAGCATGAGAGGATATAACTCGCTAGATATGCATCCTTACCATAAGATGATTACCCCTATGAACCTCAAGGTTGTATCAAGACAAGATATACACCTAGATAGATGTAGCAAGTTAAAGTACAACGGAAGCAGTTTTAGACACAACTAAGAGATCCAAAGAGATCATCATCAAAATCTGCAAAACAACTCAAAGCAAGTAATTGCAAGATATAGAAATACCAATTTAGTGCAATTAGAGAGATAGAGTTGTAAGCAAGATAGGTAATTTAGAACATGGCAATATGCATATATAAAGATACCAAGGGAGTGCCAAAGAATAAGGCTATTGGTTGAGAAAATCTAGTTTAGAGAGAGATTCTCATCCAATAAGCCAATTGTGTATTCTGTGCACAGTGTTATCGGTCGAGTTTTGAGCATTGACAACTCGACCGATGACAGATGTTGGCAACACTCTTGGTGCATATCAGTCGAGTTTCAATAGGGCAAACTCGACCGACAGAGCAGCTGTCAACAAGCACACCTATTTTATAAAAACATATTTAAAGGCATGCTAAAAATACAAATCATATCCAAACATGTCTAAGCAAGTTAGTAATGCACTATAGAAGCATTAGAAACAGTTTTTGAGCAAGAGTGTGAAGAGAATCACAAAATACCACTTTTAACTCAAAAACCATATGTATAGTGCACACTAACTTGACAAAACAAGTTAGAAATGGTTACAAGCAATAAAACCATTACCTTTGTGCTCACCATTGCTTTTCCACTTGTTGTCACCCTCTACACATCTCACCTTTCTTCTTTCATGTGGATTGAGAAGTCAATTTGCAATTTAGTGGCTCAAGTCAATCCATTTGCATGTACCTCATTTGAGTCTTCACTTGTTGATGCTACAAGAGCAAAATGACATTCTCCTTCATCACTAGAGCTTGAGCTTGATCCTTCACATGAATCTTCACTTGAGCTTGAGTTGGAGGAGCCACTTGAGCTTGAGTGCCATTTCTCCTTGTGAAGATGGGTCTTTTTGCCTTGTGGGCAATCTTCCTTGTAGTGACCCTTCTTTCCACATTTGAAGCACCGGATGGAGGAGGACTTGCATTTATTGAGTCTACCCTTGGAGTACATGGCATCTTCTTTATCTTGAGAGGATGGAGAGACTTTTTCCATGATAGCTTCAATTTGAGCCTTTATTTCAGCCTTCTTCATTCTCTTTAGCTCTTTCTTCTCTTGTCTTTCTACTTCCTCCCTCTTGTCAAGTGTGGCTTCATGGGCTTGTAGATTTCCAATGAGCTCTTCAATAGGAATATCCCTAAGAGACCTTGCTTCTTCAATAGGAGTCACCTTGGATTCCCACCTCTTGGGGAGAGTTCTAAGGATCTTTGAGTTGATCTCTCCACTAGACATAGGATGTCCTAGAACAGCAAGACCATTCAAGATGGTGTTGAGCCTTGAGTACATGTTGGCTATGCTCTCCTCCTTTCCCATCTTGAAGTTCTCAAGCAACCCTTTGAGCATGTAGACTTTGCTTTCCTTCACTTGATATGTTCCTTCAAAAGTGATGCAAAGCTTTGTCCATACCTCATAGGCCGTCTCACAAGAGGAAATCCGGTTGAACTCGGTGGGGGTCATGGAGGCATAAAGGATGTGCATGGCTCTTGCATTTAGGGTTGCTTTCATCAAGGTGGCTTCATCCCATTCTTCAATGTTTGTCTTTGGTAGAATGTATGTGCTGTTCACCATTTGCCACGTCTCGAGAGTTGATCCTTGGATGAAGAATTGAAGTCTTCTTCTCCAATAGAGGAAGTTGCTCCCATCAAAGATTGGAAGGCTGGTCGAGAGTCTCCCTCCTAGGTAGTCACCCATCTTCTCCTACTTGTTGAAGTATGCTTGGAGAAGACACGCTCTGATACCACTTGTTGGATCCTAGATGGGTGATTAGATTCTCTAGAGGGGGGGTGAATAGAGTTGAAGTCACTTAAACAAAATTCATTAAACCTTCAAAAATATATGACAAGATAAGGTTGCTAAATAGGCAATTTGAGTGCAACTAAATCATGCATAGCAAGGATAAAAGAGATTGAACATGCACCAATTAGACAAGCTATTTAGAGTGGTTCCACACTTCAAACTATAAGTGTGTCAGTCCACTTGCCTAGAGAGGTCAACCTCTAGGACTTCAAACAATTGCACTCTTATATTCATTAATAAGACTTACAATACAAAGGACTTACCTATCCAATACAAAGAGTCTTCAACCTTACCAAGGACTTACCCACTTTGCAAGAGTCTTCGGCCTTCTCCAAGGACTTACCCACTCTTTCACAAGTCTTCGGCCTTGTAGGAATTACCCACTCTTCTTGGATCTTCCGCCTTTGACTTCACCTTCACTCGGAGAAGCTTTCCACCAAGGTCTTACCCACTTGAGCTTGAGTCTTTTGCCTTCTCCAAGGGCTTACCCACTCTAGCTCCAAGTCTTCAGCCTTGATCTTCACCAAGGGACTCCTTCCCTTGTTCTTCTTCACATCTCTTAGACAAGAGAGAGAACCTTCATCTTCAAGATAGGAAATGAGAGATGGGGAGGTGGTGGAAGTGAGATCCTCACAAGATATACAAATAAAACTAGTTGTCTTACAAATCTCCTACTCACTCTAATAGATGTAGCAAGTGATTAAGCTTAGAGAGAGAGAGAGGAGGCTGTAGGAAGCACTCAACTATTGAATAGGAACCTCACAAAGAGTTTGCAATGAATGCTCTCAACCTTGGAATGAAGCCCAAGGGGTCTATTTATAGCTGGGGATGCCTCTTAACCTTTGGGAACACTTGTGAACGAAAACTAGCCATTTTGTGGCTTGCAACGGATCTATTTTCACTTGTTGCAACTCCACAACGGCTAGAAACACTTTTCTGCACTTTTCCGTACAGTGCATTCGGTCGAGTTTCTATATGTGTAACTCGACCGATCAAGTAGCAGGCAAACCGATGTTCAAAGGATTGGTCGAGTTTGTCCTGAGGAAACTCGACCGACCACTTCAACAGGAAATGGCCCAGTACCCAATCGGTCAAGTTCTGTGAGTGCAAAACTCAACCGATGCAATCTTCAGAAAATCGATCAAGGTTTGATCGGTCGAGTTTCAGGGTGTGAAACTGGACCGACCAAGTGCCTGTAATTGATTTTTGAAGTTGCATTAAAAGTGCTCTAATGATCGTTCTAAGTGCTCCTGGTATTTTTCTAAGCTTAATTACAAGTCATACAATCATTACAAGTGATTTACAACATGATTCTAATGGATATACATCATATTACAAAAGTGTGCACTTGTATGACTTTGACTTGTCTTTTCTCCAATTTGAGATGCGCAAGTTAGGGCAATTGGAGTGTGTCTATACCTAATCTGAAATTACTCAAGTAGAAGCATTAGACACCAATATGTGGAATGGTTAGTCATCATCAAAATACGGGTTTAGTCAATTTAGACGTGAGTCAACATTGACCTAATTGACCTTGAGTCAACATTCTCCCCCTTTTTTAAGATGACAAACCATTCCATAAATGTATTGAAAGCATTTAAGTAAATTCATACCTTTGGAGAAACCTAGGGGTTTCAATAGAATGGAGTTCACATGCTCCCCCTCAATTGATGCGTGTGGAGTTTTCATACTCCCCCTCAATTGATGCTATTTCTCCTGTATGGTTAGCTTTCATAACATTTATAGAAACTATGTCTTCTACTCATATATGTCTACACATATATGTCTCCTCTCCTTTACCTTCTCCCCTTTTCATGAACATGCTTCTCCTCTTCATGTAAGACATGCCTTATTCCTCTTTTAAAAGAAGACATACCTTTCTCCCCCTTTGTCATTTCAAAAAGTGGGGTTATGAAGAAATAAGAAACATCACTTGTTAAAGAGAAAGGAGATAACACAAATATATAAGGAGAGTAGAAGAGCACATATAGGGGCTTGTCCAAGCATAGAAAGAAAAGCAAGTTAAAGCATATACTTGAACAACCCACAAATGCAAAGATAAAGTGCTGCAGAAAAAGAATAAATTGCATATTTGACCCTCAAGATGATGGAATTTTACCAAAAACCATCGGAGTTCATGGCAAAGCGATGAGTCTTGCTTAGAAGGTCATTTTTGCATGAAAAACACTAGTCTTGCACCAAAAACTGAAATTGGAGCAAAATTTGCATAAAATCCAAAAATACTCCAATCTCTACATATAATGTAGCTCTATGTGCCCTACATCACAATGTTATGCAAGCAACTCAAGATAGTAGATATGCAATTCAAAGAACAGTCTTGAGTATGTATGAGATAAGATACAAGCATAACATATAGATGATCAAAGATGGCAATTTTAAACAAGGCTAGAACTTACATGTATATGAACTACTAGTAGATGATATCACAAGTTAGGACTACTAGTAGGATCTAGATCATAGCAAGAGATACCAAAAGATACACAAGTCAAAGAGAAAGCTATGAGTAGATTTAGAGATATATCCAAACAAAGAGATATGCAAAATTATAAGCATGAGAGGATATAACTCGCTAGATATGCATCCTTACCATAAGATGATTACCCCTATGAACCTCAAGGTTGTATCAAGACAAGATATACACCTAGATAGATGTAGCAAGTTAGAGTACAACGGAAGCGGTTTTAGACACAACCAAGAGATCCAAGGAGATCATCATCAAAATCTGCAAAACAACTCAAAGCAAGTAATTGCAAGATATAGAAATACCAATTTAGAGCAATTAGAGAGATAGAGTTGTAAGCAAGATAGGCAATTTAGAACATGGCAATATGCATATATAAAGATGCCAAGGGAGTGCCAAAGAATAAGGCTATTGGTTGAGAAAATCTAGTTTAGAGAGAGATTCTCATCCAATAAGCCAATTGTGTATTCTGTGCACAGTGTTATCGGTCGAGTTCTGAGCATTGACAACTCGACCGATGACAGCTGTTGGCAACACTCTTGGTGCCTGTCGGTCGAGTTTCAATAGGGCAAACTCGACTGACAGAGCAGCTGTCAACAAGCACACCTATTTTATAAAAACATATTTAAAGGCATGCTAAAAATACAAACCATATCCAAACATGTCTAAGCAAGTTAGTAATGCACTATAGAAGCATTAGAAACAGTTTTTGAGCAAGAGTGTGAAGAGAATCACAAAATACCACTTCCAACTCAAAAACCATATGTATAGTGCACACTAACTTGACAAAACAAGTTAGAAATGGTTGCAAGCAATAAAACCATTACCTTTGTGCTCACCATTGCTTTTCCACTTGTTGTCACCCTCTACACATCTCACCTTTCTTCTTTCATGTGGATTGAGAAGTCAATTTGCAATTTAGTGGCTCAAGTCAATCCATTTGCAAGTACCTCATTTGAGTCTTCACTTGTTGATGCTACAAGAGCAAAATGACATTCTCCTTCATCACTAGAGCTTGAGCTTGATCCTTCACATTAATCTTCACTTGAGCTTGAGTTGGAGGAGCCACTTGAGCTTGAGTGCCATTTCTCCTTGTGAAGATGGGTCTTTTTGCCTTATGGGCAATCTTCCTTGTAGTGACCCTTCTTTCCACATTTGAAGCACCGGATGGAGGAGGACTTGCCTTTATAGAGTCTACCCTTGGAGTACATGGCATCTTCTTTATCTTGAGAGGATGGAGAGACTTTTTCCATGATAGCTTCAATTTGAGCCTTTATTTCAGCCTTCTTCATTCTCTTTAGCTCTTTCTTCTCTTGTCTTTCTACTTCCTCCCTCTTGTCAAGTGTGGCTTCATGGGCTTGTAGATTTCCAATGAGCTCTTCAATAGGAATATCCCTAAGAGACCTTGCTTCTTCAATAGGAGTCACCTTGGATTCCCACCTCTTGGGGAGAGTTCTAAGGATCTTTGAGTTGATCTCTCCACTAGACATAGGATGTCCTAGAACAGCAAGACCATTCAAGATGGTGTTGAGCCTTGAGTACATGTTGGCTATGTTCTCCTCCTTTCCCATCTTGAAGTTCTCAAGCAACCCTTTGAGCATGTAGACTTTGCTTTCCTTCACTTGATATGTTCCTTCATAAGTGATGCAAAGCTTTCTCCATACCTCATAGGCCGTCTCACAAGAGGAAATCCGATTGAACTCGGTGGGGGTCATGGAGGCATAAAGGATGTGCATGGCTCTTGCATTTAGGGTTGCTTTCATCAAGGTGGCTTCATCCCATTCTTCAATGTTTGTCTTTGGTAGAATGTATGTGCTGTTCACCATTTGCCACGTCTCGAGAGTTGATCCTTGGATGAAGAATTGAAGTCTTCTTCTCCAATAGAGGAAGTTGCTCCCATCAAAGATTGGAAGGCTGGTCGAGAGTCTCCCTCCTAGGTAGTCACCCATCTTCTCCTACTTGTTGAAGTATGCTTGGAGAAAACCCGCTCTGATACCACTTGTTGGATCCTAGATGGGTGATTAGATTCTATAGAGGGGGGTGAATAGAGCTGAAAGCACTTAAACAAAATTCATTAAACCTTCAAAAATATATGACAAGGTAAGGTTCCTAAATACGCAATTTGAGTGCAACTAAATCATGCATAGCAAGGATAAGAGAGATTGAACATGCACCAATTAGACAAGCTATTTAGAGTGGTTCCACACTTCAAACTAGAAGTGTGTCAGTCCATTTGCCTAGAGAGGTCAACCTCTACGACTTCAAACAATTGCACTCTTATATTCATTAATAAGACTTACAATACAAAGGACTTACCTATCCAATACAAAGAGTCTTCAACCTTACCAAGGACTTACCCACTTTGCAAGAGTCTTCGGCCTTCTCCAAGGACTTACCCACTCTTTCACAAGTCTTCGGCCTTGTAGGAATTACCCACTCTTCTTGGATCTTCCGCCTTTGACTTCACCTTTACTCGGAGAAGCTTTCCACCAAGGTCTTACCCACTTGAGCTTGAGTCTTTTGCCTTCTCCAAGGGCTTACCCACTCTAGCTCCAAGTCTTCGGCCTTGATCTTCACCAAGGGACTCCTTCCCTTGTTCTTCTTCACCTATCTTGGACAAGAGAGAGAACCTTCATCTTCAAGATAGGAAATGAGAGATGGGGAGGTGGTGGAAGTGAGAGCCTCATAAGATATACAAATAAAACTAGCTCTCTTACAAATCTCCTACTCACTCTAATGGATGTAGCAAGTGATTAAGCTTAGAGAGAGAGAGGAGGCTGTAGGAAGCACTCAACTATTGAATAGGAACCTCAGAAAGAGTTTGCAATGAATGCTCTCAACCTTGGAATGAAGCCCAAGGGGTCTATTTATAGCTGGGGATGCCTCTTAACCTTTGGGAACACTTGTGAACAAAAACTAGCCCTTTTGTGGCTTGCAACGGATCTATTTTCACTTGTTGCAACTCCACAACGACTAGAAACACTTTTCTGCACTTTTCCGTACAGTGCATTCGGTCGAGTTTCTATATGTGTAACTCGACCGATCAAGTAGCAGGCAAACCGATGTTCAAGGGATCGGTCGAGTTTGTCCTGAGGAAACTCGACCGACCACTTCAACAGGAAATGGTCCACTACCCAATCGGTCGAGTTCTGTGAGTGCAAAACTCGACCGATGCAATCTTCAGAAAATCGATCAAGGTTTGATCGGTCGAGTTTCAGGGTGTGAAACTGGACCGACCAAGTGCCTGTAATTGATTTTTCAAGTTGCATTAAAAGTGCTCTAATAATCGTTCTAAGTGCTCCTGGTATTTTTCTAATCTTAATTACAAGTCATACAATCATTACAAGTGATTTACAACATGATTCTAATGGATATACATCATATTACAAAAGTGTGCACTTGTATGACTTTGACTTGTCTTTTCTCCAATTTGAGATGCGCAAGTTCGGGCAATTGGAGTGTGTCTATACCTAATCTGAAATTACTCAAGTAGAAGCATTAGACACCAATATGTGGAATGGTTAGTCATCATCAAAATACGGGTTTAGTCAATTTAGACGTGAGTCAACATTGACCTAATTGACCTTGAGTCAACATTCTCCCCCTTTTTGAAGATGACAAACCATTCCATAAATGTATTGAAAGCATTTAAGTAAATTCATACCTTTGGAGAAACCTAGGGGTTTCAATAGAATGGAGTTCACATGCTCCCCCTCAATTGATGCGTGTAGAGTTTTCATACTCCCCCTCAATTGATGCTATTTCTCCTGTATGGTTAGCTTTCATAACATTTATAGAAACTATGTCTTCTACTCATATATGTCTACACATATATGTCTCCTCCCCTTTACCTTCTCCCCTTTTCATGAACATGCTTCTCCTCTTCATGTAAGACATGCCTTCTTCCTCTTTTAAAAGAAGACATACCTTTCTCCCCCTTTGTCATTTCAAAAAGTGGGGTTATGAAGAAATAAGAAACATCACTTGTTAAAGAGAAAAGAGATAACACAAATATATCAGGAGAGTAGAAGAGCACATATAGGGGCTTGTCCAAGCATAGAAAGAAAAGCAAGTTAAAGCATATACTTGAACAACCCACAAATGCAAGATAAAGTGCTGCAGAAAAAGAATAAATCGCAATTTTGACCCTCAAGATGATGGAATTTTACCAAAAACCATAGGAGCTCATGGCATAGCGATGAGTCTTGCTTAGAAGGTCATTTCTGCATGAAAAACACTAGTCTTGCACCAAAAACTGAAATTGGAGCAAAATCTGCATAAAATCCAAAAATACTCCAATTTCTACATATAATGTAACTCTATGTGCCCTGCATCACAATGTTATGCAAGCAACTCAAGATAGTATATATGCAATTCAAAGAACAGTCTTGAGTATGTATGAGATAAGATATAAGCATAACATATAGATGATCAAAGATGGCAATTTTAAACAAGGCTAGAACTTACATGTATATGAACTACTAGTAGATGATATCACAAGTTAGGACTACTAGTAGGATCTAGATCATAGCAAGAGATACCAAAAGATACACAAGTCAAAGAGAAAGCTATGAGTAGATTTAGAGATATATCCAAACAAAGAGATATGCAAAATTAGAAGCATGAGAGGATATAACTCGCTAGATATGCATCCTTACCATAAGATGATTACCCCTATGAACCTCAAGGTTGTATCAAGACAAGATATACACCTAGATAGATGTAGCAAGTTAGAGTACAACGGAAGAGGTTTTAGACACAACCAAGAGATCCAAAGAGATCATCATCAAAATCTGCAAAACAACTCAAAGCAAGTAATTGCAAGATATAGAAATACCAATTTAGAGCAATTAGAGAGATAGAGTTGTAAGCAAGATAGGCAATTTAGAACATGGCAATATACATATATAAAGATACCAAGGGAGTGCCAAAGAATAAGGCTATTGGTTGAGAAAATCTAGTTTAGAGAGAGATTCTCATCCAATAAGCCAATTGTGTATTCTGTGCACAGTGTTATCGGTCGAGTTCTGAGCATTGACAACTCGACCGATGACAGCTGTTGGCAACACTCTTGGTGCCTGTCGGTCGAGTTTCAATAGGGCAAACTCGACCGACAGAGCAGCTGTCAACAAGCACACCTATTTTATAAAAACATATTTAAAGGCATGCTAAAAATACAAACCATATCCAAACATGTCTAAGCAAGTTAGTAATGCACTATAGAAGCATTAGAAACAGTTTTTGAGCAAGAGTGTGAAGAGAATCACAAAATACCACTTTTAACTCAAAAACCATATGTATAGTGCACACTAAATTGACAAAACAAGTTAGAAATGGTTACAAGCAATAAAACCATTACCTTTGTGCTCACCATTGCTTTTCCACTTGTTGTCACCCTCTACACATCTCACTTTTCTTCTTTCATGTGGATTGAGAAGTCAATTTGCAATTTAGTGGCTCAAGTCAATCCATTTGCAAGTACCTCATTTGAGTCTTCACTTGTTGATGCTACAAGAGCAAAATGACATTCTCCTTCATCACTAGAGCTTGAGCTTGATCCTTCACATGAATCTTCACTTGAGCTTGAGTTGGAGGAGCCACTTGAGCTTGAGTGCCATTTCTCCTTGTGAAGATGGGTCTTTTTGCCTTGTGGGCAATCTTCCTTGTAGTGACCCTTCTTTCCACATTTGAAGCACCGGATGGAGGAGGACTTGCCTTTATATAGTCTACCCTTGGAGTACATGGCATCTTCTTTATCTTGAGAGGATGGAGAGACTTTTTCCATGATAGCTTCAATTTGAGCCTTTATTTCAGCCTTCTTCATTCTCTTTAGCTCTTTCTTCTCTTGTCTTTCTACTTCCTCCCTCTTGTCAAGTGTGTCTTCATGGGCTTGTAGATTTCCAATGAGCTCTTCAATAGGAATATCCCTAAGAGACCTTGCTTCTTCAATAGGAGTCACCTTGGATTCCCACCTCTTGGGGAGAGTTATAAGGATCTTTGAGTTGATCTCTCCACTAGACATAGGATGTCCTAGAACAGCAAGACCATTCAAGATGGTGTTGAGCCTTGAGTACATGTTGGCTATGCTCTCCTCCTTTCCCATCTTGAAGTTCTCAAGCAACCCTTTGAGTATGTAGACTTTGCTTTCCTTCACTTGATATGTTCCTTCATAAGTGATGCAAAGTTTTTTCCATACCTCATAGGCCGTCTCACAAGAGGAAATCCGGTTGAACTCGGTGGGGGTAATGGAGGCATAAAGGATGTGCATGGCTCTTGCATTTAGGGTTGCTTTCATCAAGGTGGCTTCATCCAATTCTTCAATGTTTGTCTTTGGTAGAATGTATGTGCTGTTCACCATTTGCCATGTCTCGAGACTTGATCCTTGGATGAAGAATTGAAGTCTTCTTCTCCAATAGAGGAAGTTGCTTCCATCAAAGATTGGAAGGCTGGTCGAGAGTCTCCCTCCTAGGTAGTCACCCATCTTCTCCTACTTGTTGAAGTATGTTTGGAGAAGACCCGCTCTGATACCACTTGTTGGATCCTAGATGGGTGATTAGATTCTCTAGAGTGGGGTGAATAGAGCTGAAAGCACTTAAACAAAATTCATTAAACCTTCAAAAATATATGACAAGATAAGGTTGCTAAATAGGCAATTTGAGTGCAACTAAATCATGCATAGCAAGGATAAGAGAGATTGAACATGCACCAATTAGACAAGCTATTTAGAGTGGTTCCACACTTCAAACTAGAAGTGTGTCAGTCCATTTGCCTAGAGAGGTCAACCTCTAGGACTTCAAACAATTGCACTTTTATATTCGTTAATAAGACTTACAATACAAAGGACTTACCTATCCAATACAAAGAGTCTTCAACCTTACCAAGGACTTACCCACTTTGAAAGAGTCTTCGGCCTTCTCCAAGGACTTACCCACTCTTTCACAAGTCTTCGGCCTTGTAGGAATTACCCACTCTTCTTGGATCTTCCGCCTTTGACTTCACCTTCACTCAGAGAAGCTTTCCACCAAGGTCTTACCCACTTGAGCTTGAGTCTTTTGCCTTCTCCAAGGGCTTACCCACTCTAGCTCCAAGTCTTCGGCCTTGATCTTCACCAAGGGACTCCTTCCCTTGTTCTTCTTCACCTCTCTTGGATAAGAGAGAGAACCTTCATCTTCAAGATAGGAAATGAGAGATGGGGAGGTGGTGGAAGTGAGAGCCTCATAAGATATACAAATAAAACTAGCTCTCTTACAAATATCCTACTCACTCTAATGGATGTAGCAAGTGATTAAGCTTAGAGAGAGAGAGAGAGGAGGCTGTAGGAAGCACTCAACTATTGAATAGGAACCTCACAAAGAGTTTGCAATGAATGCTCTCAACCTTGGAATGAAGCCCAAGGGGTCTATTTATAGCTGGGGATGCCTCTTAACCTTTGGGAACACTTGTGAACGAAAACTAGCCCTTTTGTGGCTTGCAACGAATCTATTTTCACTTGTTGTAACTCCACAACGACGAGAAACACTTTTCTGCACTTTTCCGTACAGTGCATTCGGTCGAGTTTCTATATGTGTAACTCGACTGATCAAGTAGCAGGCAAACCGATGTTCAAGGGATCGGTCGAGTTTGTCCTGAGGAAACTCGACCGACCACTTCAACAGGAAATGGCCCACTACCCAATCGGTCGAGTTCTGTGAGTGCAAAACTCGACCGATGCAATCTTCAGAAAATCGATCAAGGTTTGATAGGTCGAGTTTCAGGGTGTGAAACTGGACGACCAATTGCCTGTAATTGATTTTTGAAGTTGCATTAAAAGTACTCTAATAATCGTTCTAAGTGCTCCTGGTATTTTTCTAATCTTAATTACAAGTCATACAATCATTACAAGTGATTTACAACATGATTCTAATGGATATACATCATATTACAAAAGTGTGCACTTGTATGACTTTGACTTGTCTTTTCTCCAATTTGAGATGCGCAAGTTAGGGCAATTGGAGTGTGTCTATACCTAATCTGAAATTACTCAAGTAGAAGCATTAGACACCAATATGTGGAATGGTTAGTCATCATCAAAATACGGGTTTAGTCAATTTAGACGTGAGTCAACATTGACCTAATTGACCTTGAGTCAACATTCTCCCCCTTTTTGAAGATGACAAACCATTCCATAAATGTATTGAAAGCATTTAAGTAAATTCATACCTTTGGAGAAACCTAGGGGTTTCAATAGAATGGAGTTCACATGCTCCCCCTCAATTGATGCGTGTAGAGTTTTCATACTCCCCCTCAATTGATGCTATTTCTGATGTATGGTTAGCTTTCATAACATTTATAGAAACCATGTCTTCTACTCATATATGTCTACACATATATGTCTCCTCCCCTTTACCTTCTCCCCTTTTCATGAACATGCTTCTCCTCTTCATGTAAGACATGCTTCTTACTCTTTTAAAAGAAGACATACCTTTCTCCCCCTTTGTCATTTCAAAAAGTGGGGTTATGAAGAAATAAGAAACATCACTTGTTAAAGAGAAAGGAGATAACACAAATATATAAGGAGAGTAGAAGAGCACATATAGGGGCTTGTCCAGGCATAGAAAGAAAAGCAAGTTAAAGCATTTACTTGAACAACCCACAAATGCAAGATAAAGTGCTGCAGAAAAAGAATAAATCGCAATTTTGATCCTCAAGATGATGGAATTTTACCAAAAACCATCGGAGCTCATGGCAAAGCGATGAGTCTTACTTAGAAGGTCGTTTCTGCATGAAAAACACTAGTCTTGCACCAAAAACTGAAATTGGAGCAAAATCTGCATAAAATCCAAAAATACTCCAATTTCTGCATATAATGTAGCTCTATGTGCCCTGCATCACAATGTTATGCAAGCAACTCAAGATAGTAGATATGCAATTCAAAGAACAGTCTTGAGTATGTATGAGATAAGATACAAGCATAACATATAGATGATCAAAGATGGCCATTTTAAACAAGGCTAGAACTTACATGTATATGAACTACTAGTAGATGATATCACAAGTTAGGACTACTAGTAGGATCTAGATCATAGCAAGAGATACCAAAAGATACACAAGTCAAAGAGAAAGCTATGAGTAGATTTAGAGATATATCCAAACAAAGAGATATGCAAAATTAGAAGCATGAGAGGATATAACTCGCTAGATATGCATCCTTACCATAAGATGATTACCCCTATGAACCTCAAGGTTGTATCAAGACAAGATATACACCTAGATAGATGTAGCAAGTTAGAGTACAACGGAAGCAGTTTTAAACACAACCAAGAGATCCAAAGAGATCATCATCAAAATCTGCAAAACAACTCAAAGCAAGTAATTGCAAGATATAGAAATATCAATTTAGAGCAATTAGAGAGATAGAGTTGTAAGCAAGATAGGCAATTTAGAACATGGCAATATGCATATATAAAGATACCAAGGGAGTGCCAAAGAATAAGGCTATTGGTTGAGAAAATCTAGTTTAGAGAGAGATTCTCATCCAATAAGCCAATTGTGTATTCTGTGCACAGTGTTATCGGTCGAGTTCTGAGCATTGACAACTCGACCGATGACAGCTGTTGGCAACACTCTTGGTGCCTGTCGGTCGAGTTTCAATAGGGCAAACTCGACCGACAGAGCATCTGTCAACAAGCACACCTATTTTATAAAAACATATTTAAAGGCATGCTAAAAATACAAACCATATCCAAACATGTCTAAGCAAGTTAGTAATGCACTATAGAAGCATTAGAAACAGTTTTTGAGCAAGAGTGTGAAGAGAATCACAAAATACCACTTTTAACTCAAAAACCATATGTATAGTGCACACTAACTTGACAAAACAAGTTAGAAATGGTTACAAGCAATAAAACCATTACCTTTGTGCTCACCATTGCTTTTCCACTTGTTGTCACCCTCTACACATCTCACCTTTCTTCTTTCATGTGGATTGAGAAGTCAATTTGCAATTTAGTGGCTCAAGTCAATCCATTTGCAAGTACCTCATTTGAGTCTTCACTTATTGATGCTACAAGAGCAAAATGACATTCTCCTTCATCACTAGAGCTTGAGCTTGATCCTTCATATGAATCTTCATTTGAGCTTGAGTTGGAGGAGCCACTTGAGCTTGAGTGCCATTTCTCCTTGTGAAGATGGGTCTTTTTGCCTTGTGGGCAATCTTCCTTGTAGTGACCCTTCTTTCCACATTTGAAGCACCAGATGGAGGAGGACTTGCCTTTATAGAGTCTACCCTTGGAGTGCATGGAATCTTCTTTATCTTGAGAGGATGGAGAGACTTTTTCCATGATAGCTTCAATTTGAGCCTTTATTTCAGCCTTCTTCATTCTCTTTAGCTCTTTCTTCTCTTGTCTTTCTACTTCCTCCCTCTTGTCAAGTGTGGCTTCATGGGCTTGTAGATTTCCAACGAGCTCTTCAATAGGAATATCCATAAGAGACCTTGTTTCTTCAATAGGAGTCACCTTGGATTCCCACCTCTTGGGGAGAGTTCTAAGGATCTTTGAGTTGATCTCTCCACTAGACATAGGATGTCCTAGAACAGCAAGACCATTCAAGATGATGTTGAACCTTGAGTACATGTTGGCTATGCTCTCCTCCTTTCCCATCTTGAAGTTCTCAAGCAACCCTTTGAGCATGTAGACTTTGCTTTCCTTCACTTGATATGTTCCTTCATAAGTGATGCAAAGCCTTGTCCATACCTCATAGGCCATCTCACAAGAGGAAATCCGGTTGAACTCGGTGGGGGTCATGGAGGCATAAAGGATGTGCATGGCTCTTGCATTTAGGGTTGCTTTCATCAAGGTGGCTTCATCCCATTCTTCAATGTTTGTCTTTGGTAGAATGTATGTGTTGTTCACCATTTGCCACGTCTCGAGAGTTGATCCTTGGATGAAGAATTGAAGTCTTCTTCTCCAATAGAGGAAGTTGCTCCCATCAAAGATTGGAAGGCTGGTCGAGAGTCTCCCTCCTAGGTAGTCACCCATCTTCTCCTACTTGTTGAAGTATGCTTGGAGAAGACCCGCTCTGATACCACTTGTTGGATCCTAGATGGGTGATTAGATTCTCTAGAGGGGGGGTGAATAGAGCTGAAAGCACTTAAACAAAATTCATTAAACCTTCAAAAATATATGACAAGATAAGGTTGCTAAATAGGCAATTTGAGTGCAACTAAATCATGCATAGCAAGGATAAGAGAGATTGAACATGCACCAATTAGACAAGCTATTTAGAGTGGTTCCACACTTCAAACTAGAAGTGTGTCAGTCCATTTGCCTAGAGAGGTCAACCTCTAGGACTTCAAACAATTGCACTCTTATATTCATTAATAAGACTTACAATACAAAGGACTTACCTATCCAATACAAAGAGTCTTCAACCTTACCAAGGACTTACCCACTTTGCAAGAGTCTTCGGCCTTCTCCAAGGACTTACCCACTCTTTCACAAGTCTTCGGCCTTGTAGGAATTACCCACTCTTCTTGGATCTTCCGCCTTTGACTTCACCTTCACTCGGAGAAGCTTTCCACCAAGGTCTTACCCACTTGAGCTTGAGTCTTTTGCCTTCTCCAAGGGCTTACCCACTCTAGCTCCAAGTCTTCGGCCTTGATCTTCACCAAGGGACTCCTTCCCTTGTTCTTCTTCACCTCTCTTGGACAAGAGAGAGAACCTTCATCTTCAAGATAGGAAATGAGAGATGGGTAGGTGGTGGAAGTGAGAGCCTCACAAGATATACAAATAAAACTAGCTCTCTTACAAATCTCCTACTCACTCTAATGGATGTAGCAAGTGATTAAGCTTAGAGAGAGAGAGAGGAGGCTGTAGGAAGCACTCAACTATTGAATAGGAACCTCACAAAGAGTTTGCAATGAATGCTCTCAACCTTGGAATGAAGCCCAAGGGGTCTATTTATAGTTGGGGATGCCTCTTAACCTTTGGGAACACTTGTGAATGAAAACTAGCCGTTTTGTGGCTTGCAACGGATCTATTTTCACTTGTTGCAACTTCACAACGGCTAGAAACACTTTTCTGCACTTTTCCGTACAGTGCATTCGATCGAGTTTCTATATGTGTAACTCGACCGATCAAGTAGCAGGCAAACCGATGTTCAAGGGATCGGTCGAGTTTGTCCTGAGGAAACTCGACCGACCACTTCAACAGGAAATGGCCCACTACCCAATCGGTCGAGTTCTGTGAGTGCAAAACTCGACCGATGCAATCTTCCGAAAATCAATCAAGGTTTGATCGGTCGAGTTTCAGGGTGTGAAACTGGACCGACCAAGTGCCTGTAATTGATTTTTGAAGTTGCATTAAAAGTGCTCTAATAATCGTTCTAAGTGCTCCTGGTATTTTTCTAAGCTTAATTACAAGTCATACAATCATTACAAGTGATTTACAACATGATTCTAATGGATATACATCATATTACAAAAGTGTGCACTTGTATGACTTTGACTTGTCTTTTCTCCAATTTGAGATGCGCAAGTTAGGGCAATTGGAGTGTGTCTATACCTAATCTGAAATTACTCAAGTAGAAGCATTAGACACCAATATGTGGAATGGTTAGTCATCATCAAAATATGGGTTTAATCAATTTAGACGTGAGTCAACATTGACCTAATTGACCTTGAGTCAACATTCTCCCCCTTTTTGAAGATGACAAACCATTCCATAAATGTATTGAAAACATTTAAGTAAATTCATACCTTTGGAGAAACCTAGGGGTTTCAATAGAATGGAGTTCACATGCTCCCCCTCAATTGATGCGTGTGGAGTTTTCATACTCCCCCTCAATTGATGTTATTTCTCCTGTATGGTTAGCTTTCATAACATTTATAGAAACTATGTCTTCTACTCATAGATGTCTACACATATATGTCTCCTCCCCTTTTCATGAACATGCTTCTCCTCTTCATGTAAGACATGCCTTCTTCCTCTTTTAAAAGAAGACATACCTTTCTCCCCCTTTGTCATTTCAAAAAGTGGGGTTATGAAGAAATAAGAAACATCACTTGTTAAAGAGAAAGGAGATAACACAAATATATAAGGAGAGTAGAAGAGCACATATAGGGGCTTGTCCAAGCATAGAAAGAAAAGCAAGTTAAAGCATATACTTGAACAACCCACAAATGCAAGATAAAGTGCTGCAGAAAAAGAATAAATCACAATTTTGACCCTCAAGATGATGGAATTTTACCAAAAACCATCGGAGCTCATGGCAAAGCGATGAGTCTTGCTTAGAAGGTCGTTTCTGCATGAAAAACACTAGTCTTGCACCAAAAACTTAAATTGGAGCAAAATCTGCATAAAATCCAAAAATACTCCAATTTCTACATATAATGCAGCTCTATGTGCCCTGCATCACAATGTTATGCAAGCCACTCAAGATAGTAGATATGCAATTCAAAGAACAGTCTTGAGTATGTATGAGATAAGATACAAGCATAACATATAGATGATCAAAGATGGCAATTTTAAACAAGGCTAGAACTTACATGTATATGAACTACTAGTAGATGATATCACAAGTTAGGACTACTAGTAGGATCTAGATCATAGCAAGAGATACCAAAAGATACACAAGTCAAAGAGAAAGCTATGAGTAGATTTAGAGATATATCCAAACAAAGAGATATGCAAAATTAGAAGCATGAGAGGATATAACTCGCTAGATATGCATCCTTACCATAAGATGATTACCCCTATGAACCTCAAGGTTGTATCAAGACAAGATATACACCTAGATAGATGTAGCAAGTTAGAGTACAACGGAAGCAGTTTTAGACACAACCAAGAGATCCAAAGAGATCATCATCAAAATCTGCAAAACAACTCAAAGCAAGTAATTGCAAGATATAGAAATACCAATTTAGAGCAATTAGAGAGATAGAGTTGTAAGCAAGATAGGCAATTTAGAACATGGCAATATGCATATATAAAGATACCAAGGGAGTGCCAAAGAATAAGGATATTGGTTGAGAAAATCTAGTTTAGAGAGAGATTCTCATCCAATAAGCCAATTGTGTATTCTGTGCACAGTGTTATCGGTCGAGTTCTGAGCATTGACAACTCGACCGATGACAGCTGTTGGCAACACTCTTGGTGCCTGTCGGTCGAGTTTCAATAGGGAAAACTCGACCGACAGAGCAGCTGTCAATAAGCACACCTATTTTATAAAAACATATTTAAAGGCATGCTAAAAATACAAACCATATCCAAACATGTCTAAGCAAGTTAGTAATGCACTATAGAAGCATTAGAAATAGTTTTTGAGCAAGAGTGTATAGAGAATCACAAAATACCACTTTTAACTCAAAAACCATATGTATAGTGCACACTAACTTGACAAAACAAGTTAGAAATGGTTACAATCAATAAAACCATTACCTTTGTGCTCACCATTGCTTTTCCACTTGTTGTCACCCTCTAGACATCTCACCTTTCTTCTTTCATGTGGATTGAGAAGTAAATTTGCAATTTAGTGGCTCAAGTCAATCCATTTGCAAGTACCTCATTTGAGTCTTCACTTGTTGATGCTACAAGAGCAAAATGACATTCTCCTTCATCACTAGAGCTTGAGCTTTATCCTTCACATGAATCTTCACTTGAGCTTGAGTTGGAGGAGCCACTTGAGCTTGAGTGCCATTTCTCCTTGTGAAGATGGGTCTTTTTGCCTTGTGGGCAATCTTCCTTGTAGTGACCCTTCTTTCCACATTTGAAGCACCGGATGGAGGAGGACTTTCCTTTATAGAGTCTACCCTTGGAGTACATGGCATCTTCTTTATCTTGAGAGGATGGAGAGACTTTTTCCATGATAGCTTCAATTTGAGCCTTTATTTCAGCCTTCTTCATTCTCTTTATCTCTTTCTTCTCTTGTATTTCTACTTCCTCCCTCTTGTCAAATGTGGCTTCATGGGATTGTAGATTTCCAATGACCTCTTCAATAGGAATATCCCTAAGAGACCTTACTTATTCAATAGGAGTCACCTTGGATTCCCACCTCTTGGGGAGAGTTATATGGATCTTTGAGTTGATCTCTCCACTAGACATAGGATGTCCTAGAACAGCAAGACCATTCAAGATGGTGTTGAGCCTTGAGTACATGTTGGCTATGCTCTCCTCCTTTCCCATCTTGAAGTTCTCAAGCAACCCTTTGAGCATGTAGACTTTGCTTTCCTTCACTTGATCTGTTCCTTCATAAGTGATGCAAAGCTTTATCCATACCTCATAGGTCGTCTCACAAGAGGAAATCCGGTTGAACTCGGTGGGGGTCATGGAGGCATAAAGGATGTGCACGGCTCCTGCATTTAGGGTTGCTTTCATCAAGGTGGCTTCATCCCATTCTTCAATGTTTGTCTTTGGTAGAATGTATGTGCTGTTCACCATTTGCCACTTCTTGAGACTTGATCCTTGGAAGAAGAATTGAAGTCTTCTTCTCCAATAGAGGAAGTTGCTCCCATCAGAGATTGGAAGGCTGGTCGAGAGTCTCCCTCCTAGGTAGTCACCCATCTTCTCCTACTTGTTGAAGTATGCTTGGAGAAGACCCGCTCTGATACCACTTGTTGGATCCTAGATGGGTGATTAGATTCTCTAGAGGGGGGGTGAATAGAGTTGAAAGCATTTAAACAAAATTAATTAAACCTTCAAAAATATATGACAAGATAAGGTTGCTAAATAGGCAATTTGAGTGCAACTAAATCATGCATATCAAGGATAAGAGAGATTGAACATGCACCAATTAGACAAGCTATTTAGAGTGGTTCCACACTTCAAACTAGAAGTGTGTCAGTCCACTTGCCTAGAGAGGTCAACCTCTAGGACTTCAAACAATTGCACTCTTATATTCATTAATAAGACTTACAATACAAAGGACTTAGCTATCCAATACAAAGAGTCTTCAACCTTACCAAGGACTTACCCACTTTGCAAGAGTCTTCGGCCTTCTCCAAGGACTTACCCACTCTTTCACAAGTCTTCGGCCTTGTAGGAATTACCCACTCTTCTTGGATCTTCCGCCTTTGACTTCACCTTCACTCGGAGAAGCTTTCCACCAAGGTCTTACCCACTTGAGCTTGAGTCTTTTGCCTTCTCCAAGGGCTTACCCACTCTAGCTCCAAGTCTTTGGCCTTGATCTTCACCAAGGGACTCCTTCCCTTGTTCTTCTTCACCTCTCTTGGACAAGAGAGAGAACCTTCATCTTCAAGATAGGAAATGAGAGATGGGGAGGTGGTGGAAGTGAGAGCCTCACAAGATATACAAATAAAACTAGCTCTCTTACAAATCTCCTACTCACTCTAATGGATGTAGCAAGTGATTAAGCTTAGAGAGAGAGAGGAGGTCGTAGGAAGCACTCAACTATTGAATAGGAACCTCACAAAGAGTTTGCAATGAATGCTCTCAACCTTGGAATGAAGCCCAAGGGGTCTATTTATAGCTGGGGATGCCTCTTAACCTTTGGGAACACTTGTGAACGAAAACTAGCCGTTTTGTGGCTTGCAACAGATCTATTTTCACTTGTTGCAACTCCACAACGGCTAGAAACACTTTTCTGCACTTTTCCGTACAGTGCATTCGGTCGAGTTTCTATATGTGTAACTCGACCGATCAAGTAGCAGGCAAATCGATGTTCAAGGGATCGGTCGAGTTTGTCCTGAGGAAACTCGACCGACCACTTCAACAGGAAATGGCCCACTACCCAATCAGTCGAGTTCTGTGAGTGCAAAACTCGACCGATGCAATCTTCAGAAAATCGATCAAGGTTTGATCGGTCGAGTTTCAGGGTGTGAAACTGGACCGACCAAGTGTCTGTAATTGATTTTTGAAGTTGCATTAAAAGTGCTCTAATAATCGTTCTAAGTGCTCCTGGTATTTTTCTAAGCTTAATTACAAGTCATAAAATCATTACAAGTGATTTACAACATGATTCTAATGGATATACATCATATTATAAAAGTGTGCACTTGTATGACTTTGACTTGTCTTTTCTCCAATTTGAGATGCGCAAGTTTGGGCAATTGGAGTGTGTCTATACCTAATCTGAAATTACTCAAGTAGAAGCATTAGACACCAATATGTGGAATGGTTAGTCATCATCAAAATACGGGTTTAGTCAATTTAGACGTGAGTCAACATTGACCTAATTGACCTTGAGTCAACATTCTCCCCCTTTTTGAAGATGACAAACCATTCCATAAATGTATTGAAAGCATTTAAGTAAATTCATACCTTTGGATAAACCTAGGGGTTTCAGTAGAATGGAGTTCACATGCTCCCCCTCAATTGATGCGTGTGGAGTTTTCATACTCCCCCTCAATTGATGCTATTTCTCCTGTATGGTTAGCTTTCATAACATTTATAGAAACTATGTCTTCTACTCATATATGTCTACACATATATGTCTCCTCCCCTTTACCTTCTCCCCTTTTCATGAACATGCTTCTCCTCTTCATGTAAGACATGCCTTCTTCCTCTTTTAAAAGAAGACATACCTTTCTCCCCCTTTGTCATTTCAAAAAGTGGGGTTATGAAGAAATAAGAAACATCACTTGTTAAAGAGAAAGGAGATAACACAAATATATAAGGAGAGTAGAAGAGCACATATAGGGGGTTGTCCAAGCATAGAAAGAAAAGCAAGTTAAAGCATTTACTTGAACAACCCACAAATGCAAGATAAAGTGCTGCAGAAAAAGAATAAATCGCAATTTTGACCCTCAAGATGATGGAATTTTACCAAAAACCATCGGAGCTCATGGCAAAGTGATGAGTCTTGCTTAGAAGGTCGTTTCTGCATGAAAAACACTAGTCTTGCACCAAAAACTGAAATTGGAGCAAAATCTGCATAAAATCCAAAAATACTCCAATTTCTACATATAATGTAGCTCTATGTGCCCTGCATCACAATGTTATGCAAGCAACTCAAGATAGTAGATATGCAATTCAAAGAACAGTCTTGAGTATGTATGAGATAAGATACAAGCATAACATATAGATGATCAAAGATGGCAATTTTAAACAAGGCTAGAACTTACATGTATATGAACTACTAGTAGATGATATCACAAGTTAGGACTACTAGTAGGATCTAGATCATAGCAAGAGATACCAAAAGATACACAAGTCAAAGAGAAAGCTATGAGTAGATTTAGAGATATATCCAAACAAAGAGATATGCAAAATTAGAAGCATGAGAGGATATAACTCGCTAGATATGCATCCTTACCATAAGATGATTACCCCTATGAACCTCAAGGTTGTATCAAGACAAGATATACACCTAGATAGATGTAGCAAGTTAGAGTACAACGGAAGCAGTTTTAGACACAACCAAGAGATCCAAAGAGATCATCATCAAAATCTGCAAAACAACTCAAAGCAAGTAATTGCAAGATATAGAAGTACCAATTTAGAGCAATTAGAGAGATAGAGTTGTAAGCAAGATAGGCAATTTAGAACATGGCAATATGCATATATAAAGATACCAAGGGAGTGCCAAAGAATAAGGCTATTGGTTGAGAAAATCTAGTTTAGAGAGAGATTCTCATCTAATAAGCCAATTGTGTATTCTGTACACAGTGTTATCGGTCGAGTTCTGAGCATTGACAACTCGACCGATGACAGCTGTTGGCAACACTCTTGGTGACTATCGGTCGAGTTTCAATAGGGCAAACTCGACCGACAGAGCAGCTGTCAACAAACACACCTATTTTATAAAAACATATTTAAAGGCATGCTAAAAATACAAACCATATCCAAACATGTCTAAGCAAGTTAGTAATGCACTATAGAATCATTAGAAATAGTTTTTGAGCAAGAGTGTGAAGAGAATCACAAAATTCCACTTTTAACTCAAAAACCATATGTATAGTGCAAACTAACTTGACAAAACAAGTTAGAAATGGTTACAAGCAATAAAACCATTACCTTTGTGCTCACCATTGCTTTTCCACTTGTTGTCACCCTCTACACATCTCACCTTTCTTCTTTCATGTGGATTGAGAAGTAAATTTGCAATTTAGTGGCTCAAGTCAATCCATTTGCAAGTACCTCATTTGAGTCTTCACTTGTTGATGCTACAAAAGCAAAATGACATTCTCCTTCATCACTAGAGCTTGAGCTTGATCCTTCACATGAATCTTCACTAGTTTGAGTTGGAGGAGCCACTTGAGCTTGAGTGTCATTTCTTCTTGTGAAGATGGGTCTTTTTGCCTTGTGGGCAATCTTCCTTGTAGTGACCCTTCTTTCCACATGTGAAGCACCGGATGGAGGAGGACTTGCCTTTATAGAGTCTACCCTTAGAGTACATGGCATCTTCTTTATCTTGAGAGGATGGAGAGACTTTTTCCATGATAGCTTCAATTTGAGCCTTTATTTCAGCCTTCTTCATTCTCTTTAGCTCTTTCTTCTCTTGTCTTTCTACTTCCTCCCTCTTGTCAAGTTTGGCTTCATGGGCTTGTAGATTTCCAATGAGCTCTTCAATAGGAATATCCCTAAGAGACCTTGCTTCTTCAATAGGAGTCACCTTGGATTCCCACCTCTTAGGGAGAGTTCTAAGGATCTTTGATTTGATCTCTCCACTAGACATAGGATGTCCTAGAACAGCAAGACCATTCAAGATGGTGTTGAGCCTTGAGTACATGTTGGCTATGCTCTCCTCCTTTCCCATCTTGAAGTTCTCAAGCAACCCTTTGAGCATGTAGACTTTGCTTTCCTTCACTTGATTTGTTCCTTCATAAGTGATGCAAAGCTTTCTCCATACCTCATAGGCCGTCTCACAAGAAGAAATCTGGTTGAACTCGGTGGGGGTCATGGAGGCATAAAGGATGTGCATGGCTCTTGCATTTAGGGTTGCTTTCATCAAGGTGGCTTCATCCCATTCTTCAATGTTTGTCTTTGGTAGAATGTATGTGTTGTTCACCATTTGCCACATCTCGAGACTTGATCCTTGGATGAAGAATTGAAGTCTTCTTCTCCAATAGAGGAAGTTGCTCCCATCAAAGATTGGAAGGCTGGTCGAGAGTCTCCCTCCTAGGTAGTCACCCATCTTCTCCTACTTGTTGAAGTATGCTTGGAGAAGACCCGCTCTGATACCACTTGTTGGATCCTAGATGGGTGATTAGATTCTCTAGAGGGGGGGGTGAATAGAACTGAAAGCACTTAAACAAAATTCATGAAACCTTCAAAAATATATGACAAGATAAGGTTGCTAAATAGGCAATTTGAGTGCAACTAAATCATGCATAGCAAGGATAAGAGAGATTGAACATGCACCAATTAGACAAGCTATTTAGAGTGGTTCCACACTTCAAACTAGAAGTGTGTCAGTCCACTTGCCTAGAGAGGTCAACCTCTAGGACTTCAAACAATTGCACTCTTATATTCATTAATAAGACTTACAATACAAAGGACTTACCTATCCAATACAAAGAGTATTCAACCTTACCAAGGACTTACCCACTTTGCAAGAGTCTTCAGCCTTCTCCAAGGACTTACCCACTCTTTCACAAGTCTTCAGCCTTTTAGGAATTACCCACTCTTCTTGGATCTTCCGCCTTTGACTTCACCTTCACTCGGAGAAGCTTTCCACCAAGGTCTTACCCACTTGAGCTTGAGTCTTTTGCCTTCTCCAAGGGCTTACCCACTCTAGCTCCAAGTCTTCGGCCTTGATCTTCACCAAGGGACTCCTTCCCTTGTTCTTCTTCACCTCTCTTGGACAAGAGAGAGAACCTTCATCTTCAAGATAGGAAATGAGAGATGGGGAGGTGGTGGAAGTGAGATCCTCACAAGATATACAAATAAAACTAGCTCTCTTACAAATCTCCTACTCACTCTAATGGATGTAGCAAGTAATTAAGCTTAGAGAGAGAGAGGAGGCTGTAGGAAGCACTCAACTATTGAATAGGAACCTCACAAAGAGTTTGCAATGAATGCTCTCAACCTTGGAATGAAGCCCAAGGGGTCTATTTATAGCTGGGGATGCCTCTTAACCTTTGGGAACACTTGTGAACGAAAACTAGCCGTTTTGTGGCTTGCAACAGATCTATTTTCACTTGTTGCAACTCCACAACGGCTAGAAACACTTTTCTGCACTTTTCCGTACAGTGCATTCGGTCGAGTTTCTATATGTGTAACTCGATCGATCAAGTAGCAGGCAAACCGATGTTCAAGGGATCGGTCGAGTTTGTCCTGAGGAAACTCGACCGACCACTTCAACAGGAAATGGGCCACTACCCAATCGGTCGAGTTCTGTGAGTGCAAAACTCGACCGATGCAATCTTCAGAAAATCGATCAAGGTTTGATCGGTCGAGTTTTAGGGTGTGAAACTGAACCGACCAAGTGCCTGTAATTGATTTTTGAAGTTGCATTAAAAGTTCTCTAATAATCGTTCTAAGTGCTCCTGGTATTTTTCTAAGCTTAATTACAAGTCATACAATCATTACAAGTGATTTACAACATGATTCTAATGGATATACATCATATTACAAAAGTGTGCACTTGTATGACTTTGACTTGTCTTTTCTCCAATTTGAGATGCACAAGTTAGGGCAATTGGAGTGTGTCTATACCTAATATGAAATTACTCAAGTAGAAGCATTAGACACCAATATGTGGAATGGTTAGTCATCATCAAAATACGGGTTTAGTCAATTTAGACGTGAGTCAACATTGACCTAATTGACCTTGAGTCAACATATGGTAAGCAATAAATGTGGAGAAAGTTATAAAACTTGTCTCTAATTAGAAGATAAACTCCCAAACATAAGAAAACATGATTAGGTAGGGCGGAAAATCCAAGCATAAGCTGTGAATTTGTCCATCTAGTACCTTTCTTCATCAAATGAGCAAACCCTAAGCATAAGGAGCAAGAGAGGTAGGGTTTTAGAGCTTTAGAGCGATTTCTACCATGGAACAACAAGGTTTTGACCTGGAGAAAGGTAGGAGGAAGGATAACAAAGAAATAAACGGAGGAAAGAAGGGAATTCTTACTCTTTTAGGTGAAGATCACTAGAAGGAAGCTTTTTAAACACTGAAAAGAAGTCAATTGCAACCCTAGATTCTTTTTCCAAGAGGATCCCCTCTTTCTTCTTCCTTGGACAGGAAATACATAGAATCACATAGGGAGAAAAAGGTTCATAGAAGGAGGGAAGTGGTGGAGAGCAAATGGCTCATTTTGGTGCTTAGGGATAAGTATATGAAACTTTAAGATAAGGAAAAAGAAAAAGTTGAAGTTCTAGTATCTTTCCAAGTGTCCATGGCCTTAAACTATTAAGAATATATAATCACAAACACAAGAAGCTCCCCCACCATACATAGATACATGCTTATCCCTTGTTTCTTGAATTTCCAAGCAAAACAAATAATTCATTAGTTGATAGATACTAAAGGTAGCTCATCCATGAAGGGGTAAACCCTGAAATACCCTTAGAGAAAACACCTTCAAACTAATGATTAAATAGGTTCCCCATGGCTCAAAAAGATCAAGAATGATGAGATAATATCCAAAGAACATAATGCAAGTGATAGATTACAAAGAAAACCTCTCAATTGGGTAAATTGCATAAAAGTCTAAAATGTGCATAAAATTGCATAAATTGCTCAAATAGTGTCCAAATTGGACCAAATTTGAAACTTAAGATTATATTATGATTTCAAAGCATATCAAAAGGTTAGGTTATGGTTATAAGAATTCAATTATGATAATTAATCTTATTCAACTCATTAAGCAAGTTTAGGGGCCTTACTACAAGGGAGTTCAATAAAGCTCTAATCATGAAGTTGGCCTGGAACTTCATCTAGAATAGACAGGTTCCTTGGGTGGAATTCATGAAAGTGAAATATTCTAGGAAGGAGCCAGAAACCTCTTTGGCTCACATACTTGGTGCAACATCAAGAACGTCATTCCCTTCCTATATAACAACTCAAGGATTTTGTAATGCCCAGGCCCATCGCTTAAGGCTCTGGTAGAGTTTCAAGAATGACAACTTGCCCCACAGACCACCACTAATCTTAATTGTGTGCTTTTCCCCCACTCACACACAAGCCAGGATAAACGTCTCAACTGGTCACCGATCCTAGTACTACTCTGGACTGAGCACGCTTAACCATAAAGTTCTTTAGTGATGGACTCCTTGAAAAGGAGGTGCACCTTGATGATATGGGTAGTCTAATCATTCATTTTAAGATCATTTTATCCAAGGCCTCAAATCCTAGGATCTTACAATCTCTCCCACTTAGACTCTTGGCATTCCTGTCAAGGCTCAACTATATGACCTCATAATCTTTCTCCATTTTAGTGCAGACCCAACATGGCCATGTACACCCAACTCTCGATTATAGCTACACACAAGGGTGGCTCCATCACCACAGATAGCCCTTTCTAACATGCATGACTGCACAGCTCAAAGACTAACATGCCACAAGCCCATGTGGGCCCCACCTATTAAAGGGGATTTGGCTCGGATACCATTTGTAATGTCCGGTTCCCCATCGCCTAAGGCTCTAGTAGAGTTTTAGGAATGACGACTGGCCCCACATACCACCACTAGCCTTAACTGCGTGCTTTGTCCTCACTCACGTGCAAGTCAGGTTTAAGCTTCCCGACTGGTCACCATCCTAGTATTACTCTGGGCTGAGAATGCTTAAACACAACATTGTTTAGTGATGAGCTCCCTAAAAACGATGTACACCTTGGTGATATGGGTAGTCCAATCATTTCTTTTAAGATCATTTTATCTAAGGCCTTAAATCCTAAGATTTTACAACATTAGTCTCTGGATAGAAGACTAATGTATGGTCAGAGACCTGAGTAGGAGAAGGATTCATTCCCACTATCAAACTCCAACTTATCATCCCTGAAGACATTAAAGACTTGAAGTGGCATGCTTGATTTTTGATGAAGGCACCTAGGATACTGATTTCTTAGATTGTTGCTCACTAATACTACCATCTAGGACATTATTCGTATGTCTCCCCCTAGAACATCCTATGGAGATGATGGTGCGGTATGGTTGCACACCAGTGACGGTAACTTCACGACAAACTCAACCTATAGAGTTCTCACAAACTCCTCAAATACTGATAACATTGACCATTATGCTGCAATATGGGCTTTAGCCATTCCACATAGAACGAAGACCCATCTATGGCTTGTTTACCGGAATCTTCTGCTTACGAACGACATGAGACTCAAGAGGAAGCTCACCTTCGATGTCTTCTGCTCAAGATGTCATGGCACTAAGGAAATGATCCTTCACGCAATACGATATTACCCAGAAGTGAAACAAATGTGAAGAAGGCTACTACCCTAGGAAGCCTCCATCTTCTTCAACTTTGACAATAGGATGCAATCTGAAATCCCTGTACAATATTGAGGATTGGAACCCCCCGGTCTTGGAAGTCTATTGTAAGGCGGAAGCATCATTTGTAAAGACAACTTTATGTGGTAAGTCCAAACCCTAGATAACCGTGGCTACTCAAATACCACCAAAATCTCTCTATCCTCGAATGCCACCATTTTGCATGTAGACACTGATGTGAACAACAATGAGAAAACCAAGGCTACTAGCTTGATCCTACGAGACATTAATGGACAATGGTTGCATTGGGAGGCCAAACTAATGAGAGGGTTAGATCCAATGGAAGGGGAGATACTTACTATCTTGATGGGTTGTTGTATGCTACACACACCATCACACCAGTGAGCATTATCATTAGCAACTCGAGTAGTGCAATTCATTGGATCCATAATACCAGAGACACCCCAGTCAAATACCAACTTCTAGTCTAAGCTATCATACATCTTTGGAAAGAAACGACTATCAAAGAGATTGTCCACCTGAAGCAGAATCAGAACATGCTTGCTGATCGACTTGCCAAACAATGCTTCAAATAGCCACACTCAGAAGCAACTTGGAGTTGCTGCCGAAATTTCTTGCTCTCTAGTTATTTAGATGATTTAGCTAGCTTTCCCTCATTTTTTCATTATGCTCTAGCAGGCGTCTCCTTAATCAATTCAACTGATATATTTATATATATATATAAAAAGAAGAGTGCTTTGTAAATCCAAGAAAAAAAAGAATAAACGCGGAGGAAAATCTCCCCGGTCTTTCTTGGTCACAGACTGGTTCACTCGTTCGAACCCCGGCCGACCACTGCCCTAGAAAAACCCGTGTGGTTCTGTTCTCTTGGAATCCCTCTTCGCAGCCCAAACGAAAGCTTACAAAACCCCCATCGCGGCGCCACAACAACCCATCACCGGCCGCCGTTAGGGTTTTACATTCGACAGGGTTCTAGGCTTCGTATATACCTTCACGATCATCAAAATGGTACTCTTTCTACCTTGTCCTGGTTACTTCCTCCACAAAGCTGTGCTTTTGTTTCGTTTTCTCACTCGCTTCGCGAGATTATAATATATAAAAAAAGAAGAGTGCTTTGTAAATCCAGGAAAAAAAAGAATAAACGCGGAGGAAAATCTCCCCGGTCTTTCTTGGTCACATACTGGTTCACTCATTCGAACCCCGGCCGGCCACTGCCCTAGAAAAAACCGTGTGGTTCTGTTCTCTTGGAATCCCTCTTCGCAGCCCAAACGAAAGCTTACAAAACCCCCGTCGCGGCGCCACATCAACCCATCACCGGCCGCCGTTAGGGTTTTACATTCGACAGGGTTCTAGGCTTCGTATATACCTTCACGATCGTCAAAATGGTACTCTTTCTACCTTGTCCTGGTTACTTCCTCCACAAAACTGTGCTTTTGTTTCGTTTTCTCACTCGCTTCGTGAGATTATAATATATAAAAAAGAAGAGTGCTTTGTAAATCTTAGAAAAAATAGAATAAACGCGGAGGAAAATCTCCCCGGTGTTTCTTGGTCACAGACTGGTTCACTCGTTCGAACCCCGGCCGACCACTGCCCTAGAAAAAACCGTGTGGTTCTGTTCTCTTGGAATCCCTCTTAGCAGCCCAAAAAAAAGCTTACAAAACCCCCGTCGCGGCGCCACATCAACCCATCACTGGCCGCCGTTAGGGTTTTACATTCGACAAGGTTCTAGGCTTTGTATATACCTTCACGATCGTCAAAATGGTACTCTTTCTACCTTGTCCTGGTTACTTTCTCCACAAAGCTGTGCTTTCGTTTTGTTTTCTCACTCGCTTCACGAGATTATAATATATAAAAAAAGAAGAGTGCTTTGTAAATGCAGGAAAAAAAGAATAAACGCGGAGGAAAATCTCCCCGGTCTTTCTTGGTCACAGACTGGTTCACTCGTTCGAACCCCGGCCGACCACTGCCTTAGAAAAAACCGTGTGAATCTGTTCTCTTGGAATCCCTCTTCGTAGCCCAAACGAATTACAAAACCCCCATCGTTGCGCCACATCAACCCATCACCGGCCGCCGTTAGGGTTTTACATTCGATAGGGTTCTAGGCTTCGTATATACCTTCACGATCGTCAAAATGGTACTCTTTCTACCTTGTCCTGGTTACTTCCTCCACAAAGCTGTGCTTTCGTTTCGTTTTCTCACTCGCTTCGTGAGATTATAATATATAAAAAAAGAAGAGTGCTTTGTAAATCCAGGAAAAAAAAGAATAAACATGGAGGAAAATCTCCCCGGTCTTTCTTGGTCACAGACTGGTTCACTCGTTCGAACCCCGGCCGACCACTGCCCTAGAAAAAACCGTGTGGTTCTGTTCTCTTAGAATCCCTCTTAGCAGCCCAAACGAAAGCTTACAAAACCCTCGTCACGGCGCCACACCAACCCATCACCGGCCGCCGTTAGGGTTTTACATTCGACAAGGTTCTAGGCTTCGTATATACCTTCACGATCGTCAAAATGGTACTCTTTCTACCTTGTCCTGGTTACTTCCTCCACAAAGATGTGCTTTCGTTTCGTTTTATCACTCGATTCGCGAGATTATAATATATAAAAAATGAAGAGTGCATTGTAAATCCATGAAAAAAAGAATAAACGCGGAGGAAAATCTCCCCGGTCTTTCTTGGTCACAGACTGGTTCACTCGTTCGAACCCCGACCGACCACTGCCCTAGAAAAACCTGTGTGGTTCTGTTCTCTTGGAATCCCTCTTCGCAACCCAAATGAAAGCTTACAAAACCCCTATTGCGGCACCACAACAACCCATCACCGGCCGCCGTTAGGGTTTTACATTCGACAGGGTTCTAGGCTTCGTATATACCTTCACGATCGTCAAAATGGTACTCTTTCTACCTTGTCCTGGTTACTTCCTCCACAAAGCTGTGCTTTCGTTTCGTTTTCTCACTCGCTTCGTGAGATTATAATATATAAAAAAAGAAGAGTGCTTTGTAAATCCAGGAAAAAAAGAATAAACGCGGAGGAAAATCTCCCCGGTCTTTCTTGGTCACAGACTGGTTCACTCGTTCGAACCCCGGCCGGCCACTGCCATAGAAAAAACCGTGTGGTTCTGTTCTCTTGGAATCCCTCTTCGCAGCCCAAATGAAAGCTTACAAAACCCCCGTCGCGGCGCCACATCAACCCATCACCGGCCGCCGTTAGGGTTTTACATTCGACAGGGTTCTAGGCTTCGTATATACCTTCATGATCGTCAAAATGGTACTCTTTCTACCTTGTCCTGGTTACTTCCTCCACAAAGCTGTGCTTTCGTTTCGTTTTCTCACTCGCTTCACGAGATTATAATATATATAAAAAAGAAGAGAGCTTTGTAAATCCAGGAAAAAAAAGAATAAACACAGAGGAAAATCTCCCCGGTCTATCTTGGTCACAGACTGGTTCACTCGTTCGAACCCCGGCCGACCACTGCCCTAGAAAAAAACGTGTGGTTCTGCTCTCTTGGAATCCCTCTTAGCAGCCCAAACGAAAGCTTACAAAACCCCCGTCGCGGCGCCACATCAACCCATCACCGGCCGCCGTTAGGGTTTTACATTCGACAAGGTTCTAGGCTTCGTATATACCTTCACGATCGTCAAAATGGTACTCTTTCTACCTCGTCCTGGTTACTTCCTCCACAAAGCTGTGCTTTCGTTTCGTTTTCTCACTCGATTCGCGAGATTATAATATAAAAAAAAAAGAAGAGTGCTTTGTAAATCCAGGAAAAAAAGAATAAACGCGGAGGAAAATCTCCCCAGTCTTTCTTGGTCACAGACTGGTTCACTCGTTCGAACCCCGTCCGACCACTGCCCTAGAAAAACCCGTGTGGTTCTGTTCTCTTGGAATCCCTCTTCGTAGCCCAAACGAAAGCTTATAAAACCCCCGTCGCGGCGCCACAGCAACCCATCACTGGCCGCCGTTAGGTTTTACATTCGACAGGGTTCTAGGCTTCGTATATACCTTCACGATCGTCAAAATGGTACTCTTTCTACCTTGTCCTGGTTACTTCCTCCACAAAGTTGTGCTTTCGTTTCGTTTTCTCACTCGCTTCGCGAGATTATAATATATAAAAAAAGAAGAGTGCTTTGTATATCCAGGAAAAAAAAGAATAAATGCGGAGGAAAATCTCCCCGGTCTTTCTTGGTCACAGACTGGTTCACTCGTTCGAACCCCGGCCGGCCACTGCCCTAGAAAAAACCGTGTGGTTCTGTTCTCTTGGAATCCCTCTTCGCAGCCCAAACGAAAGCTTACAAAACCCCTGTCGCGGCGCCACATCAACCCATCACCAACCGCCGTTAGGGTTTTACATTTGACAGGGTTCTAGGCTTCGTATATACCTTCACGATCGTCAAAATGGTACTCTTTCTACCTTGTCCTGGTTACTTCCTCCACAAAGCTGTGCTTTCGTTTCGTTTTCTCACTCGCTTTGCGTGATTATAATATATAAAAAAAGAAGAGTGCTTTGTAAATCCAGGAAAAAAAAGAATAAACGCGGAGGAAAATCTCCCCGGTCTTTCTTGGTCACAGACTGGTTCACTCGTTCGAACCCCGACCGACCACTGCCCTAGAAAAAACCGCGTGGTTCTGTTCTCTTGGAATCCCTCTTAGCAGCCCAAACGAAAGCTTACAAAAACCCCGTCGCGGCGCCACATCAACCCATCACCGGCTGCCGTTAGGGTTTTACATTCGACAAGGTTCTAGGCATCGTATATACCTTCACGATCGTCAAAATGGTACTCTTTCTACCTTGTCCTGGTTACTTCCTCCACAAAGCTGTGCTTTCGTTTCGTTTTCTCACTCGCTTCACGAGATTATAATATATATAAAAAAAAGAGTGCTTTGTAAATCCAGGAAAAAAAGAATAAACGCGGAGGAAAATCTCCCCGGTCTTTCTTTGTCACAGACTGGTTCACTCGTTTGAACCCCGGTCGGCCACTGCCTTAGAAAAAACCGTGTGGTTCTGTTCTCTTGGAATCCCTCTTCGCAGCCCAAACGAAAGTTTACAAAACCCCCGTCGCGGCGCCACATCAACCCATCACCGGCCGCCGTTAGGGTTTTACATTCGACAGGGTTCTAGGCTTCGTATATACCTTCACGATCGTCAAAATGGTACTCTTTCTACCTTGTCCTAGTTACTTTCTCCACAAAGTTGTGCTTTTGTTTCGTTTCTCACTCGCTTCGCGAGATTATAATATATAAAAAAAGAAGAGTGCTTTGTAAATCTAGGAAAAAAAAGAATAAACGCGGAGGAAAATCTCCCCGGTCTTTGTTGGTCACAGAATGGTTCACTCGTTCGAACCCCACCGACCACTGCCCTAGAAAAAACCGTGTGCTTCTTTTTTCTCTTGGAATGCCTCCTCGCAGCCCAAACGAAACCTTACAAAAGCCCCGTAGCGGCGCCACAGCAACCCATCAACGGCCGCCGTTAGGGTTTTACATTCCTCAGGGTTCTAGGCCACGATCGTCAAAATGGTACTTCCTCCACAAACCTGTGCTTTGTTTCGTTTTCTCACTCGCTTCGCGAGATTCTCAAGTATGAAGTTATTTTCTGTCAGGGCACAGAACAGATAAACCCCAAGGCGTACCCTTTGGCTGATGCGCAGCTAACTATCACGATACTGGATCTCATTCAACAAGCTGCTAACTACAAGCAGCTCAAGAAGGGTGCGAATGAAGGTACGAGGATGCGGTTTAATTTTTCGTACTCTGTCCGAATCTCTTACGATTTTATGTTCTTCCCTACATCTTTAGCTTCTAACTGTACTGTTCCATTGTTTTGCGTTAGCTACGAAAACTTTAAACAGAGGAATAGCAGAGTTCGTTGTTATGGCAGCGGACACTGAGCCTCTTGAAATCCTTCTTCACCTCCCCTTACTCGCTGAGGACAAGGTAATTGTTACACTCTTTCCTATCGAACTCATCGAAGGCTTATTTCCTAATTATATGTTTTCAAGTTCATGATTTTATTAACTACTACATTATCAATTGGAGTTACCTACCACAATTGATCTGAAATTTGGCACGCCCTTGCGAAGGGTTCTGTGTACTGTATATAATAATGACAGAGTATGTGGAGGTTGTATTTTGCTGAATGGAAAACCAAAAATCCGTTGGTAGTATTAATTATAGATCTATAAAATGGTACTTAATATCCAGCATAATTCACCAGCATCACTAGTGCGAATCTATTAATTGCATATGTAGGCTTGCTTGCAGACACATAAAGGAAACTGTTGAAGGAGTGTAGTAGTGTTTTCTTTTTCATTGATTTAACTGAAAAGAGGACTAGTTTTTTTCAAATACCCCATATATTCCATAATTCCCAACAACCCCCTCCTTTGCTTAATTATTGTCACCCCCTGCTGTCATCCTTCTGTCACCTCATTTTCTGTTATTTGTTTATTCAAAATTCACCCTTTTCTGCAAATTTAATGTCATACTAACACATTCTAATATAGTAATAGTTCGAGTTTTAATAAAAAATATAGTATGAACATCTTTATACATTAAATTATCTTTTATTTGAGGAACCCTCCCAGCATCTATTATTTGACCTGCCCCGACAAGGTAAATCCCAGGACCGGTTGTGTTTCTTTGTCTGCAGGCAGCACAATTTGCTCAATAATCTGAAATTTTCATCTGAGGGAGGTGAGAGTCGAACCAACTTTGGCTAATTACAATGCATTGTCCTTAAATGAGTAAGTACAACTCAAAACAATTTTGGCCAATATTAAATTTCAAATATCATAGATAGGGCTAGCAAAATTAGCGGCAAGCATTTGACAAAGTTCTATGGTTAATGGTTAATTTGGCTTGGTTAATTGGTTAATTTGTGGTTTCAGATTTTAATCATCAACCTAACTGAATTAGTGTCTGTTAATTCTGTTACAATTATTTGGTTAATGGTTAATTAAGTCGGTTGGTTAACCAAATGACACTAATGTAATATTATTGTTTGAAAGTACTCATAAGAATGTGAAAAATTGTCATATCATAGTAGTATTGCATATAAATATAGTGCCATTTAGTTCACGAAAACTTGATTAATATATAAATAGAGAGGTTCATTGAAATCAATGCACAACTAAGTTTGTACATACGTGTAGGATAATTTTCTTCAAATACATTGCGAGTATTCAGTCAATTCAGTCAATCAAACAGATTTTTTTTCTATTTAACCAACCAACACAAATAAATTAACCAAATTGATCGAGTTAACTGAATTGTTGAAAAATTGACCATTCGGAATTAACCATGTAGTTAATTGGTTATAAACCACATTCTGCTCACCACTAGACAAAACTGGGCTTAACATAACCTGGCAGAACCCAATTTAAGTAGAACTAGGTCTTGATTTTTCTGACTTGATCCGAAATAGACCCTAAATTTAAAACCTATTTCTGGTTCGGGTCCGCAAATGTTGTTGTTGATCCATAAGATGTACCAAAATTTCTTAGTAAGTATTCTTTTTTTTCCCATGTTGTATGTCTATGAAATTTTAGTATGTACATTGCATATATTAGTTTTTTCAAGGTAAACAATTATTGTTATTTTTTCATTATCAGCAATTAATACAAATATTTTTTGAAAAATCACTTAGCTAACCAATATTTTCCAGCGTTTTCAAGTTTAATGGGACTATATTTTCAGGGTTTTCAGGTTTATACATAAAATAACATGGGATTTTTAGTTTCAGTGAGCTGGACCCAAACTTGTTAGACTCGAACCGGTCAGTGAACCGGTGAGGCCTTTGATTCCTAGTTCACTGGTTCAACCAGTGGTCTGACCGGTTCAACCGGTGACGTCAGCATGGCGTCACTAATAGTTTAAAGATATATAAATGGCTTTGATACTTATAAAAAATATCCCTGCATAAGTTATGAAACATAAATAATAGCACAACTGCTCATAATAATTTGATAAACAGATCAAGTAGCAAATATTATTCCATCCATGGATATTTGTATACCAACATTTATATAGTATTCAATATTAATTAAAAAAAAATAGCAGCAACAATACATTTACTAGTTAAGTGAGAGAACCATCCGGTTGGGCTAAAATTGGACCGGTTCAACTGGCCGGTTCACCGGTTTGATGCCAGTCAGACTTCATTTCTGGCTTTGGGAGGGGACCGACCCTGTAGAGTGACTGGTTCCCGGTTCAACTGGCCGCTCCGATTCGATTCTGACAACCGTGGCTGGACCCTAAAGTATTTAGGGTACTGGTTGAGCGTTTTGAATATGAAGGTTTGAATCTAATATGCTCAACCTGGATCGAATTGCCAACCTTAAGTATAGATCTCATAACGTAACATATACATCTAATATAATGGATGAGCAGTTTAGATAACTATTTGGTTTAAACTCAAAATCTATTTAGCGGTGCCAATGAATTAGTTTTCAGTCAATTCCCAATTTGTTAATGTAAAACTGCACGTTCCAGAATTGAACCGGTCTAAAGTTTTGAAGAAGCGTCGGCAATCTAATTCGAAATTGAACCCTTGCCAACTACAACAAAGTAAATATTGATATTATTTGCATATATTTTTGTAGGTCCAAAACAGCAAATTGGACCTGTCTCTGATTTTATTTGGATTGTTTGGGTTGTCTATTTGGGGTCCGATTAAAAATAAAACCCAAATGCTTAAATTGGGGTTGGGCTGGGTCACGTGAGGCTGTTTTTGCTGGTCAAAAACAGCAAATTTGACCTGTCTTCGATTTTATTTGGATTGTTTGCATTGTTTATTTGGAGTTCGGCTAGAAAAATAAAACCGAAATTCCAAAGTCGGGGTTGGGCTGGGTCATGTGAGGTCTGATTTTGCCAGCACTATCTATAGTTTCAAACATAAATATCGGCCAAACTTTTTCAGTTAGTTTTGAATTATTTGCTACATGGGATAAAATATATGGTAACAAGGTCTAGTTACTAATATATCTTTTATTGAAGTTTGAACTGTTACAGTGTGTTGTTCAAAATGATACTGGGGCGGATATAATATGTACAACAAGTTATTAGAAAAAAAAGGAGATCCAGCTCTATTTGCTGTCAGATTGAGTGACGGAAGGGTCACAGAAAGGAGTTGATAGGAATTAAGCAAAAGAGGGGGGGGGGGTATCAGGAATTATGGGAAAAGACGGGGTAATTGAAAAAAAACTCAAAGAAAATACTAAAGTACCAACGCAATTCAAATCTTTGGCTTTTACTTTGATAAATATATGCTTTTCAAACACGTACAATTATTTAGTGGTGTAGATCTTTTTGTTTTGGTTCATACTCATTTTCCTATTAGATTATGCTAACGTGTTAGCAAATATATCCAGTCTTTTTCTAGTTTTTATCATAATCCAAAAGTAATAAATACAGGCCAAATTTTAACAAGTGTGAGAGATTTACATGATAATTGCAGGAGATGATGATAGACATTGTATTATTGACCCCTCTGTATACCTAGGTAGAGTAATCCCGCCGTATTATTACCTTTTAGATTACTCATTTATCAATCATAACAGTGCTCAAGTGGAGATAATGATTGACATTGCCTTGGTTGATGCATCATAACAGTGCTCAAGTGGAAATGATGATAGACATTGCCTTAGTTGATGCATCATAACAGTGCTCAAGTGGAGATGATGATAGACACTGCCTTGGTTGATGCCCCTCTAGTTTCAAACACTAGTGAGGATTTGTGTAATCCAAATAGTGAGAATTTTTCCCCTGTTTTTATTAATTCCTCTTTGTGATTAAGAGGAAAGAATTCTCAAAAGGTGTACAACAAAGGTCAGCATCTTTTCCTCATGTCTTCCTCACATGTTTGAAAAAATGCCTAGACACAAGATGAGACATATTTGTGCCTTGTTGAGACAATGCTCGTGTCCACAATGTGCTTCACATGGTCAAGAGAGCTTTTGGAAGTGTTTCTACTGACAAGAAGCACATATCCTCTGCTGCCATATCCTACATACAGATTTGTTAGCTTTGTTGCCAATTGTTGTGTTTGACCCTGTTTCCAGTAGGCCTACTCCACTTCCTCCCTCACTGGGGAGGAGGGGGAGGGCGGGTGAGGTAGAGGGGGAGGGAGGGGAGGGAGAGAGAGGGAGGTCTATTGAATTAGCATATGTTTTATGGACGGTCTTTTATTAGACCTGTCATGAATCGGATTGTTGCTTCCAAGTACAGCTTTTAGAGTACCACATCATTCTTATGCCTGTTCTTTGAATTTAGGATCAAACCAGAGTCTTATAAATAGATTTTGTTGTCTATGTACTATTTTGGTTTTATGCTAGATTTTCCTTTGCTAAACCTCAAATGCATATTCTAGGACTTGTTGGTTGGATGTAGCTGAATTGAAATGAGTGAATTTGTAAGTTGGAGCTTGGATGATTGGGATTTATATGATCAACAGTGTGTTTGGTTGGACACATGAGGGTGTAGTAAAAAGTTATTTCATTCTTTTATTTGATTGCCAGCAGTTATAACTATTGACAAAGTCAGCCAAAAACACTGTAGTACCTGAGCTACACCAAATTCAACCCTTTTTGGCGTAGCTTTATTATATGAGTTTTTTTTTATCAGAACAGAAGGTACTGGTGTGTTTAAAATCAGGGAGTTGGCACGCCATTTACCCTTCCAAATAGAGTTCCCACTCTAAAATCGTTGAGTTTGTTTGTCATGAATCTTTTTGGTATCCAAGTGCTTGGTTGGGAAGTTGACTGTATGAATTGTTGAGATAGCGAATTCATTTCTGATTAATTAAGTTGGTTATTTACTCTTCGAATGGAAGGTGATATTTATTTAAAAATTTAAGCACCCAATTGATTTGTTATTGTTTGTATTGCATCTTGAATAGATTTGTTCTGATGTCAAATCTCATTCTATTGGACCAGAATGTACCATACGTTTTTGTTCCTTCAAAGCAAGCTCTTGGGCGTGCCACAGGAGTTACACGTCCTGTGATTGCATGTTCTGTGACGAGTAACGAGGGTAGCCAACTGAAACAGCAGATTCAGAGTCTTAAGGTAATGAGCTTATTTTATCACCTGATGTTTTTCTGTTTGCTTTGAATTTTTTCTGTTAATCTGAGCTTTCACGTTGGCTGCAGGATGCTATTGAAAAGCTGCTGATATAATCGTACCAGGTTTCAGTGTGACGAGCTCCATTGTTTGGAAGCTTTGACTGGCTTGTGTTTCCTAGTATCAATTTTCTATATTTTATGTGTCACTATGTATTGTTAACTTTCCAAATATGTAGAACTGCTGGATTATTGAAAATTTTCACCGGGGCCCTGTAACCATATGGATGTCATTGTATTCTGACTTTGGCAAGATTGCTGGTTTTGTTTGCTTGTGTGGTATTCATTTGGTTGTATGGTGGTCTGTGATTGGAACTTTTTTAATATCGTTCAACATTAATCTGTTCTGAATTGCGCTGAACAACTGAATTTAGTGAAGCTCACAGGATTGAACAACTTCCCTTAACCCAGTGGATCCCCATGGACAGGTAGAGCGAAGCCCTGTGCATTGCTCACGATCATAACATTAATTAGAACATTCAAAGATATAATCGACCCAGGTTGAAATCTTACAATACCCCATAAAAAATTATGTTCTTGATATTTTTACTTTTTTTGCCATCATTATGTGAGCTAGTTGTTTAAGCTGTTCTTTTTACGTCAGCTTCGAGCCCTGCCTGCATTTTGATGCCTTCATGATAAGAACTAGTTAGCATTATTATTTTGTTGTCTCCCATGTGCCAATATGAGATCAGATCTTTGATTTTGTTTAGTGACAGGTTGAATGGCTGGACGATGACTTTCATCTATGAATAAAATCTGGATAATACATTTCATGTTTTGTAAACACTATTAACAGTAACTGCCATGTTTTGTAAACACTATTAACAGTAACTGATATGGGTGGTGTGTTCTTGATCTGCTTCACATATAGCTATTTGTTTCTTTATGATAATATAACTCCAATGCTTAAATGAAGTTATATTTGTGGCCTGAATGCCTTTTTGCTTGAAGTGAAATCTGCTTATCAACCTTAACAAGCCCTCTTTTTGTTCTTTCTACCACCGCAGCATATGCAAAACTGCCCCATGATTGATTGGTGTAATCATCAATCACCAAAATCTTCCGACTTTCCTAATGGTAATTGTTAGGTTAATATTCAGTATTTTGGGGAGTTTTGTGTAAAGACAAGTGCCTCACAGAGTTTTGTCAACCTAGTAAGGAACCACTGCACCATTCATGAGGTTTGCACTAGAGGGCTATATAGTCCTAGAAGAGCTTTGTTGTTTGGATACATGTGGCTGCAGGCCACTTATAGTTTGATGCTTTACTAAAGGATAACATTATTGTATACACGTTCAAGCATGTCTTGAGATTTTGGATTCATACCGTGATAGAATTCTCATGGTGATAGATCTGTTGAAAGTCATGGTATTTTTCTTTTGTACCAAACTTAAGCCACCTTGTCAAATCCATGTTGAATTTCTTTTCTCCATTATTTTCATTCTTGTGTTTGACAACCGTTTGCCTCGATTATAACACATTGGTATCCATAACACTACAGTACCCCAGTTCCTCTGTACACAATCTAGTGCTTCCTGTCCATTTCCATTGTTACTGGTTCTAATGGTAGCAACTAGGACTTGCATTAATTATTTGTCGCCTTGGGAACATGACAAGGAGAACAAATAGTGGGTTGTGGGAAGAAAAGAAAAGGCTTGGATGTTGGCAATATTTGGAAGTAGGATATTGATGATGGTTAGGATTCAACAATATCAGCAGGACAAAGGTAGAATGTATGAAGTGATCAACTTGGTTTATAAAGAGTAATTGACATTTTGCATAAATGGGAGTCGACGATGGTAACCAGACGTGTTGGAGGTTGAAAGCGTCGAATAACACATATGACACTTGACATGTAAAGATGATAATAAATGAGAAAAGCCGAATGATGTATGAACTACAGAATAGGATTTCAAAATGAAGAGACAAGTAATGATTTAGATTAGAGTTGAACTTGGTCTAGTAGGGCTCCAAACAAAGCAATCGAATCATGAGTCAAACACGGCCCTGCATTTCACAAAGGGTTTCAGACGTAATCAGAAGATTAAGCTAGTATTGGAAATAGACTTTGAATTTCAACCTACCAGGTGAGATATATATATTCTGCGCCTATTAGATTAGATGTGTTGATATGCATAACTCCAATGCTTACATGAAATTACTGTGTGGGGTCCGGACGTTTTCTACTTTATGTGGCAATTTGTTTTTTGTTTTTGTTTTTACCTTTACATAGCCTCTTTGTGTTCTATCAATGTAGTATTTCAAAACTCTCCAACATTACTAGTTGCTGTAGCCATTCACTACCGCAATATTCCCACTTCCCTAATGGTAATTCTGAGTTTAGTCTATTTGTATGTTGGGAAGTATTGCGTAAAGACAAAGTGCCCAACAGAGGTTTGTCAACCATCTAAGGAACCACTCAGCATTTCTGAGGTGTACATTAGAGAACTATATAGTCCTAGAGGAGCTTTGCCGTTTGGACATGCATGTAGTGGCAGTCCACTTCTAGTTTGACGGTTTACGAAAGAAAAAAAAACATTTTTTTTTAGGAAAGGTAATGTTTATATTGAAATAAAACACATCAAGCAAGCGAAGACCTGCTTATGTAAAGTACCAACTGATTGTTTGTGAGGGGAGAAAAACGGAGAAAAAAATTGAAGCATAAGCAAAGGAGCAAAGTTTGGCTAGCGGGGGGAGGCACCCCTTAATACAGTCTCCTATAATGTTAAGCATCCAAAACGATAATCTGATATGAACCGTCTTTGATTTTGCTTGAGTCACAGTAGTTGTTGCACCAAGCTGACCCCAACCTCGTCATCCACCATCGCTTTCAGATCACAGAGAAAAGCAGCTTCGGATTCACCTTCTTCCAAATCATCCTTTTTTTCATCTGTTAGTTTTCCTGCAATTTAGTAAGGAAATGAAGATCGACATCAACTTGAGAAATGATAAATTTTGCCAATTTTTTGACGTTGTTGAAAGTTCTATTGTTCCTTTCTTTCCATAGGTTCCAGCAAATTGTGATGAAGATATCATTACTTTTGAAATTTCTGTAGTTTCTTAATGGGGTTATTTTCATGGGGAAAATGTCTTCCTGGAGATCGGGAATACTTTTTCTCATGAAGTGTGAAAAAATTTCTTGGGAGAATATGCATTTGAAAAAGATGTGGCTGACTGAATCATTGTTTTTTTCACAAAGGACACATCTGAATGGTCCGATGAAGCCCTTTCTTGAGAGATTTTCACCTGTAAGAAGTTTATTGTGAAGAAGAAGCCATAAGAATGTTTTGTATTTTTGTGGCCATTTTTGTTTCCAAAGCTTTGTTGATGACAGAGAGATACCTCTGTAGCAGCGGAAATTGTAAGCAAGCTTGAATGAATACTCTTTCCCCCATTTCCAGGTGATGCTATTTGAGATGTTATTTTCCAAAGTACAAGCTAGATTTCTAAAATCGTATTGGCTGACCTGGGAAAGGATACATCTTTTTAGGGAGTTTGATCTGTTACTGGTAATGAGAGAAAGGGCTTTATCAGTTTTTAAGTTGAGGAGATTTTTTGGAATAGACCAAGAAGTTTTAAGATTTACGACTGAGTTTTTTTCTAACCATGGGTCAAACCAGAAGGAAATATATTTGTGTGAATGTGGGGGAGTGTTTATGATTTGAGAAAGCGTGTTTATATTTTTATTTATGAATTTCCAGAGAGGGGAAGCCGATTTCCACTGGGTATGATGCCAAGGTGGAGAGTGCTGGTAGTATTTTTTTGAGATAAGCTGAGACCAGATTTTCTTTTTGTTATGGATAAGACAATCTATAACTTTGACGATGAGGCAGAGAGAGTGTATTTCAATATTTATAATGCCCCAGCCACCTTGATCAAAAGGATCTGAAATAGTTTTCCAATTGACTAGATGATAGTGTTTCCCTTGTTTATTTTGTTTTTGGACATTATTCCACAGGAAATTTCTCCGGATTCTGTCAAGGATGGATTTTGTTTTTGAGGGTAGAGGAATGCAGCTTAAGAAGTGAGTTGTTATAGGAGTAATGATACTATTTAGCAGGGTGAGCCTTCCCGAGAGGTTTAGGAAGTTGTTTTCCCAACAGGTGAGTTTTGAGTTTATTTTTGAGATAATAGGTTTCCAAATGGCATTTGATATGTTATAAGGGGTGATAGGAAGCCCAAGATATTTGATCGGAAAATCTTCAGATCTACATTTGAGAAAGTCTTTTAGGTTCTCCAAATAGGATTGTTGTATGTTTACCCCCAAAATGGAGGATTTTTGAATGTTTACTTTAAAAAAAAACATCATTGTACAAGTTCAAGCATGTCTTGAGGCTTCCACATCTTGTGAATCCATACCGTGATAGAATTGTGACATGGGGATAGATGAATGATTTAGAAAGTCATGGTATTTGTCCTAAACTGAAGCCACATTATCAAATCTACGTCAAGTTTGTTTGCTTTCGTTGTACACATTCTCGTATCCAACAACGTTTTGTCTCTATTATTTTGTGACACACTACATTAGTAGCTATATCACCACCTTACAGTACCCCAGCTCATCCCCACGCATCCTAGTGCTTTCCGTCTATTTTTTATTAATTTTAGTTCTAATGGTAGAGACTATGAATTGCATCAATTATTTGTTGCAGAAGGAATATGACAAGGTGAGTAAATAGAGGGTGGATGGAAAAATACCTGAATTCTGTCTTGGACGTTAGCAATATCTGGAAGTAGGAATAATGATGATCGTTGAAGAGTAAAAACAACAGGACCTGGGTTGGAGGTTGGAAGCAATGGACAAGACAATTGATACTTCACATGCAAGGATGCTATCAAATAAGGAGAAACCAAAGGCAAATGATGCATGAGATACCAAATACGGTTTCAAAGTGAAGATATAAGTAAGGATCTAGATATAAATTGAACGAGCGTCTTAGGGCTCAAAAGAAAGCAATGTAATCACGAGTTAAACATGGCATTTTGCATATCACAGAGGATTTAAGATATAACTATAAATTTAATACAATATTGGAATCAAGTTTGAATTTCAACTTATCAGGTGGAATATGTATTTTTGATGATGTACCTACAATCATTGGTAGGGCTCGACAATGTAGATAAGATTTGATATATACCTACCTGATAGGATATGGTTTGGATGTGTACCTACTAGATGTAACAAAGTTTATAATATTAATCACAAGGATGGGCCTATTAAGGTAGATATTTTAGCTTAACAGTGAATATAAGGTCTAATCTATATATGAGGTAGAGCTTTGGTCCACAACCCATATGAGGATCAAACTATAAAAAGGGTTTCTGGCTAACAAAAAGGTATATTGTTATTCAATGAAAATCTACTAAGTTGACATAGTTAAGGTGCATATGACTTCAAATATGAAGCGACAGGATTACTAAAGGATGGTTGCTAAGTAGCTGGAACAAAAAGGAGGGGAGGGCTTTGTTTGATTTTTTAAATTTTTAATAGACATGGGAGGCTCATAAAAAGATATATTTATAGTTGAATATTTAGGAAATGGAGGTATATGATATTATAAGATTTTTGAGTGGCTAAATAAGAAAATTGGTTGAATGAGTAGGTGATGACTGGATGAGTTGATAGAATTTTGATTACATCATTTGAATAGTTTGACTAGGTTATATGATGTTTATAAACATGGATTTATGATGAACCCCTCAATTGGTAATAATAAGAAACCAACTTAATCTAGAAAAAGATAAATTAGATTCCAAATGTGAAAATAGTACAAAATCACAAGATTTGACCACAATCAGTATAAAACCTAATTGTATTTTGTGAGTTTGAAAAGTATCCCTTAGGTTTTATAATCAAATATTATTAATTAATGCACATGTGAAACTAATTAAGTAAAAAACATTGCATCCCGAATTTAAAGTTTGGAGAAACCCATAACATTTTCATTGAGGAAGCTCGATGACTAAGAACTTCATTTTAATGTCAAATTGAAGATTTTTGTGAATTGTGTAACAAAGTTTATGCTTGTCGTTGGATATAGAAGAAATATTGCATGATTAGGTTTCAAGATTGATTGAATGGATTTAATTTTGCACCGTGTTGATATGAACTTTTTGAGAGAGTAACCTTAATGTCAGTATGGTGTTCCAACATTAATATATGACCTATATTATTTAAAAAGTGGTCATTATTACATATTTTAAGCAGAATATATTTGTATTAACTCATTTCTTTTATTTCATGTTTTCCAAATGCTTTAGTAGTTATGAATTATACTTATATTCACTAAGTAAAGCTTCTAAATTCAAAATGTAAATATAATCAAAACAAATATCATTATCAATAGGTCAAGATGAAATCTGTCATTTCCATAAAACTGAAGTCATTATTTAGGATTTTGACAAGTAAACATGAAACTAGAGAATGATATATTTTTAAAATTATACCATAATTATATGTGTAAAATAATTAAATAATCATAGAAATTTTATATATTTTGATGTGCAAAAATGGCCATGTCTTTGGATTATACATAGGTCTCCGAGTATTTCCTATTTTGGTTATTCTATGTGCTGTGTACTATCTTTAGGTTTTTTCAATCCGTGCACCATTTCCACAATGTTCTTAGAGTGAAATCATTTTTATGATCCCAAAACTATTATAAATAAAATGAGAAGGCTGTTAGTGCAAATGACTAATTAGATGTGTCTTGTGTTAATACACTTCTTTTGGTTTCTTTACACATTCTCGACTTTACTCGATGTCACATCTAATCCATACTCTAAATTGGAGGACCCATATTAGTCATAGCATTGATGTTGTCTGTCAATCCTGCACCTTCTCACCACCTATCCTCCATGGTGGAATTTCTGGACTTTCTAAGGCACCTTGCATAGACAAAGGAATGTGATAAAGAAGGCTACATTAGCTTCACCGAGGTGAAGCCAATTTTGCTAGAAACATTGAGAGCTTGGGAGGAGGCATGTCATGGCCTACCTTATAATGGAACAACTCACTAACAAGAAGACATAGATGTGATTGATATCCCTTTGCTCATGTGGACATGGAGGTGTTTCATTAAAGACCTCACTTATGGAGTCTTTGATTATGTTCACATGGAGATTGCGAAGTATCATGAAGCCAACTGTAACATCCCTGACCTGGGTTATGAGTTAACCCTAGATATTTTTGCTCAATAAGATTAAGTAGATTCTTAATCTTATCTTGGGAAAAGTAATTAGGGCTCATGAGGAACTTATGTTTCAATTTTGGTCCCATTTGAACAATGTTGAAACAATGCTTGCTTATTTGGGACTAAAATGCAAATTACCCAAGTTGAGGGGTTAAATTGCAAATGTTGCATGATAAGATGTTCCTCTGATGTTGAGACATCATAAGAATGAATATGATGTAGTGTTATGGTTTTCACAAGCTTGGGCATCAAGTTTAAGCTTGTAAAGCAATCCTTGTGCATCAAAACCCAATTTTGGTGTAATGTGCAATTTACCCAAAACCTAGGGTTCAATATGCAAATTACCACTTCAATAAGGTCCTTAATGTTTCTTGGCATCATGTAGAGAAAATAAAATGAGAGGGGCATCTCATTTGAATTAAGTTGGAGGAGAGAGAATCTTGATATTAAAATAATCAAGATTTAATCATAAGTGAAACCCTAATTCAAATTAGGGCAAAAATGAATGTATTAATTAAAGGGCCTTCAACCAAAATGTTATTGGTTTATTTTGAATAAGGATGGACGTTCTTTTTCCAAGATAAGGAACGAAAATATCCTAAGAAGGTGAAATTCCACTCACCATTATTATAAGGAAAAGAAAACCCACTCACATATGGATATTAATATAATAAATATTAAGGTGCTTAATTTGATTTTCTTTAAATGATGGATAATGAAGAGGAATAAGAGGCAATGAAGATAGCCTAGTCCTTAAGGATTTTGAGGGGAATTTGAGGGGGAAGAGGCGGCCATATTTTTGGAATTTAATGCATTTTAATAATGCATTTTCTCTCTCATCAAGTTTCTTATAAAAGTACCTCTACCAAGCCAAAACAAAGGCTATTTCGGATTCTTTTCTTTACCCTTGCTTGGAAAACGACTAAGGAGCTGTGGAGGAGCAGGAGGACGACCCCAACCTGTTGGTAAGGTCCTTGACCTTCGTTCTCCTTGATTCCATGGTGGAAATAAAAAATAAATCATTGATTTCTTCTTATTTGGATCTCCTCTTCAACCCTAGCCAACTTTTTCATCCAAAAGCTTGAGGACGAGCTTAGGGGGAGTTGCTAGAGCTTCATCCACCATTAATGGCGTGAGCTTGAAGCTTTGGAGCTCAATTGGAGGCGGGTTTTATAACTCAAACCCTTAATCATTGCTATTGCATCAATCAATTATGCTTTGTTGATTGTTTTCTTCAATTTGATACATACTTGTTTCCTTGCTGCAATTTCCATCAAGAACAGTTGCTGTTCTTGGTTTTTCGAAGGAAGGGGATGATGACATCATCCTATATGCTTATCCAAAGAAAAGTACCAAGCCAAATGGTCTTGATATCTATTCCAAATCGTTTTAAATTGATTGGCTATGCGGTTTCAGAAAACTGTTTTAGGGAAAACGGTTTCAAGACCGTTTGATATGGTTGAACAAGCGTTGAGCGTTTGGGAATCTTGTTCCTAATTATGTAGGATAATGACCCTCCAAATTTTAGGGGTTAACTCCAAAGGAATCGTGAGTTGAAGGCCAATCAATTAGATAAATCGAATTGAATTAAATGCTGATTTTCAACCTGATCAACTTGACCTGTTTGGGAAAACGGTTTCAAGACCATTTGAGTGTGTTGACCAAGCATTGACCGTTTGGGATTCCTGTTTATAATGATGTTGGTTAATGACCCTCCAAATTTGAGGGATTAACTCCCAAGGAATCGTGAGTTGAAGCCTAATCAATTAGGGAAACCTAATTGAATTAAGTGCTGATTTTCAATTTGATTTAATTGACCTTTTTGGGTAAACGGTCTCAAGACCGTTTGAATGCATTGACCAAGGGTTGAATGTTTGGGATTACTGTTCCTAATGATGTGGTATAATGACTCACCAAATTTGAGGGATTAACTCCCAAGGAATCGTGAGTTGAAGGCTATTCAATTAAGCAAACCCTAATTGTTTATGGAAGCAATAACTCAGTATACTATGTCAAACATAGTTGTTTGTATTTGATCATATGGTTGATGTAACCAAATCAAGTGGAGAGAATGATAGAAATGAATTCATACATGAGTATGATTCATATGGTGATTTAGGGTAGGATCCTTAGTAAAGAGATCAAGAAACCCTAATTGAGAAGGTTAACGAACCCTAACCCTGATTTAGGGAAATTTTGAGTAAAACCCTAATCTAGGGTAATAGTGTAACCCTAATTAAGGGTAATAGTGTAACCCTAATTAAGGGTAATGACTTGGGTAACTCTAATTTAAGGTAATGAAATACCAAACCCTAATTGGAGGAATAATGAATCCCTAATTTATGGGTAATTGAATGAAACCCTAATTGGGATGATTAGTGAAACCCTAATTGAGGGTGATTCCCTGAGAAACTCTAATTGAGGATGATTCCATGTGAAACCCTAATTGAGGGCGATGTCATATGAAACCTTAAACCTAACACAGAGTAAAGCTATGTAAAACCCTAAATTTGGGCTATAGTGCATGGAATTCTAATCATGGGCAATATGATGATAAATCATAACCCTAATGTCTGGGTAATGATATGAGTAAACCTTAATGATGAAATAATGAGTAATACCCTATAATGATGAAATATCTTAAGTGGTTGACTATAGGCAACCTTATAACAAGCAATGCCTTAATTTGAGATGAGTCCATATCATTGAAGATAGTTGGACAATCCTTGTGTGTGATCTATGCACATCATGGTAAAGGTGATAGGTTGGTGGATGAAAGTATTAAGATGTGAAATTCCTTATTATAAGATAAGTTAATAAACTCATGTAAGATAGAAGTGATGAGGGAAGTGATACATTGAGACATGATAGATATCACATTTATCATTTCAGGGTTGATATACCTTGATGCATCTCAAATCCAATATTTTTAGATAAGATACACAAGGAGAGTGTTATGTAAATTGTCACAATGAAATGTAATGAGTTTAACATACTTGATAAGTAAGCCAAAATGAGTATGATGTAATCATACCATGATAATGATGAGAGATAAACTCATACCTTGTGTTGATGATCATTTAATGATAAATGATAAGAATATTAAATACTTGGAATGTCGATGGATGCTCCTAGATGTATGGAACAATATATTAGGGTTGTATTGATAAAATAAACATGAAACCCTAATTGATGTGAATAGTAAACCCTAACCCTGTGGAGGAAATAGTGGTGTTACTATTATATTACATGAGTTAATATGTTATTGTTTCCTAGTGAGAGGTGACAAGATGTTTAATGGCCTTGTGAGCCATATGGTTAGATGTTACCTGGTAAGAAGTAACAAGATGTTTCATGGGCATGATTGAGCCCTGAATGAGGTGTATTCCTCTTATGTTGATAAGGGTTGATACCCTGTGCTATTGTGAAAAGGACCTATATCCTGTGATAATATGATAATTGGTGTAATCTAATGAATGGCAAGTGAATATTACCATGTGATGAAGAGATGAGAAATTATGTTTCATATGTTTTATATCTTTTCAGGTTTTGATATTTATATGCTTGCTAGAAATGAATTAGGGTTTGTATGTCCACTTGTTTGATGCAGCCTTAATTCACCTAATTGGCATAACTAATTAAGTGCAACTCTAATCATGTAGTGCCCTGTGCCGTAGAACCATCTTCAGTGTCAGAACTTGCTGGATGGTGAAACGAGTATTCCTAAGGGAAACTCGGAGCGCATATTGTTGAATATGCGGGGGTGGTAGGTTGAGGATATATATATACTTGTCATCCACAATTGCAGGTTACAGAGGATGGCTATGGTCATGCCTCAAATATTTGATGTGATTGAGGACAGCTGCGGTTGTACCTCGGAATAGAGGGTTTTGTATACCCTGTTTTCTAGTGTCGTAACTTGTACCAAGTACGGACTAGTTGTTATCAGTTGACTATATGTCACTGTTGGCAGTTTGACTGGTATGTCACTGCAGTTTACTCGTACTGACCGAGGGGAAGAGATATTAGGATGCCGGTACTCCTAGATCTTGTACGGAACCGAATAGCCCTTCGCAGGGGTCGGTTGGACTTTGAATGGTACGATTCAAATTCCCCAGGGCATAATAAAAGATGTAATACATCCGTATAGCATATCTGTTTAGGGTTATACATGACGCTTCACATTGAATGGAAACCCATGTTTGTTCTCTTTACATAAAGATGATGCTTAGTGCAACTAAGAGATAGTAATTATACTTATGTTGTGGATATGCATAAGACTGTAATTGTGTACATACAATGGTCATGCTTATGTTGATATCTTACTGCTACTGTTGATTATAATCATGATGCTAGATATCTCATGTTGATAGTTATATATCACATGCTATCCATGCCTCTATAATTAGAAATACCTGACAGAGGCTTAATGCCTGTAATTAGGTTTGGTTAAAGTCCAATGCCTGGATGTGTAATCAGGATTGGTATAGTCCAATGCCTGAAACATTTATACCTGATTGATATAGTTTAATGCTTGAATAATACATGATGATTTATATAATCACATGTCTGGCATAAGTGAATACTTGTTTAGAAGATTGGCTAAGGCCAACAAATAGAAACAAGAATGAATCATGGGTGACACATCAGAATAATGAATGACATGAGCAAAGCTTGAGATGTTGAAAATGTATGGTAGATAAATGTTATACATGTTCTTTCTATTTCTTATAAAGAGAATAGATGAATTACTGTTCAATCATAGATATGTGTAATACTTTAAAAGATGAGAATGATCTAAACTGCTTATCCTCTGCTCAGTTTTATATTAATTAAACTACAATAATGATGTTTCTGGCGGAGAGTTATATCTCTCGCTGGGGCAATTTTCAATTGTCTCACCCCCGTGGGAACCAACATTTTTAGGTGGACGAGTGTGAAAGAGACTGATAATATCTTTCGGATGAAGAACATCAGCAGCTACAAGGACAGCAGTGACAACTCAGGTTGAGTGTGCTGTCTATCGTGTTTGGTAGATAGAAGTCCTATGTGTCGTCTCTGTACTCTCAGGTCCTCGGAGTTAGTACTTAGTGCTTTTAATGTATCATTTTGAGATTTTGGCTTGATGCCTCGAGGTTATTATGTTGTATGTGCTTAGCTTTTAACAAGGCAGTTGATGTTGTAACCCTTGAAAAGAGATGGTATAAGATATATACTTATGAACCATGATGTAAATGTAATACATTGGTTCTTGTTGAAAGAGTTTTCCTATGATTGGGTCTCTTTGAAAAAGGTTTTAATTTTTAGTGATTTTCTATAATCTGCTGCTTAGTGAACGCTTCCGCATTAGTTAATCTTGTTTTCACGAGACGGTCGTCACACCAACACTATGCTCAAAGTCATCCAAGGAAGGGTTTTTCTAATAAAGTGATTATTTGGGAAGATGGGACAAATATGGGAAGAAGGCTACAGAAGTAGTGAGTGGCATAAAATACTTTAGTTGGGGGTTTTCATGATTTCATTCTTATCCCACTTTTTGGAAATAGTAGTTGCTGGATCTAGGATGGGAAATTTGCTCTAGAGGGGGGTAGGTGAATAGAGCTAAATACACTTAAACAAAATTCATTAGACCTTAAAACTTATTTAACAATTTAAGGTTGCTAATTTGGAATTTAAGTGCAACTAAACATACATAGCAAGGATGAGAGAGATTGAAACAAGCACAAGAACACAAGCTATGTAGAGTGGTTCCAAACTCCAAACTAGGAGATTGTTAGTCCACCACCTAGAGAGGTAAACCTCTAGGATTTATTAACCATGTTTAATCCTTATATTCACTTATAAGAGTTACAACATATGACCTTCCTTTATTTTGAGACAAGGATACCCAAATTCTCCTTTGAGGGGAAGGGAGCCAACAACCTACCAAAGAGCTTACCTATCCAATCAAGAGTCTTCTACCTCACCAAGGACTTAGACACTTTGCAATGAGTCTTCTACCTTCACCAAAGACTTACCCACTCTTACACAAGTCTTTAGCCTTTGAGGAATTACCCATTCTTCTTGGATCTTCCGCCTTTGCTTCACCTTAGACAAGGAAAAGCTTTCACCATGGGACACCTTCCCTTCTTCTTCTTCTTCACCTCTCTTAGCCAAGAGAGAGAACCTTCATCTTCATGTTCATAGTAGAAATGAGAGATTGAGAGATGAGGGAAGTGAGATCCTCACAAGATATACATGTAGGACTAACTCTCTTACAAATCTCCTACTCACTCTAATGGATGTAACAAGTGATTAAGCTTAAAGAGAGAGAGAGAGAGGAGGCTGTATAATGCACTCAAGCATAGAATAGGGACCTTCATAGTGCTTGGATAATCATGGGATGAAGATCAAGGGGTCCTATTTATAGTTGGAGATGCCTACTAGCTAGTAGAAATGCTTAGGATGAATACTAGCCATTTGGGGGTGTTGCAACAGATATTTTTTTGAGTTTTACAACACTCCAATGACTAGAAACACCTTTTTTGCACTTTCCATACAATGCGATTGGTCAAGTTTGTAACTTGACTGAACGGATCGGTCGAGTTTGTAACTCAACCAAACCTGGGCATTTTCAAAATCCATCGAGGGATCGGTTGAGTTTGTAACTCGACCGACTAACAGCCTGTAATGAATTTTGAAAAATATCATTAAAGTGCTTCAATATACAATTTAGGTGCTCATTATTTTTGTAAGCTTAATTACAAGTCATAAAATAATTATAAGTGACTTACAACATGATTCTAATGTATTTACATCATATTCCACAAAAGTGCACTTGCATTGATTTTGACTTGTGTTTTCTCCAAGTTAGGATGAGCAAGATAGGGCATTTGGAGTGTGTTTATACCTAATATGAAATCACTCAAGTAGAGAATTGAACAAAAATAAATGGAATGGTTAGTCATCATCACAACAAGGGTTTAGCCAATTTAGACCTTTAGTCAACATTTACTAAATCGACATTGACTCAACATTCTCCCCCTTTTTGAAGATGACAAACCATTCCGTAAATGTATTGAAAGCATTTAAGTAAAAGCATACATTTGGACAAACCAAGGGGTTTAAGTAAAATTGAGTTCATATGACCCCCCTCAATTTATGCTCATGGAGTTCTCATACTCCCCCTCAATTGATGCTATTTCTCCTATACTATTAGCTTTCAAAAAATTTATAGAAACTATGTCTTCTACTCATATATGTTCTACATATATGTCTTCTCCCCTTAACATGTGACATGCCTTCTCCATGTCTAATATAATACATACCTTCTCCCCCTTTTTTATTTCAAAAAGTATGGGTTTGAAGAGCTAAGATAAAACATGTTAGATAAAGGAGATATCAAAAGTTAGAATGGAGAGTAGAAGAGAAACACTAGGGGCTTGTCCAAGCATAGTATATAAAGCAAATCAAGACATGCTTTTGAACAACCATAGATGTAATTCTAGCATATAATCAAGGTAAGGCTATGCAAGCAAGTAACTCAAGATAGTAAATATGCAATTCAAGGAACAAGTTTGAGCATAAAACTAGATACAAGCATAGCATATAGTTTAATACCACTTGATCAAGAAACTGAACAAGGCCAGAACTACATGTAAAAGAACAATTAATAGATGATATTTCAAGTTAGGACTACTAGAAGGATCTAGATCATAGAAAAAGATGCATAAGTTATAGAGCAAGCTATGAGAAGATGTATAGATATATCAAAAAAAAGATATATAGTTTCATAAGCATGCAAGGATATAACTCATTAGAAATTTTGCACCATTATCAAAAGATGATTACCACTAAGAGCCTCAAGGTTGTATCAAAACAAGATATACAACTAAATAAAATGTAGAAAGTTATGGCACAAAGAAAGTAATTTAAGACACAACCAAAAGATCTAAAGAGATCATCATCAAAACCTACACAACAACTCAAAACAATGAATTGCACGATGTAGGGATACCACTTGTGGGATACCAAAATTATAGCAATTGAAAGATTGAGTTGTATGCAAGATATATAATTTAAACCATGGCAATATGCATATATAAAGGTACTAAAGCGAGTGCCAAAGAATAAGGCTATTGGTTGAGAAAGTCTAGTTGAGAGGGAGATTCTCATCCAAAAGGCCAACTATATATTCTGTGCATAGTGTTGTTGGTAGAGTTCTGTGTTTTGGATATTCAACCAACAACAACTGATGACAACACCCATTGTTGCTTGTCAGTCGAGTTTCTAACAAGATTAACTTGACCGATACAATTGTTTTCAAGAGGCAGATATATTTCATAAAAACACATTTAGAGGCATGCTAAAAATATAAACCATATCCAAACATGCATAATCAAGTTAGTAATGCACTATGAAAGCATTTCAAACAATATTTGAGCAAGAGTGTAAATAGAATCACAAAATATCACTTTTGACTCAAAAGCCACATGCATAGTGCACACTAACTTGACAGAAACAAGTTAGGATTGAATATGAGCAAGAATAACATTACCTCTGTTCTTACCATTTTGTTTCCACTTGTTGCCACCCCATACACACTCACCTTTCTTCTTTTATGTGGATTGAAAAGCCAATTTGCAAATCCATATCTCAAGTCAATCTATTAGCAAGTGACCTACAAGAAGAAGGATGAAATGGTCCCCAATCATATTTTTGGGTCTGGAGGGGTTAGCTTAACAACCCAAGTCCTATCGCTCTTGGGTGCTTTCCTAAAAGGACAATAAGTAGAATAATGACCAATTTCATTGCAATGGTTACATGATCTCCTAGCCTTGGAACTAGAGCATTCTTCATTGAAATTTGAAGGTCCTTTGTATTTGTTGTTCCTTTAGATCGAATAAAGTCCGATACCATCTCTACTCATTTGTTTGGTAGTATGGTCTAGGATTTGACAAGATTCTTTTTATCATCTAAGAATCTTTGCATAGAAGATCTAAAACAATGATTATCATGCATAAGAGAATAAATAGTAGAAGACAAATGATTTATATTATCTCTTAGCATGCAAAAGATCATTTTATAGGCAAAGAGCTTTGTTCAAATAAGAATCTCTATCAATATGAAGATCAGCAATATTATTCTCTCTACTAGTAGATCTAGAATAAGATTCAAGGACATTGATTTCAGACAGCAAGGAAGCATTTTCATTTTCAAATAAAGTAATCTTAGAATGATAGATCCTACTTTCAGATTCTGAACCTTGAAAAGCCAAATCTTTGTTTTTGTTTTTAGATTTAATAACATTAATATCAAACATGAGAGAATTCACAATATTACTATGCTCTTCATTAGAACTATGCACAAGAGGTTGAGCTTCTATAAATCTAATCTTATCAAGCAAATTAGCATTTTTAAGTTTAATAGAATCTACTTGACTTAGATAAGCATTGTTTTCATCAAGCAAACAAATATTAGCATGTTCAAGATCATCTATTTCTACATGCAAATTATCAACAATTCTATCAAGCTTTTTTTTTCTTTTTAGAAGACTTAAGAGAGGCACAAGTAGCAAAAATAAAAGAAATTAAATATTCTTTATCTAAAAGTTTAGATTTGCCTCATTTGAGTCTTCATTTGTTGAGGCCATAAGTGCAAAATGACATTCTCCTTCATCACTAGAGCTTGCTCTAGGTCCTCAACTTGATTCTTCACTTGAGCTTGAGTTGGAGGAGTCACTTGATATTTTGTGCCATTCCTCCTTCTTCTTGTACTTCTCTTCTCTTGTGATGATGGATATTTTTGCCTTGTGGAAAATCTTCCTTGAAGTGACTCTTCTTTCCACATTTGAAGCACCATATGGAGGAGGAAGACTTGCCTTTATAGAGTGTACCTTTGGAGTACATGACATCTTCAACATGAGAGGATGGAGAGGCTTGACCAACAATAGCTTCAATTTGGGCCTTGATTTCAGCCTTCTTCAGTCTCTTGAGCTCCTTCTCTTCTTCTCTTTCTTCTTCATCTTGTTTGTCAAGTTTGACTTCATGGGCTTGTAGATTTCCTATGAGCTCTTCAATGGGGATATCACCAAGAGACTTTACTTCTTCACTGAAAGTCACCTTGAATTTCCACCTCTTAGGAAGAGTTCTAAGGATCTTTGAGTTAATCTCTCCTCTAGCCGTAGGATGACGTAGGACAACAAGATCTTTTACAATGGTGTTGAACCTTGAGTACATATCCGCCACCCTTTCAATCTTCCCCATCTTGAATTTTTCAAGAAGTCGTTTGAGAATGTAAACTTTGCTTTCCTTCACTTGGGTTGTCCCTTCATAAGTGATGCATAGCTTAATCCATACTTCATAGTGTAACATACCGAATCTCAAACCCTACCCTAGAACTTTGATCTTTTGGGTTTTTTCAAACAAGGTTGAGGTTAGGATGATCCTAATAATCTAATGTGTGAATAATGTAATCTAATAAATCATAAAATTCATTTGGTGATAATAAGATGATAAATAACTTAATTGAAAGAGTAATGTAGTTAATGGGCCAGATGTCAAATCTCATGTAATAAAGCCTCAAATTAAATAATAGACTCCAAATTCGTAATCTACACATCAAAATAAGCTTACATGTCAATTTTCATTTAATTTGGACAACCTTGAAATAATATGGTAATATTAAGAGAGAGAAATTGCCTAAAAAGTGTAATTAATAAATAAATATAATAAATAACTCCAAAAGAGGAAAATAATCTTAGATTCGTGATCTACATAATAAATATAGCCTTTGGGTGAATTTTCATCCAATTTGGAGAAAGTTTCCTTAAAAGGTAAAATCAGGAGAGAGAAAGTGTGTAGAACCTTCAAAATATTAATTAAATATTCAAACAACTCTAATAAGTAAAATTGATGGCAAATTCGTATTCAACACATCAAATATGACTTGAGGGTCAAGTTTCATCAAAATTGGATAATCCTAAAGCCATTAATGAAGAAGGAAAGAGAAAATGATATTTGATTTATTTAACACATTAAAAGTTTCCAAAAATGAAATCTAATTTTATATTCGGAATCTACATGCTTTAATTAATCTCTGTGCAAAATTTGGTTTAATTTGGATAATGATAACACCCTAAAGCGAGGAGAGAGAAAAAGGTACATTTATTTGACTTCACTTTGTTTAATTTGATTGGGCCTTGATTTAAATGTCACGATTTCCTGATTTTATTTATGCACCGAGTGGCGATGACTGCTGGATCAGTTTTGGACGGCATCGGGGTCGTCTCCTACCTCGAGTAGGAGACCGATCAGGCCGTGAACAGTAAGTGGATTTCCATATCCACGTATCTTCCTCGTTTTTAATCATTTTCTTCCGATTTCTTTTCCAGTAGTTTCCTTTCGTTGTTCCGCACAAAATGAGCCATAACTCATGCGTTTTTATGGAGAGTTTGGGAATCACCCAAACCTTGGCTCCCAGGGCTCTCGGCCATGATAGGGTTTGCTCGAGCCTGACCCTTCCCCCTATAAATAGATATACCCTTGGTTTCGGAAGACCTTGAAAAACCGGTTACACCCATCAATTTGTTCGGACGTTTCATGTACAACTGCCGCCTACCTGTTCTTCTCTCGAGGCTTGTGGCGGTGCTCTAGTCCTCCTCATGGTACCAATGTAGTAATTTCTTGCACCGGTTCTTTGGAGGCTTAGGCTTGGACCTAGATGTGACCCTGGATCGTTTGACTCTGAAGTTGAGGTATGTTGCATCTCCGATTATTCATGTTGAGCAATTCTTCTCTCTTATGTATGATTGCATCCCACATTAATTCTATATTAAGCAATTTCTTTTTCGTCTCTCTTGATGTATGATTGCATCTCCTATTAATTCTATATTGAGCAATAGTTGTCTCTTGATGTATGATTGCATCTCCTATTATTTCTATATTGAGCAATAGTTGTCTCTTATGTATGCTTGCATCCCATATTATTCTTGTTGAGCAATTATCCTATTTTATTCTTTCTCTTGGTCCTATGGACAATAGCCTATACACATTGGTCTTTTCTTTTGAAATCATGCTTCATGTGAAGTATCTTATTTTGTTATTGACCTTATGATCATGGATATTCTATTGGGATCTTATCTTGTTGCCTTGGTGCAAGTTGGACTTTTGATATTATATACCCACTGTGATGTGGATTCTTACTTGGTGATATATGCCCACTTTGAAGTGGATTTGCTTATAAGTTTGTGTTGTCCATTGTGTGATGGCAACATTGTTTATTATGACTATACTTTTCTACTTGCCTCTACATTAACATGCTATGTGATTCAGTAGCACTAGAGTAGTATACTTTCATTGGTTTTGTCTCATTATGCAACATGGCAACATTGTGATATCTTTGGGATGGTGGATGTGTGATTCCCCATACCCGGGAAGGATGTGTGATTCCTGTCCCATGTTATATATATTTGGATGGTGGATGTGTGATTCCCCATGCCAGGGCAGGATGTGTGATTCCTGGCCCATGTACCTTTAGGGCAAGATGTGTGATTCTTGGCCCATGTCCCACCAGGTTCAAGATGTGTGATTCTTGACCGCCATTGTTATTTATATTGTTCTAGGGCTATGCTTATCTCACATGCATGCAGGTTGATGATGATATGTGCTTTGTTTCCCACCATGGTAGTGGATGTTTATATTGATAGCACATTCTTATTATTTGTTGGTTATGGCAAGTATTCCTTTTTGTTATGATCTTCTCTCTTGATACCCGATTGGGTGGTACTTATCTTTTGCATGGGAAGCCTTTTTATTTTGATGTCCCTATTTCCTTATATTGCTCAAGTTGCTTTTTATTATGCACATACCAGCCTTTGCTGATGTCTCCTTTGTTTCTCTTTTGCTGGGGTATGCTTCCAACCCTAGGTGGAGGACATGGATGGCAAGACGTGTTGACCTAAACTTAGCTTGAGATGTTGAATCCTGGAGACAAACTTGAGGTGGTTTAGATTCCCTCTACATGGATCCTTGTGATGTAAGTTTAAGTTTGTAACCCTTTGTTTTATAATTGAATAGTCAAATATTTTCTTCCGCTGCTATACATTGGTCTTTTGATTACCATTATATAAAGATTTGAAAATTTTACACCCACTCCATCACACCTTTTGAGTGTGTTTGGATTGGAGGTTCTATTGTTCAAATTTTTAGTAAGGAAGTGGTTTCACTTCTTTACACATAGGCTGTCTCATAAGAGAAAATCTGGTTGAACTCAGTAGGAGACATGGAGGCATAGAGGATGTTGATGGCTCTTGCATTCAAATTTGCTTTCTTCAAAGTAGCCTCATCCCATTCTTCTATCTTTTTCTGCGGTAGCTTGTATGGACGGTCCACCATTTACCATAGCTCAAGACTTGATCCTTGCATGTAGAGCTGTAGCCTTATTTTAGAAAAAATTGCTCCCATCAAAGATTGGAATGTTGATGCGGTATCTTCCACTATGATAGTCACCCATCTTCTCCTACTTGTGGAAGTATGCTTAGAGAAGACCCATTCTGATACCACTTGTTGGATCTAGGATGGGAGATTTGATCTAAAGGAGGGGTGAATAGAGTTGAATGCACTTAAACAAAATTCATAAGACCTTCAAATTATTTAACAAGATAAGGTTGCTAATTTGGAATTTAAGTGCAACTAAACATACATAGAAAGGATGAGAGAGATTGAAACAAGCACAAGAACACAAGCTATGTAGAGTGGTTCCAATATCCAAACTAGGATATTTTCAGTCCACTACCTAGAGAGTCCAACCTCTAGGATTTCTTAACCATGTCTACTCCTTATATTCACTTATAAGATTTAAAACATATGACCTCCCTTTTACGGGACAAGGATACCCATCTTTCCCTTTGAAGGGAAGGGAGCCAACAACCTACTAAAGAACTTACCTATCCAACCAAGAGTCTTCTACCTCACCAAGGACTTACCCACTTTTCAATGAGTCTTCTGCCTTCACCAAGGACTTAACAACTCTTACACAAGTCTCCATCCTTTGAGAAATTACCAAATCTTCTTGGGTCTTCCACCTTTGAGTTCACCTTAGCCAAGGAGCAGCTTTCACCAAGGGATGCCTTCCCTTCTTCTTCTTCTTTACCTCTCTTAGACAAGAGAGAGAATCTTCATCTTCATCTTCATCTTCATGGTATAAATGAGAGATTAGGAGGTGGTGGAAGTGAGAGCCTCATATGATATACATGTAGGACTATCTCTCTTACAAATCTCCTACTCACTCTAATAGATGTAGCAAGTGATTAAGCATAGAGAAAGAGAGAGGAGGCTATAGGATGCACTCAACCATAGAATAGGGACCTTCATAGTGCTTGGATAACCATGGGATGAAGCCCAAGGAGTCCTGTTTATAGTTGGGGATGCTACTAGACATTAGAAACACTTAAGGATGAATAATATCCTTTTGGGGTATTGCAACAGATATTTTTTCGAGTTTTGCAACACTCCAACGACTAGAAATACTTTTTCTACTCTTTTCGTACAATGCGATCGGTTGAGTTTGTAACTAAAAAAATGGATCGGTCGAGTTTGTAACTCGACTGAACCTAGTAATTTTCAAAATCCATCAAGGGATCGTTCGAGTTTGTAACTCGACCGATTAACAACCTGTAATGAATTTTGGAAAATGTCATTAAAGTGCTTAAATATTTTATTTAAGTGCTCTTGATTTTTTCTAAGCTTAATTACAAGTCATACAATGATTACAAGTAATTTAAAACATGATTCTAATGGATTTACATCATATTCCACAAAAGTTCACTAGCATTATTTTGACTTGTATTTTCTCTAAGTTAGAATGTGCAAGATAGGGCATGGAGTGTGTCTATACCTAATCTGAAACACTCAAGTAGAAGAAATAGACACAAATAAATGGAATGATTAGCCATCATTAAAACAAGGGTTTAGTCAATGTATACCTTGAGTCAACATTGACTAAATTGACCTTGAGTCAACAATAGTTAATGATCCAAATTGTGATTGTGTTATTATCAAGTTTGTGAAGGTCAATGCTAGGAAGATGGAGTGTTGATGGAGTCACCATGATGCGGCATGACAAGTTTCAACTTGTAACCCCATTGGATCCTAATGTAACTACAATAAAAAATCTTCATTAGTAATAACCGTCACAAGATGGAAAATAATATAAAAACCATTATGTCATTAACTATGGCAATCTGTTGGCTAGTTGAAAAGGAAAAATACTTAGTCCTTAGAGAATTGGGTCAGGTTGATTCCTAGTCTAAGTGACCTGGTTAAGATTGTGAATTTATCTTATAGAGATATGGTGATCCTAAGACTAATAAAAAAGGCAGTACATAGGTTGACATTTAAGTACTATTATCAAAATTTCTTTTCAAACTTTTTCTATAATGCTTAAAGCATAAGCTAGAATATTTGATTTTCAATCCAAAGTCTATCTGCTAAGGTTTAAGATTTAGGTCAATTTTATGAAAATATTTCTAAGGATATTAATTATTAAAATAAAATAAGGTTTTTCTTTATATCTTATAAGTCATCAACTCATTCTTATATTTAAGGAAAGATTTTTCCAATTACTTTATTTTAGATTTGCCTAGCCACAAAATATGATTGAATCATAAATCTTGAATATCTGACAGGTAGTTGAACTTGGATCTTAGGTTACTATATTGTTAAGGAGAGTAAAAGCTTGACACAATAATATATGATATACATTTCCTTGCATCCTACTAAAGTTTTAAATTTTTTTCCTAAAAGTTTGGTCTCGCTGAAACTGATCAAGAAAAACTTCAACTGGATGTGTAGTTTCAATTCCTAAGCATGAGTCTTCCACTCTATAGTGGCTCCACTTGATTTTTTCCTAATGGATTTTCTTGTTTATGAGTTCCTTAGTTTAAAACTTGTAACTATATCGATATTCTCAAGATAAGAAAGATTTTCTTACACTTACAAAGTTTCATTGTTCAAGACATTGCATAATGCTTGACCTTAGAAACATGGAAGATATTACACATGAAACTGTGTTTCTGAGGGTAAAGAAATCTTATAAGAATATTCATAAATACGTTCCAACACCTTAAATGGGATGACATATCTTAGAATGATTTCCCCTCTATTTTGCTATTACTCAAAGAGGAACTTGTTTTAAGAAAGCACAATCACATGGTTTGAACTCTATATCAAACCCATGAGAATCTATATAAGAACTTTGATGATCGTAGAACCTTTTAAACCTTTGTTTGGTTAGATCCACCTTATTAGATATACTTGTAGTTCTTCTAACACCAACAAAAGTTGTTTTTATACTTCATTCTAGATGTACATGGTTACGTAGAGAGTCTCATATAAGGGCATACCAACACATATTCGTTTATGTTGCTATATGAAAATTCTATTAACACTAAGTAGTGATCAAAATTGCCTCTAGAATGACAAACAAAATCCATTAAGTGACACTTAAAAATTTGAATTGTTCATTGAAATTTCTCACATGGCTATAGATGGTAAGTTGTATTAAACTAAAAATCGTCCCTAATTCTTACTCAACCTGCCTCAATAGATGACAAGTGAACTTATGATCTGGATTTGAGAAAATGGTAGTTGGTACTCTATGAAGCATGATAAATATGTAAAATATATATCTCTACTAGCTAACAGACTTGTGATATTATCTACATTGACATTAACCATGCAAATTTGGTCAAATGACAAGGTACATTCCAAACAAAATCACATCCATTGTAGTCTTGTATGAATTATATATTAAAACCATGATGATTTGTTCCCACTACCACTTGATGATTGCTAAATTTTCTAACAAACCATCTTATAGTTGGTTCTTGGCCTTCATCTATTGTAATATCATACACTTAAAGATAATATGACCAATGCAAGTCTTCATTCATTTTTACTAGAGTGCCTCTATAGGCCCTTATATAGTTTGGTATGACCATAATTTATATTATATCTAAACCCATGTTCTTCCTACTAATTCATGGTCTTTGATTCTGACACTTTAGATACCTAGATGCAATGCTAACATATTTTTCTTGAAACTATTCCAAATACTAAATATGTTTGAAATTTTACAATAAATGAGTATTTTATTCCAAACTAGGGCTAAAGTGTTGTTCCTCAAGTATTTAATAGAAAAGTCCTAAAATTATGTATTTGTTATATAGTCTAATTCAATATTCTTCTATATGTCTAGATAGACAATATCTTAACTTATTCCATTTTGTAGCATGTTTAGATGCAAACATCCACTTTTTTCGATAAGAGATTTTGCTTGTGCTTCACTATACAAGGCAATAGACGCTTGTGATTTCATAGACTTTAATGTACTCTAGACATCTTCTCTGCACATGACTTAGATCCTTTTAAGTCAATATATGTTTTAGGCTCTTATGACTATTATATATGTCAAAAGTGTCCCCATACATACATCATCCTTAGATTTTTATGGAATATATTATCATATCTAAATCCATACATTTCCATATACTTGATAATCATGAACCAATACGGATTTTGATGCCCATATATTACATATATATAGATTCAATCAAGTTGATCCATTTCCCTGTACTTGATTATCATCAACCAAGTGGTAGCAAACCAAAGCAAACATATGGACATGTTCACATAAAAGTAGATTCAACTTTAGATATGGGGATAACATTAGTTACTTGAATCTAACATAAGGCCCTAAAGTTCCCAGTATAATGAGAAATCACAAATATCTCTAGACTCCATATGATACATCCTAAGGGGTCTTAGGAAATAGCTAGACATTATATGATATGCTTAATAATACAAATGACCATGTGACATTTTATTGTACAAATCATCAAACATTTGAGGTGATATGAAATTTTATGGTTGACTTTTATTCTAAGAGTTCTTGGAGTAGTGATCCTAATCTTTGCTGTGATCAAAACCAAACTTTCAAACCCAAATAGCACTTTATGCAGTTGCAAAGAATCTATAACCCATAATGTTTGTATTTCTAATATACACTTGATAAATGAATATTCAATATACTTAAGTTGCATTCTCATACTTGATTTGCATCCCAATTACTAGTTATCCTTCTTTTTGGTTCCTTTTAGGTCTATTCAGTCTTGAGATATTTTACAATGTTTTATAATGAACACCATTCATTTTCTCTTGTTTAAAAGGTCAAGTGCAACACGATTAAGATGCTTCTTATATGATAATACACGGGAACTCCTATCAAAGTTCATTATATCTATTGGATCATGCAAATATCAAAGTCTAACTTGAATGTTGGCTCAATAGTCGTAATTTCTAATAAATCCCAGAATAAGATAGCTTGCTATTTGCTATCAGATTAGCTCGTGCAAGGCCCAATTGAAGGAGCCCGTGAAGGTTGATTAAGGAGTAGCCTTTTGACACCCTATCATACCAAACGTTTAGGTGCTGCAATGACCATGCATTGATCACATTGGTGAGCAACTATGCAAGTGACCAAGTTTTGCTGTTCATTGTCCAATAATATTCTGCAACAAGGCAACCCTCCTTGACAGTCGTGCCTTGCTCAACCAAAATTCTGGCTCCTAATAGCCTCTGCCCTATTACGCAAGTAGGCTTCATAAGGTAAGACTTGACAACCAACCCTCTCTTTCTCTCTCTAACTCCCGTAGTTGCTCACTCTTCTGCTAATCAACCATTGCTAATTGATCTGGTGGTAGTGAACTCTGGCAGCACCAGTTCAGCCATGGTCAACGACCTTCATGCAACCGAGCCCCACCTCAATCGACATATGCAGACCCACGAAAACATCATGCTCGATAGCTTATGGCTGCCATTAAATCATCGACCATGTATCAGTTAACCACCAAAAAACTCCCACATGCATGCAACCACTTAAGATTGAGCAGCTGTAATCTAAGTGCTACCACACACAATGATTAACCGACACACTACTGGTCATACATACCTCCCCGCGTTGATCAACCAGTGCTATACCACTCCATCCATGAGCACCCTGGTCACCATGCACACTCAAATATTGGTGTCAACAACAACTGAACGAGTGCATTGACCAAGAGAGCAATCAGTCACCGTTGATCGAGTAGCCCATCATCCAACCCATGCCGCCATGCAACCACTTTCATTTGACAACCACCTATGAGACTGCCCACCATGCAAGCACACCGATATCATCTATTAACACCATGTTTTTGTCATTCGTTCAACAATCGAGATTACATATGCACTCTAGCTAATGATGGAGTTCATCATAGTTGTTATGCTTTTCCCCCCATAATTTTAAGCTATTTTATCCTCTCACTTCACCTATATGTAACATTTCATGGGTTTCCATACAAAAGGTATTTTTTTCTAGACTTAAGATGCAATTTTTCCTTTAATTCGATTTCCAATTAGATTCTTTTCATAAATTTCCTAGTTGAATGATCCTAAATAAAATATTTAATTTTTAAAGTCTTGTGGATATTCAATGACCGATATCTTCACAAAAATCCACATATATTTTGATAATAATTAAGACTTAATCCTCAAGTTTCATGTGCTTATATTTCTTTAACTTTTTTATCAAGCTTGATTTCACGTATGACAAATACCGCAATTCAAACATTTTTATCCAAAAGTTCCTAAAAGTCAGAATAAAGAACTTCATTTATTTATGCCCAGGGACATTGGCATATTCAACCCATCCATCAGAAGCCATATGGCATAAATACACATTCCACCTTGTGTCGCCCCCGTGGATGGAAATAATCCACAACCATATTCTAGAATCTTCCACTCAAACCCCAGACCCTAATCCTGTCCCCATAACCATCTATTTTTTTACACCTTTTGACTCTTTTCAAAAAGAGAGCCAACAACCACCCTCTTTACTTTTATCCGCTCAAGTAACTAGAGGATCCTTCCTCTACAACAACTACTTTTTCAACACCGTTAGAATACATAACCATAACTGTTTACCTTATTATGATCTGCAACAACTCCTTGTGAAATTTTAACTATTATGGTCATAATCTCATAATTTCTTTATTAATACATGATTATTTAAATTCTTAGTGATAACTACTTAAATACTCATCCATATCAGTTGAATGATCTAGATCTTCCTTCATGTAATTTAATGAAATATCTTGCTTGATTTATTTAACCTAATAGATGGAATCTTGCTCATACCAAATTGCACTCTTCTCTTGTCTTTTATCATTTATCATGCTTTGGTCCCAACCACCCATGATAGACTCCTCCATAGAAGATCCTAAGGCAATTGGAACCCCATAACCTAAAAAGAAATTAGGATCTTTAGAAAAATGGCAAGAAAGAAACAATAATTTTGAACCCCAATATCTACAAATAAAAATCACCCCTTTTATAGTTTTTCACTTTGTTTTATTTAACTAAACTGGAACCAATATTTTTACTTGAGAATAACAAAAAGAAATATTATATATTATTGAGCGATGGAAGGGTGACTAACACCTTTCCCACTCATAATAAGACCATCCAAATTCTACATATGGCAATATTTTCCTTTTCTTTATCAACCCCCAAGTGGATTCAAATTTGATCTTTCTACATTTCCCCATAGGGTTTAAACACGATACTCATTTACCCTATCTTTTGTAAAACATGATGGCAACTCTGAGATTTATATTCTATTATTTTATTGTGTTTTCAACAACCACCAACTTAGATTCCTTATAATTTTTTTCTCTAGTAGGTAAAACAAGTAGGCAACTCTGCTCGGGACATAGATGATAGTTAAATTTTTTCATTATCTTGAAGTTTCTATTGGATCAGGTTTATGTTTTGTAATGGTATTAGTACTAAAATGTTTATTAATCCACTACATTTTGAACTTGCTAAGGAGGATGGGACAAATAGATAGCCTCCTGTCCCATCCCCCAAAAAGGACTGTAGAATCGATGATTCTGCTAGTCCCCCACATGGTCCAGAATCTGAGATTCCACAAGTGCATGTGGTTCCTATGATTGTGTTCTCTTTTTCATATTTCCCCTATCAATCTGATGTCGATTAGGGTTTCTAATATGGATCTTCTTTCCTATATTTGTTCTTGTTTTTAATGTTCATAGTAGCCTTCTGAGGGCTTGCTCCTCACTTCCTAATTTGGGGTCTTGCTTTCGCTTCCTAAATAGTCTCTTATTCTTCCCAATCAGTGTTTTTGTTCATTACTTCCTAATTAGGGTTTTCTTCTGCCTCTCTTTTAGGATTTCTCTTCCTCCACAAATTATAAAATAGAAATAAAAGGATAAGAGTGATCTTTCATATGAGCAATGTACTTTCTTACCTAATGACTACATGATTGATTAGTTTCATGTATAGTTTAGTTTCAGAGAAGGAATTGCATGTCCACAAGGGGATCTCCACATGCTCTTTACCTTCCATATCTTTCTATAATGGAACCACACTCACAAATATAAAAGCTTTTGTGCACTATACACATCCCATGCATCTATGCAACATACACCAACACTCACATTGGATTCCTAAACGAGACTCGGGGGTGTTAGTAAAGTTACCAATGCAAAAAATTGCTAGACATTCAAAGGCCTTGAGGACACCTCTCTGCTAGCACTAACAGTTGATTGCGACCATCATAGTCATGAGATATTGGGAGCAGTACCTAAATTTGATGAAATTGAGTTACCCCATGATGAGTGCCATCACACAAAATTTAATGACCCGCCCTTCCCATAGGTGTTATGCTTGATTAAAGATATCAAAGATATTTGAACTCATGGGCTAAAAAGAGGGGGTGGGTGGGTGGAGTTTGAACTTCTATAAAAGCAACTTTAGCTTGTTGAATGATTTATAGGTTTCTAAGATTTTTGATTGATTGTTGAACTCTAAGATGGTTGTGTGCTTCACATTTTAAGATTGTGATCACCTATCCTATTTTTCTCAGGTCTTACTAACGTTTTTGTGGGTAGGATACCAATCTTTTCAATCTCAAACAATATCAAACAACATCAAACAATCTTGAACAATCTTAAAAAACATTAAAATATATTTACAATATAAACAGTCTAAAATGATCTCAAAAAAGTTGAAGAATTATTTCATACTTTAAAAATATCAAAAAATTAAATAATTATTCCAAAGTTTAAAAAGCTCAAAAAAGTTGAACAATCTTTTTAAAATGGAACGATACTTTCAAAATCGACCAATATTTGCATTGTTGAACAATCCAAAAAAAGTTGAACAATCTTTTCAAACTATAACAATCTTTTCAAAGTTGAACTGTCTCAAAAACGTTAGACAATATTTTCAAAGTGGAACAACCTTTTCAACGCCAAAAAACATTTTCAAAGTTGATCAATCTTTTCAAAGTCAAAATATCTCAACAAACTTGAAAAATCCTTTAAAAGTTGAACAATCTCTTCAGGGTTGAACAATCTTTTCAATCTTAAACAATCTCAAACAATCCTTTGATTCTTGAGCTATCTCTTGTATACAACCTTTTCATGTTAATAATCTTCTCCAATCAATTTGAAACCATCAACCATACTCGACAATCTGACCGATCAATCTCCTCACCTACCCTAAGCCGCTAGGCTGTCCAGATTCCATCACATCACCTTATGAATATTTTGCAGCCTATAGGCTACCGCTAGGTTGCTAAAATTTACTCGTACTCCTCGTTTCATCTTGGATGGTTGAACTTCAACTTTCTGTGGCCTACATTACTGTGGAATGCTACTAAATTTATCCCTCAAGACATCATATGTGATCTTTTTGACATGCCAAAAGAATTTTGGTCTCTTCTCATGATCCACCAATCATGTGATACATGGAAAAAGGTTGCTAAAATTCCTTCAAAACTTGGAAGGCTCTTCAAGCTGTGCACATGATGATGAACAAGCCTAAACGTCCAATCGATTCAAGGGAAAATTTAAAAAAAATCTCAACCTCTTGCTTCCCAAACTTTAACATTATGTTGAAAGGATGCTTAATTTCACTTGCAAACTATGGGATTTCAAAAGCATATCACTTCCAACTTCATATCATACCTACATGTAGGACTAATATCCACCTCCTTGAAGGTCCTCCTAACTCATCTTGATCCTTTAAAGATAATGCCTCACAATTATGTTGTAAGGCTACTCAATTTTTGATCTTACATCTAACTTTAACTCATGATTAAGTGGCTAATTCTTTTTTTAAACATTTCAATCCTATATAACTTAACAAGATATTACCTAGTAGCACACAGATTAACCATGTCTGGCATCAATGGTCCTAGACAAGGACCTAAAAACTAGACCAGTAGACTACTTTTCCTTTCATGATATATGGTCCTAGATTACAACCTAAAGTTGGACCACCATCTGCTCTATACTTCCCTATCATAGGGTGGTTCCTAAAACCCTAAGGGAGGCTCCGCCACTATCACCTTGATCAAAAAGGGGGAGGAGGTCCAAAAAAGAATTAATCAAAATCAAGTAAGAGCTGGGATGTCAAGGATGTCGTTGAGGTCCCTAAAAAATCTAAACCTCTTTAGATGATGATGCCTTGGGAGGGTATATGGTTAATGAGTTGCTATTCATATCCTTAAATAGGATACTTCAACCTTAACTAATCCCCTGGAACCCAATTGCACCCTTTTCCTGGATAGTTATCTCATGAACCCTCCTCCAAGGAGATTTAGATCCCGCATGCTATGCATATTGAATGATTACTCATTTAAAGTCTCTAGCCCTAAGCTAGTCACCTTGTCCTTTTTGGCATCCTAACTTCACCACCATTAGCACATAATTTTACAACTCATATTATCATGAGGCTAATAGGTGCATCTCATGTTAGAGTTGAAGGAATCCTTCTATCTAGCCTGAGTAGGGGCATGCACCATTCATCCACCTTTCAACCCTACAACTCATTTCCAGGAGTTGCCCATTTAGAAGATTTTGGAAGTCCAAGGAGTATCCTTTTTGTCTCTCCTAAATAATGTAGAAGTCCTTTTACATTTTGATTGATAAATGCATGCACAAGGATTTATCCTTATGTACAATATATAAGTATATTCTACACCAAAACTTGTGTTTAAACCTCTGTGACCTAAATTCCAGTCATTAAATGAGCTAACATGAGTCCATATTTCACTCACTCTTACAAAAAATCAAGTGAGATGCCCAAATCAAGCAATGTTGACAAACAATACGAATTGAGGGATAGAGGAGGTTCTAAAATGAGTAATAAAGACAAACTTGTTGAAGGGGAAAATCTTAAAGATGCTACACATGTGCCAGAAACTCGATACCCATAGAGGTCTTGCAAGAAGACATCTTGGAGCATCTAAGCAATATTCCTTACATGCCTCCATTCAACTTTATCCAAATGGAAGGCATATACCATCTTGGATCTTTAGTCCATGGGGGGTCAGTATGCAGTCCTACAACAAATTCCTTTCCATACATAATCTATGACGCGTATCTTATTTTGCTTCAATAGATAATTTTCATTACTTAGGGTTATTTTCATCTTATACACATATGTTTTGCAACTAATATGGCTGCTTGAAGTTCCTAAAATAATCAAGAAGGTATTTCATATAAGTAGCAATGTATTTATATTGCAATTGGATAGCTATTTAGAGGAAGAAAATATCTCAATATCAAGATCAAATTCAACCAACTACTAAGAAAAATAGTAAAATATATATCAAGAACATTATAATGATGATATTGTACAACAAACATATATACATATACTTCATTTGTATATCATAACATGTGTATGTCAAATAAATACCTATATATAGGGTCAGGGGTCCATAAAAAAACTTAAGGTGACATTTTTGTCAAGGCACACCCCCTTGGGGCGCCTTGCCGCCTAGGCACTCACCTTGACAAATACGCGATCACCTCCATATTACACTATGCATGTGAGGACCATATGGGATCCCACCACATGTATACATCAATCAGTTAATCACAATAAAAGCGTTAGTGATACCTATGATCACAACCAACAAAGTGGACACAATCCTAGATTATGACAAATCCTCTCATACTTGAGATTCTACACATATAGTTAGAGGGGAAGGATGGAGGAAAAACCTCCAAAAACGCTTTCCATTTCTTGATAACTTCAAAATGTTAAAATTACATAAATACTTGGGGAAGGGTGATCCACTCTCCCATGTCAAGTCATACTGATATGACATGGTAGAGGTGCAAGACAAAGACAAGGTCTTGACCCAATGTTTTACTTATACTATAAGGCCCCTGACCTATCTTTCTGGTTGATCTTGCTTTCTTAGCATAATTATATGCTCAAAACCTTAATCTAACCTCATGATCATAACATGTCACATGCTTATGTTTCTAGTGTGGTCCAGTTTGGATGCTGTTTGAGCTAGTTATACTTATATGTGCTTGTTTTAGACCTAATTGCCATTTATCCTTTCTTAGGGCTTTTCTTGCAGTTTGTCACATGCTTATTTTTCCTCTCATGTTTTGACATGATGTTGGAGACAGTGGCAGCCCAAAGTATCCTTGTGGTACCTTGGGTTGATAAGGTGGCATGCTATTTGATGTTTAGGGTTTGTTTGGATGTTCTAGTTGGATGGTTAACCTTGGTGTTGAGTCATCTTGTTTTAGCGATCGATGGGCTTCCATTGGACATATGTTTCAATGGTAGATGATGTTTTGAGAGTGCCTAGTGGTCTTGGCAGTCGATGAGGCCCATGTTTCCTCTTCGGGTCACCAAGGAAAGCCCTAGGGTTTAGTTCTATTCGTTCTCTATGTCTGGACCTTGTGTGGTCGCTATGATTTCACATCGGTCTCTATGCCCACCTGGACAAGTGAGGTCATTGGTTTTCTTTGTTTTTATCACCTTGTTTCATGAATGAGCTTAGTGCTTGCATGGACGAGATATGGTGGACAAGTGGCACATGTTTTCATGACACCTAACCCCCCTCTCTCTTCCTACCCTTGCTTATATAAACCTCTCTTCTTGCATGCAACTAAACCCTTTGCACCCCTTTCTTTATCTCTTCTTGTTTGGATCTCGTCCCCACTTGTTCTTGGTGGTGCTTGAGCTTGGATAAGGTGGAGCTCTAGTGGTCGATCCATCTTTCTTGTGAGATAGGGTTTTGGAGCAACCCTTCTTTGGTGATTGTTTGGTGTTCCTTGATCTTGGTATGTGATCTACCTCTCCTAATCTTCATATTTTTGCTATCCTACCTCTTTTCCCTCTCTTCTTGACCGAACCCATGGTTCTCCATGGTGGTTCTTGAAGTTGATCTTGAGGAACTTCTCTCTTATTGGCCGAATCCATATTCTTGATGGTAGTGCTTGAGTTGAGCATTGAGAACTCTTTCTTTTCTTTTTATCCTAGGGTTTTGCTTTCCATCTTGTGCTCCTTTTACCTAGGATTTTTTATTCTCTCTTTGAGGTGGTGCTATCTTGGGACGTGGAGGTGATCAAACTAGGGTTTCTTCTCTCTTCTTGGCACTCCTTTCTGTTGGAGTTGATTCATCCTTGTGAAGGTGAGTTATATAACTTTCATCTCGATTATTGTTGCACTTACTTTGCATGCAAGTAATCTATCCTAAAAAATGTGGTTCTAAGTAGGATGGCTATTATACTTATGATCTAAGGTTTTTGTTCTATTGTGATCTTGAATAAATAAACCCCTCTTTGATGAAACCCTAATCTTGTACTCAAAATTTTGTTTGATGTTGGAGGTTGTGATCCTTGCATGCATGTGCTAAACATTTGTTTCTTCCTCTTTATCAATGTTTTGTTTTCTTATTTAAGGATGGAGGTTTTTGATACATGCATGTTGGTAAGAAACATTAATTTTCTCTCTCTTGATTCATGGTTTTGCTTTCTCTCATGTTGGTGGTCAAATTTAGGGTTTTAAGCTTGATTTCCTCCATGCGTTTTGCTCCTTGGTGGTTTCAGTTCCATGGTGATGTTCAATCTGTTTGACCTTGTGATTGATGAGTTTTATCCCTCTTTATGATCCCAGGTTGTGGCCTATGTGGTCGATGACATTTTGAGGTTATATTGGTCACTAAGTTTCTACACCATGATGGTCGTTGAAGTGGTTTTGTATCTTATGCGGTCGATGACCTTTGGTGACATATGGGTTTCTAAGTCCTGACCTCTTGAGTGGTCACTGAGGTGACCAATCTCTTTGGTTTATGAAGATGATGTCACTCTCTTCCATCACTAATGTGATGGTTTCCCTTCATTTAATGAAGATGTTGATGTTCTCTTTGGTTGTTGAGATGTGTGACTTAGGTTTTCTCTTCGGTCTATGACACCTATGATTCTATGCGACCAATTGTGTCTACTGGTTCTTATGGTCATGATGTTTTGATGAATCTATGTTGGGGGTGCTTGACCTAAAGTGCTTCCAAGAATGTTGGAGAGAATGATAATTAGGGTTTACATCTATTTCTAATTTGAAATATCTAATTTGGTTTTCTTTGTTATACCTCTACCTAATTTGAGTACATGGTGATAAAGCTTAGATTGCTTGAGTAATTAGCATGTTGATAGAGTACTTTCTCTCTCCTAAACTATTGTAGCCCTAAATGGCTGATATATGAACATCATGGTACAAAATGTAAGATCATGTTTGTTCCTATGTAATACATGTGTGGTGGTAATGATGTGCCATGATGAGACATGGAGAGATAATAATGATCTTGCTGGGAGCAATGCAAATGGTCTTATGATTTTGGCAGTGGATTTGTTCCCCATTTGAGGTAATATCCTTAATGTGATGTGATAAGGTATTGATATCCCATGATGGTGTGATGATATTGGTGGACCCATGTGTAACAATGAACAATATCATGTAGTGATGTGATAAGGTTTATGTTTTATTCATTTTATATCTCCTGAAGTTGAAATATACCTTTATCTTTGTAGATTTTTTTAGGGGTTTCTTATAACTAGTTTGATGGAGTTAAAAGATACTGAATTGGCTCTAACTAATCAAGTGAAACCCTACTCATGTATTTTCAATGGCCATAGATCTATTCCAGTGTCAGGACTTGTTGGATGGTGAAATGAGTGTTCCTAAGGGAAACTCAAAGTGCATACTGTTTTGTATACAAGGTGCAAGTGACTACGTGTCCTTGTCCTCTTGCCCCCAGGAGTTTTTGAGGATGGATACGTTCATACCTCGGTGTGAGGATGGGTACGGTCATGTCTTGGTGATTGTATATGTAATGTGATTGGAGGACAATTGCAGTTGTACCTTAGTGGTAGGGTTTCGTACCCTAGTGTCTAGCACTGTGACCTGTACCAAGGCGGGATAGGTGTTTTTAGCTTGATTATATATCACTGGTGTCAGCTTGACTGATATTTCACTGCGGTGTTCACTCATACTGACTGAGTGGGGAGAAGATCTTAGATTTTGGCTCTTCCTTGATCTCATATGGAACTGATTTTGTAGCAGTGGTCAGTTGGATTTGAGTGGTACGACTCCAATTCTTAGTGCAGTAATAAAAGACTTAATACAACCACCATACAAGTTGGCAACAATAGAGATTCAGGAGTTGAAGAAGAAGTTGCAAGAATTTCTAGAGAAGGGTTTTATCAAACCAAGCACTTCCCCTTGGGGTGCTCCCGTGTTGTTTGTGAAGAAGAAGGACAGTTCTATGAGGATGTACATAGATTACCAACATTTGAACAAGGTCACTATCAAGAATAAGTACTCATTTCTGAGCATAGATGATTTGTTCGATCAACTGAGAGGTGTTGTAGTGTTCTCAAAGATAGATTTGAGGTTCAATTATCATTAGTTGTGGATAAGGTGAATGACATGCCCAAGTCTTCTTTCAAGACTAGCTACAGTCACTATGAGTTTGTGGTTATGTTGTTTGGGCTAACCAATGCGTTGAAAACATTCATGGATCTGATGAACTGAGTGTTCAGGGCATATCTAGATCAGTTTGTGGTAGTGTTCATTGATGACATATTGATATACTCTAGAAACAACCAACAACATGAGCAACATCTACGCCAAGCATTGACGTTGTTGAGATAGAACAAGTTGAACACCAAGTTCAAAATATGAATTCTGGTTGACGAAGGTGTCTTTTCTGTATCATATGATATCTACTAAGGGAATTTGTGTTGATTCGAAGAAGGTTGAGCCTGTGCTAGAGTGGGAGAAGGAGGTTTACAATTTTCTAGGCCTGGCATGATACTATAGGAGGTTCATCAAGAACTTCAGTACGACAATGTTACCCCTAACTAAGTTGATTAGGAAGGGTGTACCTATTGTCTGGGATGACAAGTGTTAGCATTATTTTCAATTGTTAAAGGAGAAATTGTCTAGTGCATCGGTGCTAGTTCTACCAGAACAAGGAAATATTACATTGTCTTCTGTGATGCGTCAGTTTGGGATGCGTGTTGATGTAGGACAAGAACATGATTTCTTTTTCTTTGAGACAACTTAAGAAACACAAGGAGAACTACTTGATGCATGATCTAGAGCTTTCAATCTGTGGTCCATGCTTTGAAGATTTGGAGACACTACCTTTATGGAGAGAAGTGTGAGATCTTCACTGACCACATGAACCTTTGGTGTATCTTCTCAAAGTAGGGGCTGAACTTGCGGTAGAGAAGATGGAAGGAGTTGATCAAGGAATATGATTGCACGATATAATACCATCTATAGAAGGTGAATGTGGAGACTGATGCGCTTAGTAGGAAGTCTTCTTTGTCATCATCTTCAAAAAAAGCACAATTGTGTTCTTTGATGTGCCATAAGAGAGACATATTAGTGTCATTGCATCATATGAATGTATAGTTGGAGGTTTCTCTATTGGCAGGCTTGCTAGCACAGTTATAGGTAAAGCCCACCTTGATATAACAAATAAAAAATGCACAATAGGTTGATATCATGATACAGAATATCAGGGTAGAGTTGGGAAACAACAAGTATGATGTTTTCCATGAGACTGATTATGGGAGAGTTTGCTTTCACAATCGGATAGTGGTTCCCGATGTTGATGGTTTGAGGAAGATGGTTTTTGAGGAGGCTCATTCCTTGATGTATGCTATGCATACAGGAAGTACCAAGATGTATTACAACTTGAAGGATTTGTATTGGTGGCCTGGTTTGAGCATGACATGGCAGAGTTCGTGGCTAGATGTCCAATTTGTCAACAGGTCAAGGCTGAGTATCAGAAACCTGTATGAACATTGCAACCATTGTCAATACCGGAGTAGAAATTGGATCATATCACTATGGACTTTGGGGTTGGTCTTCCTAAGACAACCAAAGGTCATGATTCCATTTTGGGTGATAGTGGACAAGTTGACCAAGTCAACACACTTCCCTCCACTGAAGACAACGTATACATCAGAGAAGTTGACAGATATATATGTTGATGAGATTGTTTGCCTGCTTGGTATCCAAGTTACCATAGTGTCTAATAGAAGTCCTCAATTTACTAGCCATTCCTGGTAGCGTCTGCATACAACTATGGGTACACAGTTGATGATTAGTACAACTTTTCATCTACAGACATATGGTCAATCAGAGAGGACCATTCATATCTTAGAAGACCTGTCGAAAGCTTGTGTTTGCAGTTTCTTGGTAGTTAGGATGTTCACCTAAGTTTGATAAAGTTCACCTACAAAAATAGTTACCAGAGGAGTATAGATATGGCACCATATGAATCCTTGTATGGAAGGGGTTGTCTCTCACCACTTTGTCGGTATGAGACGGGTGAGTATCAAATTTTGGGTCTTGAGCTAGTGCAGTAAAGCTCAGAGAAGATCAAAGTGATATATCATCAGTTGAAGGCAGTCTAGGATAGAAAAAATTCTTATGCAAATAACTGCTATAAGCCCTTGGAGTTCCAAGTGGGAGACAAGGTGTACCTCAAGGTCTGTCCTGGTGTCTGGAGGTTTGGTAATAAGGGTAAGTTAGATCCTAGGTTTATGGGACCATACTCTATGGTGACACGTGTTGGGAAGGTGGCCTATAAGTTGGAGATACCGCCAGAGTTGCATAGTTTGTACCCTGTCTTCCATGTTTCCATGTTGAGGAAGTGTCCCAGATATAATGTTGACGTTGCAACAAATGTAGGTTGAGTTGGAGGAGGATGTGTCGTACATGGAGGGTCTTATGTTGACTTGGATAGGAGGGTGAAGAAGTTAAAGAAGAAGGATATAGTTCTTGTTAAGGTTTTATGGCATAACCATGGCATGGAGGAAGAGACATGGGAGTTATAGGACAAGATGTGTGGGAAGTACCCATCTTTGTTTGCTTAGGATTTCATGGGAGAAATCCTTGTTAGGGGTTTAGGGTTGTAAGACCCCTAACCTAGCTTTCTGGTTGATCTTGCTTTCTTAATATAATTAAATTCTCAAAACTTTAATATAACCTCATTATGTTCTTTGATAACATGTGACAAGCTTATGTTTTTAGTTTGGTCTAGTTTGGATGTTGTTTGAGCTATCTATGTTTATATGTGCTTGTTTTGGACCAAATTGCAATTTACCCTTGCTTAGGGTTTTTCTTGCTACTTGTCACATGCTTGTTGCTAATCTCATGTTTTTACATCATTTTGGAGAGAGTGACACCCCAAAGTAGACTTGTGGTACCTTGGGTTGATGAGGTGGCATGTTGTGTTGATGTTTAGAGTGGATGGTTAGCCTTGGTGTTGAGTCACCTTGTTTTAGCAATCGATGAGTTTCCCTTGGACATATTTCTCAATGGGAAATAATGTTTAGAGAGTTCCTAGTGGTCTTGATGGTCGATGAGACCCATTTCTCCTCTTCGGTTGCCAAGGAAAGCCCTAGGGTTTAGTTCTATGCGGTCGCTATGTCTGGACCTTGTTTGGTTGCTATGATTTCCCATCAGTCGCTATGCTTTCCTGGACTAGTGAGGTCACTAGTGTTCCTTTTTTTATCACCTTGTTTCATGCATGAGCTTATTTCTTGCATGGATGAGATATGGTGGACAAGTTGCACATGTTTGTATGATACCTAACCTCCCCTCTCTCTCCTACCCTTGGTTATATAAACCTCTCTTCTTGCATGAAACTAAACCATTTGCACCCCATTCTTTCTCTCTTCTTGCTTGGAGATCATCCCCCTTGTTCTTGGTGGTGCTTGATCTTGGATAAGGTGCATCTCTAGTGGCCAATCCATCTTGCTTGTGATCTAGGGTTTTGGAGAAAGCCTTATTTGGTGATTGTTTGGTGTTCCTTGATCTTGGTAAGTGATCTACCTCTCTTGATCTTTGTTTTCTTGCTATCCTACCTCTTTTCCCTCTCTGCTTGACCGAACCCATGGTTCTCCATCATGGTTCTTGAAGTTGAGCTTGAGGAACTTCTCTCTTCTTGACTGAATCTATGGTTCCCCATGGTAGTGAAGAACTCCTCAGTCTTGTCTTTTCAGCCTAGTGTTTTGCTTTCCATCTTGTGGTCCTTTGAGCTAGGATTTTTTCTTCTCTCTTTGAGGTGGTGCTAGCTTGGACGTGGAGGTGATAAAGCTAGGGGTTTCTCTCTCTTCTTGGAGCTCCTTGCTGTTGGAGTTGCTTCATCCTTGTGAAGGTGGGTTATATAAATTTCTCCTCGATTATTGTTGCACTTACTTTTCATGCAAGTAATCCATCCTTAAAAACATGATTCTAAGTGGTATAGTGATGATACATATAATCTAGGGTTTTTGTTCTATGGTGATCTTCAGTAAATAAACCCCTTTTTGATGAAACCCTAATCTTGTACCCAAAATTTTGGTTGATGTTGGAGGTTGTGATCCTTGCATGCATGTGCTAAATGTTGGTTTCTTTTTCTTTATCAAGGTTTTGTTTTCTTGTTTAATGATGGAGGTTTTTTATACATGCATGTTGGTAAGAAACATTGATTTTTTCTCTCTTGATTCATGGTTTTGCTTTCTCTCATGTTGGTGGTTGAATTTAGGGTTTTGATGTAGATCTCCTCTGTGCATTTTGCACCTTGGTGGTTTTGGTTCCATGGTGATGTTATATCTATTTGACCTTGTGATTGATGAGTTTTCTTCCTCTTTATGGTCCCAAGTTGTGACCTATGTGGTCGATGAGGTTTTGAGGTTATGTTGGTCTCTATGTTTCTACACAATGATGGTCATTGAACTTTTGTGTCTTATGCGGTCAATGATCTTTGATGACATGTGGGTCGCCAAGTGCTGACCTCTTGAGTGGTCGCGGAGGTGACCAATCTCTTTGGTTGATGAAGATGATTTCACTCTCTTCAATCACCAATGTGATGGTTTCCCTTCGGTCAATGAAGATGTTGATGTTCTCTTTGGTCATTGAGATATGTGACCTAGGTTTTCTCTTTGGTCGATGACACATATGATTCAATGCGACTGATGGCATTTTCTAGTCCTTATTATCATGAAGTTTTGATGACTCTATGTTGGGGATGTTTGGCCTAAAGTGCTTCCAAGAATATTGGACATAATGATAATTAGGGTTTACATCTACTGCTATTTTTAAACTTCTAATTCGGGTTGCTTTGTTATACCTTAACCCTAATTTGAATGCATGGTGATAATGCTTAGCTTGCTTGAGTAATTAGCATGATAATAGTGTACTTTCTCTCTCCTAATCTATTGTAACCCTAAATTGCTGATATATGAACATCATGGTACATAATGTAAGACTGTGTTTGTGCCTATGTAATACATGTTTGGTGATAATGATGAGTCATGATGAGACATGGAACGATAATAATGTTCTTGTAGGGAACGATGTGAATGGTCTTATGAAATTGGCAGTGGCTTTGTGCCCCATTTGAGGTAATATCCTTGGTGTGATGTGATAAGGGATTGATATCCCATGATGGTGTGATGAGGGATTGATATCCCATTTGAGGTAATATCCTTTGTGCCCCATCAAAGAACACTTGTTACCACTTATCAGGTAACTAATACCTTCAGGTCATCTGACCAAGGTAAACATGATACTTGCTACACAAGCATCTCACATGGCCCTCAAGGCCCATTAAGTATCTTGTCACCTCTCACTAGGCAACATATCATCACTTGGCTCATAAGGCCACCACACATCTTGTCACCTCTCACTAGGTAACAACTTATTCACATGGCTAACAAGGCCATTGCACATCTTGTCACCTCTTACTAGACAACAACTTATTCACATGGCTCACAAGGCCAACCTCTTATCACCTCTCACTAGGCAACAACTTATTCACATTATACTTTTTATACAAGTATTTAACATGCCTTACAAGGCTTATGCAATAAGAAAATTACAACCTTCCCATCATTAGATTTAGAGTTTCCCTTTATAACTGATTAGGGTTTCATGTTCATATTATTGATCCAAACCCTAATTCATTGCCCCCACACATCTAGGAGCATACATTGCCTTCATAAGTATTCAATCATACTTATTTATTCTCATCATTTATCATTAAATGAATTATCAACACAAGATATGAGTTCCTCTCTCAACTCTACCATAATATGATTACATCATACTTTATTAACTTGGCTTAACCTTTTCTTAAGGTATGTTATCCTACACTTATCAAAGTGCAATACACCTCAATGTAACAATTGACATGAGACACTTCATGTGTTACTCATCTAAGTATATTGGATTTAGGATACATCAAGATGTATCAATCTTGAGGTGTTGGATGTGATATCTATCATGTCTTGATGTATCACTTTCCTCATCACCTTTATCTTACTTAAGTTCATCAACTTATCTTGTATTAGGGTATTTCCCATTCTAATACTTTATGCACTAACTCATCACATTTATCATGTAGTGTACTAGACATAAGTCACACATTTGAATTGTCCAACTATCTTCAATGATATGGACTCATCTCAGATTAAGGCATTGATGCTATAAGGTTATCCATTATCAACCACTTTAGGTGTTTCACTTATCAATATATTAGTTACTATTCCATTATTAGGAATAGGGTTTCCCAGCTTTATTAATTAGGGTTTACATAACCTCACCCTATATTAGGGTTTCACATAACATCACCCTATATTAGGATTTCACATATCATTACCTGAAATTAGGGTTTCTCAACCCATAGCCCAAAATTAGGGTTATGGTTTATCATCATATTGCCCAAGCTTAGGGTTTCATGCACTATAACTCAAAATTAGGGTTTCACATACCTTCACCCTTTATTAGGGTTAGGATTTCATATATCATTACATAGCATCACCCTGGATTAGAGTTTCACATCACATCACTGCATTAGGGTTTCACACGACATCACCCTTGATTAGGGTTTCACATCACATCACTACATTAGGGTTTCACATCACATCACCCTTGATTAGGGTTTCACATGACATCACCCTTGATTAGGGTTTCACATCACATCACTGCATTAGGGTTTCACATCACATCACCCTAGATTAGTGTTTCACACATCATTATCTTGAATTAAGGTTCCTTATAACTTTTCCTCAAATCAGGGTTTCATGTAACTTTACCCAAAATTAGGGTTTCATGAAGCATCCTCTTAAATTAGGGTTTTTCATTATATTACCCTGAATTGGGATTTCTCATATCATCACCCTAGATTAGGGTTACATCATTACCCTAGATTAGGGTTACACCTAACATTGCCCTAAATTAGGGTTAGGGCTCATCAACCTTCCCAATTAGGGTTTCATGATCTTTTTATCAAGGATCATACCCTAATTACATATTTTATTCATGTAGAAAGTGTTGAGGCTTAACCACTACATGATTATTATACATGTATGAATTCCTCTCTCTCTCTCATCCTCTCTAGGATGTTGATTACTTCAAACTTGATTTGATTAGGTCAACCCTTCATTCAAGTACATACATTTAGAGTTGGCATAGTGTGCTGAGAAATTGCTTCCATAAGCATCAAAGGTTAACCCCTCAAAGGGTACTAATCACCCTAGTACCTTAAAGGTACAACCATTGTTATTATATTTGCTACACATAATTTACAATCATAGGATTAATTGATCTTTCATAGCTTTGAGACTATTAGGTCTCCAAACGGTTTTAATACTTTTGAACCTTCAAACGGTTTTGACCTCCTTGACCTTCAAACGGTTTTGAGACCGTTTGCCCTTCAAACGGTCTTGAGACCGTTTGGGCATCTAGGGTTGAGACCGTTTGCTCTTAAACACTTTTGAAACCATTTAGTGCCTTCAACCCTTGAAACTGTTTGATCAAAATAACCTTGAAACCGAATGAACAAGCCATCATTGAAACTGATTGAACATCAAACGGTTTTGAGACCGTTTGCCCTCCAAACTGTCTGAAGACCGTTTGATCGCAAACAGTTTCAAGACTGTTTGGTCCAAACCACCTTGAAACCGAATGGACCAATTAGGGTTTCCTCCAACCAATCAATTTAGGGTTTGCACTCATTGAACCATCCAACATTGATACCATTGAAAGTAGATCAAAATGTAACCCTTGGATCTCCATCCATCCATCACAACCCTTGACCTCCAAATGGTCCTGAGACCGTTTGGCCTCAAACGGTCTTGAGACCGTTTGCCCTCAAACGGTCTTGAGACCGTTTGGTCCATTCAACATAGAAATCGACTCAATCAATTTAGGGTTTCAACCAATCAATCTGATTAGGGTTTGTAATCAATGGATCATCCATTCTTGAATCCATTATAATTAGATCAATTGGAACCATTGGATATTCATCCAACTACATCATCAATTGACCCCAAATGGTCTTGAGACCGTTTAACCTCAAATGGTCTTGGGACCGTTTGCCCCCAAACGGTCTTAAGACCGTTTGATCTCAAACGGTTTTGAGACCGTTTGGTCATCAAGTTGAAACCGTTTGCACATGATTTTTGTTGACGTGTATGCTAAGATGACATCATCATCTTCAAGCTACAAACCATCGAAATTTACTGTGATCTTTGTGGTGATTTCAACAATTAATCAAAAGAAAAATTCGGGAAAGAAAAGAAATCAACATATGATGAAGAAATGAGATCAATAATAATATTCAAGGGTTCAAGTTATATAACCCACCTTCAAAGTTGAATCCAAGCTTCAAACTTCACGTATTTAATAGTGAATGAAGCTTCCTCAACTTCCCAAGGTCCGTCTTCAAGTCTTTGAGTAGAAAGAATGGCTAAAGTTGAAGCTTGAATGGAGAAAAGAAAAAAAATAAGCATTGAATTCGATTTCCACCATGAAATCAAGGTTGAAGATGATTAAGGAGCTCACCTACAGGTTGGGGTACGTTCTCCTATTGCTCCTAAGCTCTCTTGTGTTCGGCCAAAGTAAGGAAAGAAAGAAGAGTCGAAAAAGTCTTTCATGTGGGTGAAAGAATGGAGTGTATATAAGGGAAATTCAAGAGAGAGAAAATGTTATAAAAATCCTTCAATTCCCTAAATTGGTGCCACTTATCCCGCTCACTCCCTTGCATACAAATCCATCATCCTCTCCTTCAAAATCCTCTTCTTTATCCATGAATTAAAGAAAACAAATTAAGCACCTTAATCATTATAATAATAATATCCAAAAATTAGTGGATATTACTTTTTCTTTAACTAATGTGAGTGGGCTCTCCGCTCACTTTAGATATTTCGGTGCCATTGCAAGGCACAATGACGTACATACTTACATAAATTCAACCATCACATTTTTGGTTGAAGGACACTTCCATTAATATATTTATTTTTACATTAAATTGAATTAGAGTTTCAATTATGCTTAAATCTTGATTATTTTAATATCAAGATTCTCTCTCCTCCAAAGAGATTCAAATGAGTTGCCCCTCTAATTTTCTTGTCTCTAATTGATACCAAGAAACATTAGGGACTCTCTAGAATTGGTATTTTGCATATTGAACCCTAGGTTTTGGGTAAATTGCACATTACACCAAAACTAGGTTTTAATGCACAAACATGGCTTAATAAGCTCTTTCTTGGTGCTCAGGCTACCACAAGCCATACCTCTACATCATTTTCATTCTTATGATGTTTCAAAACTTGAGGAAAATTTTATCATGTAACATTTGTATGTTAACCCCTCAACTTGGGTAATTTACACTTTAGTCCAAAACAAGTAAAACATTGTTTCAATATTATTCAAATAGGACCAAATTACACTACAAAAAAATGGATTTTTAGTGAAGGTCATTTGTGAAGGATCAAATCCCTTCAAAAATAATGACTTTTTGTGAAAGGCAATCCTACACAAATGAACTAGTTTCCCTCAACCGAATTCTTTATGAAAAAGACAATTAGTGGAGGTCTAAAATCCTTCTAGAATGTAAAAATTCCATCACCAAGATTCCCTTCAAATTCCCCCCCACTAATTAGTAATTAAGACTTACCACTAGTGGAAACTATTTCCTCTCCTTGCGCTCCCCCCACCCCCTGTGTTGCCCTATACGCCTACGCTTACGGACGACACCTACGTTCGTTCCTGAGTGCCGGTGCCCCCAGCAGAATAGCGGCAGCCGACAAGAGGACCCCCCGTCCCAGCGGAAGCAACGACCACTGGCATGAAGATTTTGCCCGGGAGTAGCAGCCGCCGGTGTGAGCTCACCCTGCTTCGACTTCGACCGTGAGGTAGGTCTGGTCATTGTGATCTAGCTATGTGAAGGCTATCTGAGATTATCTGCGTATCCGATCATGTACTGAGAAATCTAAGGGGCCATTTGGCCCCCAATATCTTAGGCTGTGTTTGGACGAACCCATCTCAACTCCTGGTAATCAATGTATTAAATACTCGTAAATCTGTACATATTTGGTATTTGTCACAACCATCCCGTAACTCCAGCAACGTAAATGGTGGACTTCGTTAATCACCCCAGAATCAGTGGCAGTGGTAACTGCCACTTTGGTCCTCGTTTCCGTAGCATCTGACAGTGCTAACAACACGACGTGCTCCCGGATGTTGTGAGCTGTGTACAGAGGACGCCAAGTCAGCTATGCAATGACACATTATTCGATCATGACTATCGGGATTAAAGATGTAAGCGGCCAAACTAGGCCTTAATTGCTCTAGTTTATACATAAGCGGACTGTTAATGTGATCGTCAGCCATTACCTGCACTTTGATCGGCGGAAGGATTCAAAATCCCACCATATATGGCGTGATTTGAAAAGGACGCTTCCGGACCGCATCAACGACTTCGTCATGTCATAATCTGCTTTTATTTGCTATAAACTTCACCTCGCATGGCAGGGATGCTCCTATATCAAAATCTTGTCATGTATAAAACTGTCGTATTTCTAAATTCGGGAGCTGAACGACCTCTAATAGTCCCACTCTCGTGTCCCTTCCATACTTGAACTTTTCGATTACGAAAATGGAAATTGCTTATTTGCACGGTAGTTTATTGTCGAAAAGGCAAGGCAATACGTAATTAGAAATTATAAATAGATCTATTTAACATAGGTGCTAATCTCAAAGAGGCATTTATGTAAAACTGAATGAGTATTCAGTCTATTCAGTCCACTCTTGCGTCAGTTCCAAATTTTCTAATTTGCCTTTAAACTATGACTCCACGGCGTCTGACAACCGCACACAAGATTCTTTACTTTGCAATTATCTACAATATCAGCTGGGAGTAGTGCCCTGTCTGGACACTTGTGTGGAGACGAGTCAGTAATGCATCAGCGCTGGAGATGAATTGCAAGCCGTTTCCTAGAACCGACCATCTTTTAAGTCATATAGACATGGACTCTTGTTTCGTTGTACATTGCCTGTGTTGGCAACACAACCGCATAGGAGATTCACCGATTTGCATTTTACTTCTATTCATCAGTGCTCACCCATCTCTTACAACGGTCATTAGGAGGGAGTCTTGTTCAATATGCATCAGTTCAACTTAATCTAAATCCAGTAAGCCTCCTATCATTCTAGATGCAAGCATTTATTTGTTGATGACTCTTTCATTCTGATTTGGTTGGCATGATAATTTTTAGTTAAGTACTCTTCATCTTCAACCCAGCCATATGGGTTCATTTCTTGGAAATCTTTTTTATTTATGAGCGTAAGAGTATGCAGTTAACTAAATTATCAATTCTTTATTGGTCGATTTTATGCAGACTTTGCATGTTCTTCATTTATATAATTGTTCTTTGAATATCTACAATTAAATTTATATTGACCATCTCAAATGTTATATTAGTTTGTCCTATACTGTTGGATTTTGAAAATAATTTTACTACAGTAAAAAAGTCAATGTAATATTATTTGTATAGTGAAATTAGTTGTTATTGGTCAGGCTTGAGTCATACAAAAAAGTGGAACAATTCAGTTTTTCTTTCCAAAAAATCTAGCAAAGCAAAAATTCCCTCCAACTCAAATATTGGGAATAATATTCCTCCCCTAAAACCTCATATTCGTTTTGGTCATCATCATTCGCATAACCTTGATGATACGATGCATATTAATTCTTAGGTTAACATCCAAGAATAGAACAAGAAATTATAAAAGAGTAATATGTAGTTTGTGATCCTGTGTTGAAGTGTTAAATTTGGAATCTTCATGATGCTTTGAATAACTATCTAGGATGTTTTGTTCTTATTAATTGGGCCCCCAATGTTTAATTCTTGGTTCCGCCCCTGAACCACATAATGTTCTATTCCAACACCTTTAATCACAAAGTCAATATCTGGAAATCTTGAATGCCTTCATAAAATCTGTTGAACCTAAAAAATGTCTCACCTCATATCCTCAGCCGCTGCTGCGATTTGTATGTATCTCTCTAATGACACGTTGATTCGACACAACAAAATCAGAATTGTTCATCCATTTGCCTTTGCACAAGTTTACTATTCAGCCACATTACTAAAATAATCAACACTAGGTGTACAAGACTTTTAAGTGGGGACTGAAGAAGGTGTATTTTGAATCTGATTCTCTAAAATAAACAACACTATGTGTCCAAGAAGTCTCCATGTACAAAAAGTATCTGAAACGGACACGTGGCCTGTCTGGAAGTGTCTGTGCTTCCTACATGTCAACTAATGGACGAACTGCCGATGATAATCAATGAATCAATGATACTACAATCTAAACTTTTATCTTTTATATTTCTCTTGTTCAGTTTTATTTTTTAGTTGTAATGTGACCGTTAACTTCTGTGTACTTATATGTAGATAGATTTCTTGTGGGATAGAAATTAGATGTATATTGGTAATAGGATGCAAAGTGAAGTATTTCAGTCTAGTTTACAAAAAATTATTGAATTTACACGTACCCATCAAATACCACCCAGACTGGGAAATTTAATTTGTCCTTGTAAAACATGCTCGAATATATACATTAAATCATAGGATGGTGTATTCTTTTTAGCCTACATTTACACATAAGTATACACAATTCTTCTACGCTTCATTCAAATCTAGGAGATTTCGTATTCCATTTACACATAAACGCTTCCTTCAAATTTAGGAGATTTCGTATTCCATTTACACATAATTTATCAAGGACTATAATGAACATGATGCATGACTCATAAAGAAGCACACTAGAGACTACTATTCAACCCCCTTCAACCAAAATCAGGGAGTGATACGTTAGCAGAAAAGGGATTGAACCTTCACTAAACATGGCAAAGAAATTTTTCTTAAATCACCTCCATGATTTCACAAAAAGATATAAACATAGTCATCCCTGAAGCTAACTGGGACAAGACCCCTACTATGAATAACCTCATTCTCCATTGCTTGGAGTATCTCACAGTTTATTATTTCAGTTCATTAAGTAAAACCTGAGTTAAATACCATCTTCAGGCAGCAGTGCATGCTAGGTAATTAAGCATTAACAAATAGATTTATGTGATAGGCCACATACCTCTATAATCATATTCTTAATGTCTATGAATTCAATAGTTATAGGATCCAGTTCTGATCATCAGTCCACAAGCTTGTTTGCCAAGGCGTATTAGTCTGATGAACTTGCCTTTCATATTGTTCAATACCTTCATTCCGGACCTATAAAATCAAATTCATATATTCAAAAGATGGTAATAAAATCTAAACATGAGAACTAGAAAATTTACAAGTATATATAATATAATACCTGGCTAGTGGGATCATCATGTTCCATAATATTCACACCCCCATGAGACTGCAACATATCATATATTTCCTTCATGTATGCCTGGGCTTTCTCGGCTGCTTTTTTAGCTTGTTCAGCTCTAGCACGTGCTTCTTCAGCTGCTTGTTTATACTTCTCTAGTTTTATGATATGACTAAGATTTCTGTCATGAGATCTTGCCACTTTACTTCCTCTCATGTGAATATGTCCTAATCTTTCAGGTCCAAAAACTTTGCAACAAATTTCTTCATCATCCATGTCAATTTTCCCTTCATCACGTTAAGATATCAACTCTATAATTTGTTCCTGTCCAATAATTATTTTATTTAAAAGAATTGATGGCTGTCATTGATCGCTAAATCAAAAAGAGGGAGTTACCATCTTTTGCTCGGCTATAATATCAACAAGGGTTTTGTCTTTTCTAGTCCTTGTCAGGAACATCCTCAAGCGGCTAGGAACTAGCCCATTGTTCTTTTCAGCCTACATTATTTTAACAAATATTATAATACATTAGTTAGGATTTCCCTATACTAGCCAAAAGATGAACACTCTACGAAACATTCTTACATCTTCATCTTCCACAACACTAAAACGAGTGCGCCCTGTGCAATGGGCCATTGTTTCTTTTTTATCCTTTCTCCTTCATCTTATTCATCTTATTGAGTATGTTATAATTGAGTTAATTCAGTTATTTTATAATCATCCTATGGTTTATATATGTATAAAAGTTCCTTATACATATATTCTTCATATACATATATGTGGGTCTGCATCACCTTGTTCCTGGGCTGCGAGGGCAACACTTTCTTTATTTTTTGCTGAGTTTGTAATATCACCATGTTTCTCCCGTTCCATATTTGTAGTGCCCTTTTAACTACTTTGAGTCTCTGGTAGAGCTTGTACATTGGGTTTCCGGTCTGTTCAATGCTCCATGCGTTCTTTACAGTCTCTTGAAAACTGCTCAGCTTTACCCAGGCATTGAAGTAACGGGTAGGGAACTTCCTGTTGGGACCCTTCTCTTCTAGGTGCATGATTAGGATGTGATGATCACTATAAATCGTAGGAACTACCACCAGCCATAAGTTAGGAAGTGCGTTCTGAGAATTAATTTGTTTTCTACTGCTGAAGTATCTGATTAAAATATGTTTTCAGTTGAAGAAAGTAATAGCTGAAATCTGAGGTGGCAAATTTAATTCTAAAATGTCTTTGGTTTATAAGAGCTTATGTAAAACATATAAATAAATATAGTTTTTTCCCCTTCGTATGAAATATTGAGGAGTTAGTACTTGGTTTGAGTATTTTGACATTTTAGCCTCCAATGTTTAATGCAGGTGAATTCTGAACTTACAAAACCAGTTATTGAGGAAATTCAGCCTATGCTTGCTCAAAAAGGAGTCGTGATATGTCAAACTGTGCTTTCACAATTCAAAAAGAATAATTCTATGTGTGGTGGTCCCAAAGAGAAGTTGAGGGTGGATCACCTACTTGGCTTCCTAAAGTAAGATTTCGAAATCACATTAGAATTATCATGTTGCTGAAAATTCCAAGTCACCCTTTCTTTCTAGTTTATGAAAAAATACCAATGCATTAAATCAAGAAATAATTTGGCTATGCAACATTATTGTCACGTTGTAGAAATCATCTATGTACTTCCTCTTATCTCTTGCGTTAACATATGTTGGTAGATAACGTGTTTACAGTCATCTTGAGTAAAAAGCTGAATAAGGTGAATGATTCTCTGGCATATATTGAAGAACATTGTAGCCTGTACATAATTAGTCTGTATATAATAATGATTTTAGGCTGCATATGTTAGTTGCACGTCTATTTGATAGTCTGGTTTCAGGTCACACACCTTTCACGATCTCTCTGGATTCTCTTCTGATCTAATGGGACATTTAGAGGGTCTAGTGTGGAAATATAAAATATATTTTCTTCATCTCATATTTTGATTCGTGTTTAGAAATAAAGTCTAAACTGTCCAAGATAAATTAATTCGTAAACATGGAGGGAAGCGATGTATGCTGTGCCAGCCTGGTTCATAGTCGAAACTGCTCTTTGATAATTTGAGTATCTAGACAATTTTTCTGATACCGTAGTATCTAGGCATTGAATCTTGTAGGTCCTTCAATTATATGGATATGTTAATGTGCAACTCAATCAATGATTCTGTTTCTACTGCCTTGTGTCACTATGAATAGCAAATGTAGTATATGGCCTATCATGCAGAACATGTGGAGTCGGTATTGCCTTGTTGCTCAACGTCACTTTTACCTCAGTTCTCGTGCTAAGCAGCTTTCTTGGTGAACTTTCTTTTCACGAGGTTGGCCATCTTGGTTTACTATCTAGATTTTTGGTCTTATAAATCCTTCAATCTTACTTTTCAAGTGCATACGGGCGAATTCAAGTTTTATCATGAATACGCTTCATGTAGTTTTGCATTTCATGTTGATTCCTCACTTTCATGCTTTTGTTTCGCTTCAAATAGAATGCAATGTATTATGGAAATTCCTGAGTTTGGCACAGGAGATCTAAGCTTAGTTTCCAACTCATTTTGAACTTGAACATCATGTAGTAAGTGTATTCAGCTCTGATTTTTAAGTTATAGTTTCCTACCTTGTTTAAGATCATCAATAATCTCTTGCCTTGCGTTGTATAGAACACATGTTTACCACCAGGAGTTATGCCATTATATGCTAGCAACTATTGATGTCTATTGAACTCGCAATGTCCAGTAATGGCCAAAAATGCCTCATTAGTTGCTCCTCTAACCTCCTATATCCGATATACACACACAACAACAACAGAGTTGGTTGATTGCTCCACCAACTCCTATTTTTTTATCACCAAGTGCAGGAGATTATAGATGCCAGACCCTAGAGTATTTCTGGAAGTGTTGACAGTTCTAATCAAACAGGTAGATTACATCAAGCCTAAACTGTACTAACATTGGAATTGGACATCAGTTATATATTTAGTATACTAAAAAATACTCTAGCCATAACGGGAAATATCTACACTGAAAAGAACATAAATTTCACCAAAGATTCGCCTTGGTATTCTTCGTATGCAACAACTATATGAACAAGTACATAGTAAACATCACAGTACAGCACAACACATCCACATACCGAGGATGATGCCTCATGAGTTGTTATCAGAGGATGGGGGATTAAAGAACTGAACTGGAACCTGTCCATTTTCTATCCATTCACCATTAGAAGAGACACATTAATAGGTGCTTGTTAAAAATTGATTTATTCCTCTATGAGTTTGAGTTTATTAAATCCTCCATTATGATTCATCTAGAAAGTTGGGAAAGGTGTCCCTTTTTCCTATTGCCTTTCATTCATGTTATTACCACTCATAGTCAAATTTCATTGAATTGAAATATGAGCCGACAATCCTTCAACAAGGTTTTTAAACTATTTTCTATCACTTTTTTTATAACAATTGCAGTGTCATCCAGCAAGAGATGTGGTAGAGGGAGGAGAAATGGCTCATCGGCGTCCTCCCGATCTGGATGCTTCTGCTGCATATATTTTCAGCTTTGTGATGTCTCCAGGTATTAATATAGTAGTCCCCTCATGCTACTATTTGGGTATCACTATGCAGTTGGTTTGACACAAAGTCTCTCTCCTCATTTATCATAGTTCGTCTATAATTCTATAGTCTCTCTAGAACTGGATGGTCATCAAATTCTTTAGTTTAATGATGTAGATAATCTTAAGAAGTTCTAACTGCTATAGCATGGCCTCGAGCAAACCTTTTAATAAACCCCTTCTCAGTTCCTCTTGACTTTTGTGGCAATATTTCATTTGGGTTTTTCACAACCACACTATCTGGTCTAGATCTGCCAACATCACCACCCGAAAACTCTTTGTTGGCAGCCTTCCTAAATGTGATCCAAAATCTTCTAGCCCCTCCCCATGTTGCTCTGTAATGTCTATTTCTGTTGCTTGTGCCAGCGAATAGAACTTGGCCATATTCATCAATTGTGGAAGCTATAGGAAATACCCCAGAAATGGAGCTTGCTTAGAACAAACTAGGAGGTGCAAAATTAGATGGTACACATCATCTATAAATCTATGACATTCTATTTGTGAGTGTACAACTAAGGATAAGATAAATATTGAATGAGGATGGGTCTTAGGGAGAATTATAAATCATTGATTAACCTTCCAGTCCCATCCTTCCCCAATTCTTTTATAATCACTTATCGGAAACCAAATACATCGTAAGGCCTTGATATCATCAGTACACAAACTGTGGCTTTTCTAAGAGTCTAAATCCTCCAGCAAATTTCTTAATTTCGTATATGTGTACCTGATTTGGCTAAGTTTACATTTTCTGCTTAAATATGAGTTTATTTGTCAGCGTACATATAGAAGCTAAAATAACATCGTGATAGTTTATTATGGCATTCTTTATTTAAATTACATCTTTCTCATTCTAGTAGAATCGATACTAAGAAATCCTTATAAAACTCCAAAAATGATTCTCATTCTCATTATTGCCAGTGCAAATACATCAAAGAGGGCTAGATAAATCACCAACAATACTGAAGGGGAAAAGAAAAAGCAGATTTGTTCATAATCACCTTACTGATTATTCAGCTTGTATGGAGAGTGCACTTTTCTCCTGATCTGGGCATTCATGTTGCTCTCGTGCTCATGCATTATTTAAATTAGCAACTGAAATTCACTTTTAAGTGCTAAAGGACTATACATTATTTCAGTTTTTATACCAAGTTGGCTGCATGTGCCTGCCATACTTAGTGCTAGGGACATTATTTCAGTGTTTGCAACTACGTAATGATGGAAGAGTTCACAGATTGGTAAGAACTTACTATGTTTGAATTTCATAAAATAATGAAGTGGCGTGCAGATATACATTCTAAACAAAGTTATAACTGCACCTTAAATTGCTATGTTCATTATTTATGGTCTAAATGATAGTGACGTAGCAAACACTTTGCTTGCTAACTATAATTGCTTCTATGGTTGCAGGCTTATTGGTGTGCTATCAGGGTTTAGGCACTCTTAAATATGGAAAGGGTTACTTCTAGATGGACGAGGAAAACCAGAAGATTGGAAAGGTGGTGCAAAAAGTACAGACCATTGATATCTCATTGCATGCAGAGAAGTTGGCTCTAAGTCATTCTTTGATGGCTATTACTGGAATCATTACCCAAGAAATTTGTTGGAGATGGCAATAATTACCTTATAATCGAAGATTATTGGAGAAATTTTTTTCATAACCACTAAGCTTCCTCTCAACATTATCAAAGATGGTCATTGTCTAAATGAGCGATAAAGTTAAAATGTAGATATATATTTATATTGAAATTTGTATCGATTAAGGGGAAAAGGCTCATGTCCTCCCCTATGTGATGAACAATTTTTTCTATGTGAAATAAAAAGGAATGTTTCAAAAGAGTGATTTGTTATGGTTGTTGTGTCTTATTAACTAAATTAGTTTATTAAAATATTCTTTGTGTCTGATAGAAGCCACAAATATATTATTTAATGAAATATAAGAAAGCTAAAACCTCATTGACAAACAAGAAAATGTACATCACAATTGTAATTCATGACAAATTAAGTATATTCGTGAAGGCCCTAGAACCTCATTGAAAGTTGTGAAATTAGCCTTCACAAATATATTTGGGAGGCCTGAGAAGTCTTTTTGTGAAGGTCAAATAGTCCTTCAAAAAAAGTATTTGTGAAGGCCCTAGAACCTCATTGAAAGTTGTGAAATTAGCCTTCAAAAATGTATTTGGGTGGCCTGAGAAGTTTTTTTTGTGAAGGTCAAATAGTCCTTCAAAATAGTATTTGTGAAGGCTAAAGTCCCTCATTAAAGTATTTGTGAAGAGGCTTTTAGAGTAGGACTTTTTGTGAAGGAATGCCCCTCAACCGAATTTTTTATTGAAGGAATTAATGTACATTTGTGAAGGAATCATCCTTCACAAATAGTTACTTTTCCTGTAGTGAAAATTGAAACATAAGTTCCTCTTGAGCCTTAATTACTTTTCAAAAGATAAAGACAAGAATATAAATGACTTGCTTAAGCAAAACTTCTTGGGTTAAGGTCAGGGATGTTACATCCCTGCTCAAATTCACAATCAGTAACCACAGCTAGTAGCTAGCCCAGTCCCCTCTTCAACCTGTACGTGAGGTGAAGAAGTTGTTTCTTGCAGCAGCAGGTCCGGCTAGGGGCAGATCTGCTTGGGAAACACCAATATAATGGTGCCAATGAGTTCGGCTAAGGGTCCCGAACACGAATCCGCCGCCAACTAGCCACGAGTAGCGACGAATCAGCTGAGCCCTTCCATCTAGTGCGTGAAGCATGTCTTAACCAGGGTTGTTCGGAGGTAGAAGACGGCCTAGTGGACACCTAGAAATAGGCTCTAGACATGTTTCTAGTTGAATTGTGGTCACCTCACCCGCTGTGAGTAGAATTTCACTCACTAAGCACATATAACTCTAATAATCAGACGTTTTGGTTGAAATCGGTATCTTTCGCAGATGTCAGCGTTTACCCAGGTGTCGGGCAGTGCCGACGCCGCTCAATTTCTAATTTTGACATTTTATTTATTAATGTCCACACAACGCTAATTAGTTAATTGATATGTGTGATTTGGATTAGTGAAAATACACAATTAATCAAAACTTAAATTACTCGATTAAATGTTGAACTCAGTAGCACATGACCAGTAACGGTATAGTTTGGGTATAAACCCAGGCTGTGCGTTTTTAGTAATTTAATAGATGCTCGATTTCAAAGAAATGACAATGACATGAAAGGGTTCAATAGAAACCTAGTTGCACACTCCCGGTCATATTTAATGTGAGTTTATTAATAATTATACAAATCGACACGTTTCTCAAGGATATCATAAGGAATTCTTAGTTATTATCAATAATTCGTGTCATGATAAGTAATTAACCCTTAATTGGGCTAAGTGATGCACAACTCAGGATTAGGGTTGATGTGTATGTTTTTCTAGGAATTTCAGATAATTTACAAGTACTACTGATGATTTCTCATATGTTGAGTAATCAAACCTTATCAGTATATTAAGATGTTTAATTGCATGATTTCAATATGTATGTGCCAAGTTGACAAGTATTCTATTTATTTAAATCTACCTGCAAGTACAGTATGTTGATTTCTTAGTAAATTATCGTGTTTGAGCATATTGCACTACCAAGTTAGAAATGATATACATGTTGTATTTATAAGTTTCAAATAAATAGACTTGGTACCATAGAGATACCAAAGCCAAGAATAAGTAAGAGAGAGATGCAATGTAGTAAGAGCTTTTCTAGAATAATAAAATAATAGACATAGGTGCCCTGAACACCGTAGATTCCCTACGGATGTCTGCATTGTAGGGAGGAAACGATCCACCCTGGCAGCGACCAGTATACGGGGATCAGAACACACCCACAGAGCGTGCGGGGAGACGAAGCCCTTGAGGAAGTCTCCTAGGAAAAGATAGGTTACCCAACATGAACCGAAGATCTCGGTGGTAACCCAGAGGTACCCACAAAGCGTACCAAGATGAGGCCCACAGAGCATCTCAGACCCTTCACTTGTGTACTCAGCCTAGAGGAGAGGTCCAGTTAAAGGCCAACTGTTTAGCCACCTTAGTCAGACATGACGGTTTGAGTCAAGCAGACTCGGATTCAGTTCTAGGCTTAGCTTCCCGGGTTTTAAGCTAAGTCTTGTACGGTGGGATCATAGTTCACTACGAGTCTTCATATGTAGAGTACACTGCATATGATCAGGGCATAATATAAAATATGTTCATATAGGTTCACAGAGTTTCTTATAAGTTAAAGAGTTAAGAAAGATTTGAGATAGTTTCACAGTAGTTGTCCTTTAAATGAAATTCTAGTATTCTCTATTATTTAATCGTATCTACAACCTTGTAGCAGTTGTTTTCTTAATGATATGTTGACATCTCCTATTGTTTAAATTATATTGCTTAGATCTGCTTCGTATAGTATTATCTTATATTTTATTCCAATTAATAAACAATAAAATGAGTTATCTGTGATGGTTGGGTGAAATTCTATTCACTGAGCCAGTAGCTCACCAACCTACTGAAACATATTTTCAGGTCAGTGTCAACTCGAGGAAGCTGAAGGATCGTATCACCCAAGTTCTTAGAAGGTAGTTCGTAGTTAGATGAAGGTCTCTTTGTCCTTTCCCTCGGTCCTTGGGCATGTGGTGTGGTAGAGAGAGAATGTAATATAATATGTAGTTTATATTTCAGTTATCTGTTGTGTTTTACTTTCTGCATGACCAATGTATTATGTTGTGTAAGTTTGTTTTTCTTCCAAGTAAGGTTAATGGCAAGTTACTTCCGCAGTTTTATTACGATCCGATGTTATTCAAGCTATTATGTTTTTCCTTTAAGTTAATTCTAAGTAACTAAGTAAAGAAAAGGTTAAGGGTGGTTTACCGAGGGTGACTTCCCGACCTCTGGGGTCATTAGAGATGGCACGGGGATCGGGGCGTCACAAAACTACATGATTAGAGTTGCACTTGATTAGTTATGCCAATTGGGTGAATTAAGGCTGCATCAAATAAGTGGACATACAAACCCCAATTCACTTCTAGCAAGCATATAAATATCACAACTTTTAAAATATATAAAATGTGTGAAACATAATTTCTCATCTCATCATCACATGGTACTATTCACTTGCCATTCATGAGACCACACTAGTCATCATACTATCACAAGATATAAATCCTTTTCACAATATCACAGGGTATCAACCCTTATCAACACAAGAGGATTACACCTCATTCAGGGTTCAACCATGCCCAAAGGTCATTAAGACCATCATACTATTCCCTGCAAGATCATCATTATCTTTGCATGCCTTGTAGCAAGGCTCAACAACATCAATTACATATATTACACTGTATCAGCACAATATTGCATTAATAAGCTGGGAGATATTCATAAACAATCATAGCAGGGTTATATTAACATTAAGAACATTCCTTTATCACATGAACATGTAAGGAATCTAGATATGATTAACCCTCATCATATTCATAATGCACATGTTTAGCATAAGAAAATATCAACCATGTGGCTATGATAACCACCAATTAACATATTAAGGTTATGATCATATTAAGGATGTTATTCCACCATCATTCCATCATATAAGAATGTTAAACATGAATACTCATCTTTATCTATTTGCATTAGAGTTAGGTTTAACAAGATAAATTATATTAATGTTACTAATTAGCACTTATGCCCAAATCCTAACTCACGACATCCCCATTGGATCATGGATGCATAAGGTGAAGCATTACCATCACATTCCATACTATTCTCAAGTATGAACCCACACATAAATCAAGGTGTAGCCATCGGGTTATAGCATACTAGGGTTTCAACAACAGTAACATAGTACTCCATGATTATATTAGTCATTCAAGGACTATTCATACCCAATTACCATCATTTAGTTATATTAAAGCTATGTATAGCAAGCTATAGCTCATTAGGGTTACATATCAACACAATATGGTTGTCATCACTTCTATTCATATGAGTGAATAGGTAAGACTACCTTATTAAGGGTAACCCTCCATTTGTTCCATCATCATTCAACCCATATCACCATACCACAATGCCACCCAAAACCATTGGATGTTTAAAAGGTAAGACCATTGGTGGTTTACATAAGTAAACACTTTGGATAAACCACCTATGAAGTCCTTGAGTTGTGCTCTAGAAAGAGTCACCATTTAACCCTAGTCATCCCTTGATTAACAACATTAAAAGTTCCATTGAGAGTAGGGTAAAACCACAAGCGATTGTTTATTTAAAACAAACCATCAATAAATGAGCTTCTTAAGTTGATCTCATAAAGGAAAAAATATAAATCACTTTATTAGGCATCCTTCCAATTTATTGGATAAAGATACATTAAATCTTAACCATTAGGTCAAGCTCATATATTAAAACCATCAATTGTAGTATAGGTCCGACCATTGCATTAAATGACCCAAGAAACCCTTGGTTTAAGGCTTAATTGATGCTACAACTACATGCTTAACTCACCATAGGTTGTGGAGACCTGATCCACCACCAGTAGTGACCATTAAGTCACCATAGGTTGTTAGATAAGCACTATATTCATTAATCACCATCGAATATCAAGTGAATGTCACCATTGATTGATAGCATCATTAGGGTACTTAGTTGTTGATCATTAAGATTATAATTAGGCCAAAACCTGACCTAAGGGGTGAACGTCAGTTGACACCCTTGGTCACCATAATCAGTTGTCATGAAGACAACACCATCGTTTGTTGCAATGGTACCACCAATGGGTCACGTGTTTATAGAAGAAATCATCTTAAAACCCTAAAATTGACCATTGGTTGATAGGTGCTTAGCACCATAGGTTGTCAAACCAACCTGATCCAAGTCATATTATACCTTAGGAATAATGTACACATGATCACAGGTTCATCTAGAACTCAAATCAGAATAGGGAACATTATACAAATTGAAATCCAAGTCAAGCATAGTTTTTTAGTGCATGGATCATCATTTTCAAGCAAGAACATGAGCTAGCAAGCTTATGGTAAGCATTAAATGTGGAGAAAGTTATAAAACTTGTCTCTAATTAGAAGATAAACTCCCAAACAGAAGAAAACATGAGTAGGTAGGGCAGAAAATCCAAGCATAAGCTGTGAATTCGTCCATCTAGCACCTTTCTTCATCAAATGAGCAAACCCTAAGCATAAGGAGCAAGAGAGGTAGGGTTTTAGAGCTTTAGAGCAATTTCTACCATGGAACAGCAAGGTTTTGACCTGGAGAAAGGTAGGAGGAAGGATAACAAAGAAATAAATGGAGGAAAGAAGGGAATTCTTACTCTTTTAGGTCAAGATCACTAGAAGGAAGCTTTTTAAACACTGAAAAGAAGTCAATTGCAACCCTAGATTCTTTTTCCAAGAGGATCCCCTCTTTCTTCTTCCTTGTACAGGAAATTCATAGCAGCACATAGGGAGAACAAGGTTCATAGAAGGAGGGAAGTGGTGGAGAGAAAATGGCTCGTTTTGGTGCTTAGGGATAAGTATATGAAACTTTAAGATAAGGAAAAAGAAAAAGTTGAAGTTCTAGTATCTTTCCAAGTGTTCATGGCCTTAAACTATTAAGAATATATAATCACAAACACAAGAAGCTCCACCACCATACATAGATACATGCCTATCCCTTGTTTCTTGAATTTCCAAGCAAAACAAATAATTCATTAGTTGATAGATACTAAAGGTAGCTCATCCATGAAGGGGTAAACCCTGAAATACCCTTAGAGAAAACACTTCAAACTAAGGATTAAATAGGTTCCCCATGGCTCAAAAAGATCAAGAATGATGAGATAATATCCAAAGAACATAATGCAAGTGATAGATTACAAAGAAAACCTCTCAATTGGGTAAATTGCATAAAAGTCTAAAATGTGCATAAAATTGCATAAATTGCTCAAATAGTGTCCAAATTGGACCAAATTTGAAACTTAAGATTATATTATGATTTCAAAGCATATCAAAAGGTTATATTATGGTTATAAGAGTTCAATTATGATAATTAATCTTATTCAACTCATTAAGCAAGTTTAGGGGCCTTACTACAAGGGAGTTCAATAAAGCTCTAATCATGAAGTTGGCCTCGAACTTCATCTAGAATAGACAGGTTCCTTGGGTGGAATTCATGAAAGTGAAATATTCTAGGCAAGGAGCCAGAAACCTCTTTGGCTCACATACTTGGCGCAACATCAAGAACGTCATTCCCTTCCTATATAACAACTCAAGGATTTTGTAATGCCCAGGCCCATCGCTTAAGGCTCTAGTAGAGTTTCAAGAATGACAACTTGCCCCACAGACCACCACTAATCTTAATTGTGTGCTTTGCCCCCACTCACACACAAGCTAGGATAAACGTCTCAACTGGTCACCGATCCTAGTACTACTCTGGATTGAGCACGCTTAACCATAAAGTTCTTTAGTGATGGACTCCCTGAAAAGGAGGTGCACCTTGATGATATGGGTAGTCCAATCATTCCTTTTAAGATCATTTTATCCAAGGCCTCAAATCCTAGGATCTTACAATCTCTCCCACTTAGACTATTGGCATTCCTGTCAAGGCTCAACTATATGACCTCATAATCTTTCTCCATTTTAGTGCAGACCCAACATGGCCATGTACACCCAACTCTCGATTATGGCTACACACAAGGGTGGCTCCATCACCACAGATAGCCCTTTCTAACATGCATGACCGCACAGCTCAAAGACTAACATGCCACAGGCCCATGTGGGCCCCACCTATTAAAGGGGATTTGGCTCGGATACCATTTGTAATGTTCGGTTCCCCATCGCCTAAGGCTCTAGTAGAGTTTTAGGAATGACGACTGGCCCCACAGACCACCACTAGCCTTAACTGCATGCTTTGTCCTCAATCACGCGCAAGTCAGGTTTAAGCTTCCCGACTGGTCACCATCCTAGTATTACTCTGGGCTGAGAATGCTTAACCACAACATTCTTTAGTGATGAGCTCCCTGAAAATGATGTACACCTTGGTGATATGGGTAGTCCAATCATTTCTTTTAAGATCATTTTATCTGAGGCCTTAAATCCTAAGATTTTACAACATTAGTCTCTGGATGGAAGACTAATGTATGGTCAGAGACCTGAGTAGGAGAAGGATTCATTACCACTATCAAACTCCAACTTATCATCCCTGAAGACATTAAAGACTTGAAGTGGCATGCTTGATTTTTGATGAAGGCACCTAGGATACTGATTTCTTAGATTGTTGCTCACTAATACTACCATCTAGGACATTGTTCGTATGTCTCCCCCTAGAACATCCTATGGAGATGATGGTGCGGTATGGTTGCACACCAGTGACAGTAACTTCATGACAAACTCAACCTATAGAGTTCTCACAAACTCCTCAAATACTGATAACATTGACCATTATGCTGCAATATGGGCTTTAGCCATTCCACACAGAACAAAGACCCATCTATGGCTTGTTTACCAGAATCGTCTGCTTACGAACGACATGAGACTCAAGAGGAAGCTCACCTTTGATGTCTTCTGCTCAAGATGTCATGGCACTAAGGAAATGATCCTTCACGCAATACAATATTACCCAAAAGTGAAACAAACATGAAGAAGGCTACTACCCTAGGAAGCCTCCATCTTCTTCAACTTTGACAATAGGCTGCAATCTGAAATCCCTGTACAATATTGAGGATTGGAACCCCCCGGTCTTGGAAGTCTATCGTAAGGCGGAAGCATCATTTGTAAAGACAACTTTATGTGGTAAGTCTAAACCCTAGATAACCGTGGCTACTCAAATACCACCAAAATCTCTTTATCCTCGAATGCCACCATTTTGCATGTAGACACTGATGTGAACAACAATGAGAAAACCAAGGCTACTTGCTTGATCCTACGAGACATCAATGGACAATGGTTACATTGGGAGGCCAAACTAATGAGAGGGTTAGATCCAATGGAAGGGGAGCTACTTACTATCTTGATGGGCTGTTGTATGCTACACACACCATCACACCAGCGAGCATTATCATTAGCAACTCGAGTAGTGCAATTCATTGGATCCATAATACCAGAGACACCCCAGTCAAATACCAACTTCTAGTCCAAGCTATCATACATCTTTGGAAAGAAACGACTATCAAAGAGATTGTCCACCTGAAGCAGAATCAGAACATGCTTGCTGATCGACTTGCCAAACAATGCTTCAAATAGCCACACTCAGAAGCAACTTGGAGTTGCTGCCGGAATTTCTTGCTCTCTAGTTATTTAGATGATTTAGCTAGCTTTCCCTCATTTTTTCGTTATTGTCTAGCAGGCGTCTCCTTAATCAGTTCAACTGATATATTTATATATATATATATATATATATATATATATAAGAGTGCTTTGTAAATCCAAGAAAAAAAAGAATAAACGCGGAGGAAAATCTCCCCAGTATTTCTTGGTCACAGATTGGTTCACTCATTCGAACCCCGACTGACCACTGCCCTAGAAAAACCCATGTGGTTCTGTTCTCTTGGAATCCCTCTTCGCAGCCCAAACGAAAGCTTACAAAACCCCCGTCGCGGCACCACAACAACCCATCACCGGCCGCCGTTAGGGTGTTACATTCGACAGGGTTCTAGGCTTCGTATATACCTTCACGGTCGTCAAAATGGTACTCTTTCTACCTTGTCCTGGTTACTTCCTCCACAAAGCTGTGCTTTCGTTTCGTTTTCTCACTCGCTTCGCGAGATTATAATATATAAAAAAGAAGAGTGCTTTGTAAATTCAGGAAAAAAAGAATAAACGCGGAGGAAAATCTCCCCGGTCTTTCTTGGTCACAGACTGGTTCACTCGTTCGAACCCCGGCCGGCCACTGCCCTAGAAAAAACCGTGTGGTTCTGTTCTCTTGGAATCCCTCTTCGCAGCCCAAACGAAAGCTTACAAAACCCCCTTCACGGCGCCACATCAACCCATCACCGGCCGCCGTTAGGGTTTTACATTCGACAGGGTTCTAGGCTTCGTATAAACCTTCACGATCGTCAAAATGGTACTCTTTCTACCTTGTCCTGGTTACTTCCTCCACAAAGCTATGCTTTCGTTTCATTTTCTCACTCGCTTCACGAGATTATAATATATAAAAAAAGAAGAGTGCTTTGTAAATCTAGGAAAAAAAGAATAAACGCGGAGGAAAATCTCCCCGGTCTTTCTTGGTCACAGACTGGTTCACTCGTTCGAACCTCGGCCGACCACTTCCCTAGAAAAAACCGTGTGGTTCTGTTCTCTTAGAATCCCTCTTAGCAGCTCAAATGAAAGCTTACAAAACCCCCATCGCGGCGCCACATCAACCCATCACCGACCGCCGTTAGGGTTTTACATTCGACAAGGTTCTAGGCTTCGTATATACCTTCACGATCGTCAAAATGGTACTCTTTCTACCTTGTCCTGGTTACTTCCTCCACAAAGCTGTGCTTTCGTTTCGCGCTTCGCGAGATTGTAATATATAAAAAAGAAGAGTGCTTTGTAAATCCACGAAAAAAAGAATAAACGCGGAGGAAAATCTCCCCGGTCTTTCTTGGTCACAGACTGGTTCACTCGTTCGAACCCCGACCGGCCACTGCCCTAGAAAAAACTGTGTGGTTCTGTTCTCTTGGAATCCCTCTTCGCAGCCCAAACGAAAGCTTACAAAACCCCCGTCGCGGCGCCACATCAACCCATCACCGACCGCCGTTAGGGTTTTACATTCGACAGGGTTCTAGGCTTCGTATATACCTTCACGATCGTCAAAATGGTACTCTTTCTACCTTGTCCTGGTTACTTCCTCCACAAAGCTGTGCTTTCGTTTTGTTTTTTCACTCGCTTCGCGAGATTATAATATATAAAAAAAGAAGAGTGCTTTGTAAATCCAGGAAAAAAAGAATAAACGCGGAGGAAAATCTCCCCGGTCTTTCTTGGTCACAGACTGGTTCACTCGTTCGAACCCTGGCCGACCACTGCCCTAGAAAAAACCATGTGGTTCTGTTCTCTTGGAATCCCTCTTCGCAGCCCAAACGAAAGCTTACAAAACCCCCATCGCGGCGCCACATCAACCCATCATCGGCCGCCGTTAGGGTTTTACATTCGACAGGGTTCTAGGCTTCGTATATACCTTCACGATCGTCAAAATGGTACTCTTTCTACCTTGTCCAGGTTACTTCCTCCACAAAGCTATGCTTTCGTTACGTTTCTCACTCGCTTCGCGAGATTATCTATATTACCTATAATAAAAGGCAGTCAACTGCCAGTTGTCGAGCTGCTTTGCTCGGCAGTTTTTTTTATTTTTTTTTAATATTTTGTAATTAAGCTGCTTTGTTCGTTTGCAATTTTTTTATTTATCCCAGGTTTTTTTTGTTAGGCCAAATAAAGATATCGGGTTCAGTTTGAGCCGCTTTGTTTGTTTGTAATTTTTTTCTGTCCACCTTTTTTGATATTTTTGCTATATCTATATACCTATAATAAAAGGCAGTCAGCTGCCTGCTGTCGAGCTGCTTTGCTCGGCAGCTTTTTTATTTTTTTTAATATTTTGTAATTAAGCTGCTTTGTTCGTTTGCAATTTTTTTATTTATCCCAGGTTTTTTTTGTTAGGCCAAATAAAGATATCAGGTTCAGTTTGAGCCGCTTTGTTTGTTTGTAATTTTTTTCTGTCCACCTTTTTTGATATTTTTGCTGGCAAAATAAGGGCATCTGATTCACATTGGTCCATTGTGTCTATGTGTTTATACAGTCTATATGTGTGCTTAAAGGTCGGAAAAAGTCACCTGACTTTTAATCGATTGATGCTCTTTTACTAGGTTGTATATCTACCTTTCCTATAACAAAACGGAGTTATCCTGCTTCAGTCAAGCTGCTACTCTGTCTACCTTTTACCTCTTATTTGTAATTTTTATTCTAAGTCTAGCTATTTATCTATTAACTTCAGTTGTTTCTCGCGCCTTCTCATATTTATCCGTCAGGTCAATCCTAGCTAAGCTCACCAGCTTGAAGTATATAGCTATAAAACTATTGGTTTCAATTGTTTCCCGTCCTTTTTGATGTTTATCCATCATGTCAATTCCACTACCACCGCCGCTTTTAATATATATATATTATATATGCTTGCTTGATTCAGTTGCTCGCTCGCTTTGCCTTGCTGCCCAATCCACCTGTCGGCTTGCACAATTCAACTGGTTTTTGATTCGCAATAATCAATCATAAAAATTAGTACAAGATAAAGTGGTACTACGATTTGTCTATCTGAGTATACTAACTCGACTTTGTTTCACTTAGTTAAATCCAGTCGTATGTTAGGATTGACTTTTTTTTCTTTCCATTTATTGTTTGAGATAATTTTTATTGCCATACGTGCTCATGAGTGTAGGCTATGTGCATGTTCCACCAGATTGGTTATTTGCTCATTCATCTGATTATTCAGCGTGCTCCATGCTGATCAATCCAGTTTGTTTGTGCCATTGCAAATTGTAGGGAGCTAGCTCTTGCATATAAATTATCGTGTTAGCAGTGAATGCTTATGCCATTTTTTTTTGTGATTCAGTTTTTGAATTTTGTTGATTCACAAATCTCAAATATTTGGAATCAATCGTGCACGCGTGTAACATCATATGAAGTCCCAGGAGTCCAGAAGCATGTGTGCCTGCTCATCGGTGTTGGGGGTGCCTGGTTGCCGCCTTTTTTCATTTCCTTTGTCTTTTTTTATTTTTTTCAATTTTTTTTAGCTGTATAAAAAAATAAAAAATCTCATACAAGTTTTAGGTTTTAGGTATGTGTTTCCATCAAGTCAATCTATTATTTTAATAGTTAGCCTGTATGCTCATTGTTTCAATCGATCTGTGTGTTCCAATAGTCTGTCTGCATACTAATCAGTACAATCTAATTATGTATTTGACATCATCAGTTTCTTTGAAGGGAGTTTCAGTACATTATATGTGTTCATTGATCCACATTTTTTTTGTGTTCAATCAGTCTATTACAATGCTAATTAGCTCAACTGGTCTTTGTGTTTTACATTCTATTTGAGTATTAACTGATTCAATCTATTTGTGTGCTTATAGATTCGAGGGAGTCAGTTGGCTTTTAACCAAGATGTTTTCTCTAAGTATATTTTATATAGATCAACACATGTTAATGAAGTGGTCATCATGAGTCCAACGGAAAAATATTTTTATTTTAAATTTTGGTAATGTCACTCTACAAATCGGAGGGAGTCAACTGGTCAATTGATCGAATGATTGCAAGTGTTCTAGTAGCTTGGCTATGTGCTCAATGGTCTATTCATTGCTTGTGTTCTACCATGTATGTGTGTTAATCAATCATGCATGTATGTATGCTAACCAATTCAACATGTATGTTTGCTTATAGATTGGAATGAGTTAACCTGATGTTAATCGAGCTACTCTCTCTTAATGGGTTAGTGATTTTTTTTGTAATTCACAATTTTTGTGCAATATAATTTTTAAGTCATGCTTTATATATTAGAGAGAGTCAACTAGATATTTATCAGATTATTCCCTTTTAGCCAGTTATGTGTAATTATTATTACACAAACCTAGAAGAAATTTCAATTTTCAGATTATTTTATTATGCTAATTCAACTGCTATTCACGTGCTTAGCACGTGCTTTTAGCTAGTAATATATAAAAGAAGAAGAGTGCTTTGTAAATCCACGAAAAAAAAAGAATAAACGCTGAGGAAAATCTCCCCGTTCTTTCTTAGTCACAGACGGGTTCACTCGTAGGAACCCCGGCCGGCCACTGCTGTTCTCTTGGAATCCCTCTTCGCAGCCCAAACGAAACCTTACAAAAGCCCCGTAGCGGCGCCACAGCAACCCATCACCGGCCGCCGTTAGGGTTTTACATTCGACAGGGTTTTAGGCCACGATCGTCAAAATGGTACTTCCTCCACAAACCTTTGCTTTGTTTCGTTTTCTCGCTCGCTTCGCGAGATTCTCAAGTATGAAGTTATTTTCTGTCAGGGCACAGAACAGATAAACCCCAAGGCGTACCCTTTGGCTGATGCGCAGCTAACTATCACGATACTGGATCTCATTCAACAAGCTGCTAACTACAAGCAGCTCAAGAAGGGTGCGAATGAAGGTACGAGGATGCGGTTTAATTTTTCGTACTCTGTCCGAATCTCTTACGATTTTATGTTCTTCCCTACATCTTTAGCTTCTAACTGTACTGTTCCATTGTTTTGCGTTAGCTACGAAAACTTTAAACAGAGGAATAGCAGAGTTCGTTGTTATGGCAGCGGACACTGAGCCTCTTGAAATCCTTCTTCACCTCCCCTTACTCGCTGAGGACAAGGTAATTGTTACACTCTTTCCTATCGAACTCATCGAAGGCTTATTTCCTAATTATATGTTTTCAAGTTCATGATTTTATTAACTACTACATTATCAATTGGAGTTACCTACCACAATTGATCTGAAATTTGGCACGCCCTTGCGAAGGGTTCTGTGTACTGTATATAATAATGACAGAGTATGTGGAGGTTGTATTTTGCTGAATGGAAAACCAAAAATCCGTTTGTAGTATTAATTATAGATCTATAAAATGGTACTTAATATCCAGCATAATTCACCAGCATCACTAGTGCGAATCTATTAATTGCATATGTAGGCTTGCTTGCAGACACATAAAGGAAACTGTTGAAGGAGTGTAGTAGTGTTTTCTTTTTCATTGATTTAACTGAAAAGAGGACTAGTTGTTTTCAAATACCCCATATATTCCATAATTCCCAACAACCCCCTCCTTTGCTTAATTATTGTCACCCCCTGCTGTCATCCTTCTGTCACCTCATTTTCTGTTATTTGTTTATTCAAAATTCACCTTTTTCTGCAAATTTAATGTCATACTAACACATTCTAATATAGTAATAGTTCGAGTTTTAATAAAAAATATAGTATGAACACCTTTATACATTAAATTATCTTTTATTTTGAGGAACCCTCCCAGCATCTATTATTTGACCTGCCCCGACAAGGTAAATCCCAGGACCGGTTGTGTTTCTTTGTCTGCAGGCAGCACAATTTGCTCAATAATCTGAAATTTTCATCTGAGGGAGGTGAGAGTCGAACCAACTTTGGCTAATTACAATGCATTGTCCTTAAATGAGTAAGTACAACTCAAAACAATTTTGGCCAATATTAAATTTCAAATATCATAGATAGGGCTAGCAAAATTAGCGGCAAGCATTTGGCAAAGTTCTATGGTTAATGGTTAATTCGGCTTGGTTAATTGGTTAATTTGTGGTTTCAGATTTTAATCATTAACCTAACTGAATTAGTGTCTGTTAATTCTGTTACAATTATTTGGTTAATGGTTAATTAAGTCGGTTGGTTAACCAAATGACACTAATGTAATATTATTGTTTCAAAGTATTCATAAGAATGTGAAAAATTGTCATATCATAGTAGTATTGCATATAAATATAGTGCCATTTAGTTCACGAAAACTTGATTAATATATAAATAGAGAGGTTCATTGAAATCAATGCACAACTAAGTTTGTACATACGTGTAGGATAATTTTCTACAAATACATTGCGAGTATTCAGTCAATTCAGTCAATCAAACAGATTTTTTTTTCTATTTAACCAACCAACACAAATAAATTAACCAAATTGATCGAGTTAACTGAATTGTTGAAAAATTGACCATTCGGAATTAACCATGTAGTTAATTGGTTATAAACCACATTCTGCTCAACACTAGACAAAACTGGGCTTAACATAACCTGGCAGAACCCAATTTAAGTAGAACTAGGTCTTGATTTTTCTGACTTGACCCGAAATAGACCCTAAATTTAAAACCTATTTCTGGTTCGGGTCCGCAAATGTTGTTGTTGATCCATAAGATGTACCAAAATTTCTTAGTAAGTATTCTTTTTTTTTTTCCCCCATGTTGTATGTCTATGAAATTTTAGTATGTACATTGCATATATTAGTTTTTTCAAGGTAAACAATTATTGTTATTTTTTCATTATCAGCAATTAATACAAATATTTTTTGAAAAATCACTTAGCTAACCAATATTTTCCAGCGTTTTCAGGTTTAATGGGACTATATTTTCAGGGTTTTCAGGTTTATACATAAAATAACATGGGATTTTTAGTTTCAGTGAGCAGGACCCAAACTTGTTAGACTCGAACCGGTCAGTGAACCGGTGAGGCCTTTGATTCCTAGTTCACTGGTTCAACCAGTGGTCTGACCGGTTCAACCGGTGACGTCAGCATGGCGTCACTAATAGTTTAAAAATATATAAATGGCTTTGATACTTATAAAAAATATCCCTGCATAAGTTATGAAACATGAATAATAGCACAACTGCTCATAATAATTTGATACACAGATCAAGGAGCAAATATGATTCCATCCATGGATATTTGTATACCAACATTTATATAGTATTCAATATTAATTAAAAAAAATAGCAGCAACAATACATTTACTAGTTAAGTGAGAGAACCGTCCGGTTGGGCTAAAATTGGACCGGTTCAACTGGCCGGTTCACCGGTTTGATGCCAGTCAGACTTCATTTCTGGCTTTGGGAGGGGACCGACCCTGTAGTGTGACCGGTTCCCGGTTCAACTGGCCGCTCTGATTCGATTCTGATAACCGTGGCTGGACCCTAAAGTATTTAGGGTACTGGTTGAGCGTTTTGAATATGAAGGTTTGAATCTAATATGCTCAACCTGGATCGAATTGCCAACCTTAAGTATAGATCTCATAACGTAACATATACATCTAATATAATGGATGAGCAGTTTAGATAACTATTTGGTTTTAACTCAAAAACTATTTAGCGGTGCCAATGAATTAGTTTTCAGTCAATTCCCAATTTGTTAATGTAAAACTCCACGTTCCAGAATTGAACCGGTCTAAAGTTTTGAAGAAGTGTCGGCAATCTAATTCGAAATTGAACCCTTGCCAACTACAACAAAGTAAATATTGATATTATTTGCATATATTTTTGTAGGTCCAAAGCAGCAAATTGGATCTGTCTCTGATTTTATTTGGATTGTTTGGGTTGTCTATTTGGGGTCCGATTAAAAATAAAACCCAAATGCTTAAATTGGGGTTGGGCTGGGTCATGTGAGGCTGTTTTTTCTGGTCAAAAACAGAAAATTTGACCTGTCTTCGATTTTATTTGGATTGTTTGCATTGTTTATTTGGAGTTCGGCTAGAAAAATAAAACCGAAATTCCAAAGTCGGGGTTGGGCTGGGTCATGTGAGGTCTGATTTTGCCAGCACTATCTATAGTTTCAAACATAAATATCGGCCAAACTTTTTCAGTTAGTTTTGAATTATTTGCTACATGGGATAAAATATATGGTAACAAGGTCTAGTTACTAATATATCTTTTATTGAAGTTTGAACTGTTACAGTGTGTTGTTCAAAATGATACTGGGGCGGATATAATATGTACAACAAGTTATTAGAAAAAAAAGGAGATCCAGCTCTATTTGCTGTCAGATTGAGTGACGGAAGGGTCACAGAAGGGAGTTGATAGGAATTAAGCAAAAGCGGGGGGGGGGGGTATCCGGAATTATGGGAAAAGACGGGGTAATTGAAAAAAAACTCAAAGAAAATACTAAAGTACCAACTCAATTCAAATCTTTGGCTTTTACTTTGATAAATATATGCTTTTCAAACACGTACAATTATTTAGTGGTGTAGATCTTTTTGTTTTGGTTCATACTCATTTTCCTATTAGATTATGCTAACGTGTTAGCAAATATATCCAGTCTTTTTCTAGTTTTTATCATAATCCAAAAGTAATAAATACAAGCCAAATTTTAACAAGTGTGAGAGATTTACATGATAATTGCAGGAGATGATGATAGACATTGTATTATTGACCCCTCTGTATACCTAGGTAGAGTAATCCCGCCGTATTATTACCTTTTAGATTACTCATTTATCAATCATAACAGTGCTCAAGTGGAGATAATGATTGACATTGCCTTGGTTGATGCATCATAACAGTGCTCAAGTGGAAATGATGATAGACATTGCCTTAGTTGATGCATCATAACAGTGCTCAAGTGGAGATGATGATAGACACTGCCTTGGTTGATGCCCCTCTAGTTTCAAACACTAGTGAGGATTTGTGTAATCCAAATAGTGAGAATTTTCCCCTGTTTTTATTAATCCCTCTTTGTGATTAAGAGGAAAGAATTCTCAAAAGGTGTACAACAAAGGTCAGCATCTTTTCCTCATGTCTTCCTCAAATGTTTGGAAAAATGCCTAAACACAAGATGAGACATATTTGTGCCTTGTTGAGACAATGCTCGTGTCCACAATGTGCTTCACATGGTCAAGAGAGCTTTTGGAAGTGTTTCTACTGACAAGAAGCACATATCCTCTGCTGCCATATCCTACATACAGATTTGTTAGCTTTGTTGCCAATTGTTGTGTTTGACCCTGTTTCCAGTAGGCCTACTCCACTTCCTCCCTCACTGGGGAGGAGGGGGAGGGCGGGTGAGGTAGAGGGGGAGGGAGGGGAGGGAGAGAGAGGGAGGTCTATTGAATTAGCATATGTTTTATGGACGGTCTTTTATTAGACCTGTCATGAATCGGATTGTTGCTTCCAAGTACAGCTTTTAGAGTACCACATCATTCTTATGCCTGTTCTTTGAATTTAGGATCAGACCAGAGTCTTATAAATAGATTTTGTTGTCTATGTACTATTTTGGTTTTATGCTAGATTTTCCTTTGCTAAACCTCAAATGCATATTCTAGGACTTGTTGGTTGGATGTAGCTGAATTGAAATGAGTGAATTTGTAAGTTGGAGCTTGGATGATTGGGATTTATATGATCAACAGTGTGTTTGGTTGGACACATGAGGGTGTAGTAAAAAGTTATTTCATTCTTTTATTTGATTGCCAGCAGTTATAACTATTGACAAAGTCAGCCAAAAACACTGCAGTACCTGAGCTACACCAAATTCAACCCTTTTTGGCGTAGCTTTATTATATGAGTTTTTTTTTTAATCAGAACAGAAGGTACTGGTGTGTTTAAAATCAGGGAGTTGGCACGCCATTTACCCTTCCAAATAGAGTTCCCACTCTAAAATCGTTGAGTTTGTTTGTCATGAATCTTTTTGGTATCCAAGTGCTTGGTTGGGAAGTTGACTGTATGAATTGTTGAGATAGCGAATTCATTTCTGATTAATTAAGTTGGTTATTTACTCTTCGAATGGAAGGTGATATTTATTTAAAAGTTTAAGCACCCAATTGATTTGTTATTGTTTGTATTGCGTCTTGAATAGATTTGTTCTGATGTCAAATCTCATTCTATTGGACCAGAATGTACCATACGTTTTTGTTCCTTCAAAGCAAGCTCTTGGGCGTGCCACAGGAGTTACACGTCCTGTGATTGCATGTTCTGTGACGAGTAACGAGGGTAGCCAACTGAAACAGCAGATTCAGAGTCTTAAGGTAATGAGCTTATTTTATCACCTGATGTTTTTCTGTTTGCTTTGAATTTTTTCTGTTAATCTGAACTTTCACGTTGGCTGCAGGATGCTATTGAAAAGCTGCTGATATAATCGTACCAGGTTTCAGTGTGACGAGCTCCATTGTTTGGAAGCTTTGACTGGCTTGTGTTTCCTAGTATCAATTTTCTATATTTTATGTGTCACTATGTATTGTTAACTTTCCAAATATGTAGAACTGCTGGATTATTGAAAATTTTCACCGGGGCCGTGTAACCATATGGATGTCATTGTTCTGACTTTGGCAAGATTGCTGGTTTTGTTTGCTTGTGTGGTATTCATTTGGTTGTATGGTGGTCTGTGATTGGATCTTTTTTAATATCGTTCAACATTAATCTGTTCTGAATTGCGCTGAACAACTGAATTTAGTGAAGCTCACAGGATTATACAACTTCCCTTAACCCAGTGGATCCCCATGGACAGGTAGAGCGAAGCCCTGTGCATTGCTCACGATCATAACATTAATTAGAACATTCAAAGATATAATCGACCCAGGTTGAAATCTTACAATACCCCATAAAAAATTATGTTCTTGATCAACCTTAACAAGCCCTCTTTTTGTTCTTTCTACCACCGCAGCATATGCAAAACTGCCCCATGATTGATTGGTGTAATCATCAATCACCAAAATCTTCCGACTTTCCTAATGGTATTTGTTAGGTTAATATTCAGTATTTTGGGGAGTTTTGTGTAAAGACAAGTGCCTCACAGAGTTTTGTCTAACCTAGTAAGGAACCACTGCACCATTCATGAGGTTTGCACTAGAGGGCTATATAGTCCTAGAAGAGCTTTGTTGTTTGGATACATGTGGCTGCAGGCCACTTCTAGTTTGATGCTTTACTAAAGGATAACATTATTGTATACACGTTCAAGCATGTCTTGAGATTTTGGATTCATACCGTGATAGAATTCTCATGGTGATAGATCTGTTGAAAGTCATGGTATTTTTCTTTTGTACCAAACTTAAGCCACCTTGTCAAATCCATGTTGAATTTCTTTTCTCCATTATTTTCATTCTTGTGTTTGACAACCGTTTGCCTCGATTATAACACATTGGTATCCATAACACTACAGTACCCCAGTTCCTCTGTACACATCCTAGTGCTTCCTGTCCATTTCCATTGTTACTGGTTCTAATGGTAGCAACTAGGACTTGCATTAATTATTTGTCGCCTTGGGAACATGACAAGGAGAACAAATAGTGGGTTGTGGGAAGAAAAGAAAAGGCTTGGATGTTGGCAATATTTGGAAGTAGGATATTGATGATTGTTAGGATTCAACAATATCAGCAGGACAAAGGTAGAATGTATGAAGTGATCAACTTGGCTTATAAAGAGTAATTGACATTTTGCATAAATGGGAGTCGACGATGGTAACCAGACGTGTTGGAGGTTGAAAGCGTCGAATAACACATATGACACTTGACATGTAAAGATGATAATAAATGAGAAAAGCCGAATGATGTATGAACTACAGAATAGGATTTCAAAATGAAGAGATAAGTAATGATTTAGATTAGAGTTGAACTTGGTCTAGTAGGGCTCCAAACAAAGCAATCGAATCACGAGTCAAACACGGCCCTGCATTTCACAAAGGGTTTCAGACGTAATCAGAAGATTAATCTAGTATTGGAAATAGACTTTGAATTTCAACCTACCAGGTGAGATATATATATTCTGCGCCTATTAGACTAGATGTGTTGATATGCATAACTCCAATGCTTACATGAAATTACTGTGTGGGGTCCGGACGTTTTCTACTTTATGTGGCAATTTGTTTTTTGTTTTTGTTTTTACCTTTACATAGCCTCTTTGTGTTCTATCAATGTAGTATTTCAAAACTCTCCAACATTACTAGTTGCTGTAGCCATCCACTACCGCAATATTCCCACTTCCTAATGGTAATTCTGAGTTTAGTCTATTTGTATGTTGGGAAGTATTGCGTAAAGACAAAGTGCCCAACAGAGGTTTGTCAACCAACTAAGGAACCACTCAGCATTTCTGAGGTGTACATTAGAGAACTATATAGTCCTAGAGGAGCTTTGCCGTTTGGACATGCATGTAGTGGCAGTCCACTTCTAGTTTGACGGTTTACGAAAGAAAAAAAAAACATTTTTTTTTTGAGGAAAGGTAATGTTTATATTGAAATAAAACACATCAAGCAAGCGAAGACCTGCTTATGTGAAGTACCAACTGATTGTTTGTGAGGGGAGAAAAACGGAGAAAAAAATTGAAGCATAAGCAAAGGAGCAAAGTTTGGCTAGCGGGGGGAGGCACCCCTTAATACAGTCTCCTATAATGTTAAGCATCCAAAACGATAATCTGATATGAACTGTCTTTGATTTTGCTTGAGTCACAGTAGTTGTTGCACCAAGTTGACCCCAGCCTCGTCATCCACCATCGCTTTCAGATCACAGAGAAAAGCAGCTTCGGATTCACCTTCTTCCAAACCATCCTTTTTTTCATCTGTTAGTTTTCCTGCAATTTAGTAAGGAAATGAAGATCAACATCAACTTGAGAAATGATAAATTTTGCCAATTTTTTGACGTTGTTGAAAGTTCTATTGTTCCTTTCTTTCCATAGGTTCCAGCAAATTGTGATGAAGATATCATTACTTTTGAAATTTTTGTAGTTTCTTAATGGGGTTATTTTCATGGGATAAATGTCTTCCTGGAGATCGGGAATACTTTTTCTCATGAAGTGTGAAAAAATTTCTTGGGAGAATATGCATTTGAAAAAGATGTGGCTGACTGAATCATTGTTTTTTTTCACAAAAGACACATCTGAATGGTCCGATGAAGCCCTTTCTTGAGAGATTTTCACATGTAAGAAGTTTATTGTGAAGAAGAAGCCATAAGAATGTTTTGTATTTTTGTGGCCATCTTTGTTTCCAAAGCTTTGTTGATGATGGAGAGATACCTCTGTAGCAGAGGAAATTGTAAGCAAGCTTGACTGAATACTCTTTCCCCCATTTCCAGGTGATGCTATTTGAGATGTTATTTTCCAAAGTACAAGCTAGATTTCTAAAATCGTATTGGCTGACCTGGGAAAGGATACATCTTTTTAGGGAGTTTGATCTGTTACTGGTAATGAGAGAAAGGACTTTATCAGTTTTTAAGTTGAGGAGATTTTTTGGAATAGACCAAGACGTTTTAAGATTTACGATTGAGTTTTTTTCTAACCATGGGTCAAACCAGAAGGAAATATATTTGTGTGAATGTGGAGGAGTGTTTATGATTTGAGAAAGCGTGTTTATATTTTTATTTATGAATTTCCAGAGAGGGGAAGCCGATTTCCACTGGGTATGATGCCAAGGTGGAGAGTGCTGGTAGTATTTTTTTGAGATAAGCTGAGACCAGATTTTCTTTTTGTTATGGATAAGACAATCTATAACTTTGACGATGAGGCAGAGAGAGTGTATTTCAATATTTATAATGCCCCAGCCACTTTGATCAAAAGGATCTGAAATAGTTTTCCAATTGACTAGATGATAGTGTTTCCCTTGTTTATTTTGTTTTTGGACATTATTCCATAGGAAATTTCTCCGGATTCTGTCAAGGATGGATTTTGTTTTTGAGGGTAGAGGAATGCAGCTTAAGAAGTGAGTTGTTATAGGAGTAATGACACTATTTAGCAGGGTGAGCCTTCCCGAGAGGTTTAGGAAGTTGTTTTCCCAACATGTGAGTTTTGAGTTTATTTTTGAGATAATATGTTTCCAAATGGCATTTGATATGTTATAAGGGGTGATAGGAAGCCCAAGATATTTGATCGGAAAATCTTCAGATCTGCATTTGAGAAAGTCTTTTAGGTTCTCCAAATAGGATTGTTGTATGTTTACCCCAAAAAATGGAGGATTTTTGAATGTTTACTTTCAGAAAAAAAACATTATTGTACAAGTTCAAGCATGTCTTGAGGCTTACACATCTTGTGAATCCATACCGTGATAGAATTGTGACATGGGGATAGATGAATGATTCAGAAAGTCATGGTATTTGTCCTAAACTGAAGCCACATTATCAAATCCACGTCAAGTTTGTTTGCTTTCGTTGTACACATTCTCGTATCCAACAATGTTTTGTCTCTATTATTTTGTGACACACTACATTAGTAGCTATATCACCACCTTCCAGTACCCCAGCTCATCCCCACGCATCCTAGTGCTTTCCGTCTATTTTTTATATTAATTTTAGTTCTAATGGTAGAGACTATGAATTGCATCAATTATTTGTTGCAGAAGGAATATGACAAGGTGAGTAAAAAGAGGGTGGATGGAAAAATACCTGAATTCTGTCTTGGACGTTAGCAATATCTGGAAGTAGGAATAATGATGATCGTTGAAGAGTAAAAACAACAGGACCTGGGTTGGAGGTTGGAAGCAATGGACAAGACAATTGATACTTCACATGCAAGGATGCTATCAAATAAGGAGAAACCAAAGGCAAATGATGCATGAGATACCAAATACGGTTTCAAAATGAAGATATAAGTAAGGATCTAGATAAGAATTGAACGAGCGTCTTAGGGCTCAAAAGAAAGCAATGTAATCACGAGTTAAACATGGCATTTTGCATATCATAGAGGATTTAAGATATAACTATAAATTTAATACAATATTGGAATCAAGTTTGAATTTCAACTTATCAGGTGAAATATGTATTTTTGATGATGTACCTACAATCATTGGTAGGGCTCGACAATGTAGATAAGATTTGATATATACCTACCTGATAGGATATGGTTTGGATGTGTACATACTAGATGTAACAAAGTTTATAATATTAATCACAAGGATGGGCCTATTAAGGTAGATATTTTAGCTTAACAGTGAATATAAGGTCTAATCCATATATGAGGTAGAGCTTTGGTCCACAACCCATATGAGGATCAAACTATAAAAAGGGTTTCTGGCTAACAAAAAGGTATATTGTTATTCAATGAAAATCTACTAAGTTGACATAGTTAAGGTGCATATGACTTCAAATATGAAGCGACATGATTACTAAAGGATGGTTGCTAAGTAGCTGGAACAAAAAGGAGGGGAGGGCTTTGTTTGAGTTTTTAAATTTTTAATAGACATGGGAGGCTCATACAAAGATATATTTATAGTTGAATATTTAGGAAATGGAGGTATATGATATTATAAGATTTTTGAGTGGCTAAATAAGAAAATTGGTTGAATGAGTAGGTGATGACTGGATGAGTTGATAGAATTTTGATTACATCATTTGAATAGTTTGACTAGGTTATATGATGTTTATAAACATGGATTTATGATGAACCCCTCAATTGGTAATAATAAGAAACCAACTTAATCTAGAAAAAGGTAAATTAGATTCCAAATGTGAAAATAGTACAAAATCACAAGATTTGACCACAATCAATATAAAACCTAATTGTATTAAGAGTTTGAAAAATATCCCTTAGGTTTTATAATCAAATATTATTAATTAATGCACATGTGAAACTAATTAAGTAAAAAATGTTGCATCCCGAATTTAAAGTTTGGAGAAACCCATAACATTTGCATTGAGGAAGCTCGATGACTAAGAACTTCATTTTAATGTCAAATTGAAGATTTTTGTGAATTGTGTAACACACTTTATGCTTGTCGTTGGATATAGAAGAAATATTGCATGATTAGTTTTCAAGATTGATTGAATGGATTTAATTTTGCACCGTGTTGATATGAACTTTTTGAGAGAGTAACCTTAATGTCAGTATGGTGTTCCAACATTAATATATGACCTATATTATTTAAAAAGTGGTCACTGTTACATATTTTAAGCAGAATATATTTGTATTAACTCATTTCTTTTATTTCATGTTTTCCAAATGCTTTAGTAGTTATGAATTATACTTATATTCACTAAGTAAAGCTTCTAAATTCAAAATGTAAATATAATCAAAACAAATATCATTATCAATAGGTCAAGATGAAATCTGTCATTTCCATAAAACTGAAGTTATTATTTAGGATTTTGACAAGTAAACATGAAACTAGACAATGATATATTTTTAAAATTCTACCATAATTATATGTGTAAAATAACTAAATAATCATAGAAAATTTATATATTTTTTGATGTGCAAAAATGGCCATGTCTTTGGATTATACATAGGTCTCCGAGTATTTCCTATTTTGGTTATTCTATGTGCTGTGTACTATCTTTAGGTTTTTTCAATCCGTGCACCATTTCCACAATGTTCTTAGAGTGAAATCATTTTTATGATCCCAAAACTATTATAAATAAAATGAGAAGGTTGTTAGTGCAAATGACTAATTAGATGTGTCTTGTGTTAATACACTTCTTTTGGTTTCTTTACACATTCTCGACTTTACTCGATGTCACACCTAATCCATACTCTAAATTGGAGGACCCATATTAGTCATAGCATTGATGTTGTCTGTCAATCCTGCACCTTCTCACCACCTATCCTCCATGGTGGAATTTCTGGACTTTCTAAGGAACCTTGCATAGACAAAGGAATGTGATAAAGAAGGCTACATTATATTCACCGAGGTTAAGCCAATTTTGCTAGAAACATTGAGAGCTTGGGAGGAGGCATGTCATGGCCTACCTTATAATGGAACAACTCACTAACAAGAAGACATAGATGTGATTGATATCCCTTTGCTCATGTGGACATGGAGGTGTTTCATTAAAGACCTCACTTATGGAGTCTTTGATTATGTTCACATGGAGATTGTGAAGTATCATGAAGCCAACACTATGCTCAAAGTCATCCAAGGAAGGGTTTTTCTAATAAAGTGATTATTTGGGAAGATGGGATATAAATATGGGAAGAAGGCTGCGGAAGTAGTGAGTGGCATAAAATACTTTAGTTGGGGGTTTTCATGATTTCATTCTTATCCCACTTTTTGGAAGTAGTAGTTGCTGGATCTAGGATGGGAAATTTTCTCTAGAGGGGGGTAGGTGAATAGAGCTAAATACACTTAAACAAAATTCATTAGACCTTAAACTTATTTAACAATTTAAGGTTTCTAATTTGGAATTTAAGTGAAACTAAACATACATAGCAAGGATGAGAGAGTTTGAAACAAGTACAAGAACACAAGCTATGTAGAGTGGTTCCAAACTCCAAACTAGGAGATTGTTAGTCCACCACCTAGAGAGGTCAACCTCTAGGATTTATTAACCATGTCTACTCCTTATATTCACTTATAAGAGTTACAACATATGACCTTCCTTTATTTTGAGACAAGGATACCCAACTTCTCCTTTGAGGGGAAGGGAGCCAACAACCTACCAAAGAGCTTACCTATCCAACCAAGAGTCTTCTACCTCACCAAGGACTTAGACACTTTGCAATGAGTCTTCTACCTTCACCAAAGACTTATCCACTCTTACACAAGTCTTTAGCCTTTGAGGAATTACCCATTCTTCTTGGATCTTCCGCCTTTGCTTCACCTTAGCCAAGGAAAAGCTTTCACCAAGGGACACCTTCCCTTCTTCTTCTTCTTCACCTCTCTTAGACAAGAGAGAGAACCTTCATCTTCATGTTCATAGTAGAAATGAGAGATTGAGAGATGGGGGAAGTGATATCCTCACAAGATATACATGTAGGACTAACTCTCTTACAAATCTCCTACTCACTCTAATGGATGTAACAAGTGATTAAGCTTAAAGAGAGAGAGAGAGGAGGCTGTATAATGCACTCAAGCATAGAATAGGGACCTTCATAGTGCTTGGATAATCATGGGATGAAGATCAAGGGGTCCTATTTATAGTTGGAGATGCCTACTAGCCAGTAGAAATACTTAGGATGAATACTAGCCATTTGGGGGTGTTGCAATAGATATTTTTTTGAGTTTTACAACACTCCAATGACTAGAAACACCTTTTTTGCACTTTCCATACAATGCGATTGGTCAAGTTTGTAACTTGACTGAACGGATCGGTCGAGTTTGTAACTCAACCAAACATGGGCATTTTCAAAATCCATCGAGGGATCGGTTGAGTTTGTAACTCGACCGACTAACAATCTGTAATGAATTTTCAAAAATATCATTAAAGTGCTTCAATATACAATTTAGGTGCTCATTATTTTTTCTAAGCTTAATTACAAGTCATAAAATAATTATAAGTGACTTACAACATGATTCTAATGTATTTACATCATATTCCACAAAAAGTGCACTTGCATTGATTTTGACTTGTGTTTTCTCCAAGTTAGGATGAGCAAGATAGGGCATTTGGAGTGTGTTTATACCTAATATGAAATCACTCAAGTAGAACATTGAACACAAATAAATGGAATGGTTAGTCATCGTCACAACAAGGGTTTATCCAATTTAGACCTTTAGTCAACATTGACTAAATCGACATTGACTCAACATTCTCCCCCTTTTTGAAGATGACAAACCATTCTGTAAATGTATTGAAAGCATTTAAGTAAAAGCATACCTTTGGACAAACCAAGGGGTTTAAGTAAAATTGAGTTCATATGACCCCCCTCAATTTATGATCATGGAGTTCTCATACTCCCCCTCAATTGATGTTATTTCTCCTATACTATTAGCTTTCAAAAAATTTATAGAAACTATGTCTTCTACTCATATATGTTCTACATATATGTCTTCTCCCCTTAACATATGACATGACTTCTCCATGTCTAGTATAAGACATACCTTCTCCCCCTTTTTTATTTCAAAAAGTATGGGTTTGAAGAGCTAAGATAAAACATGTTAGATAAAGGAGATATCAAAAGTTAGAATGGAGAGTAGAAGAGAAACACTAGGGGCTTGTCCAAGCATAGTATATAAAGCAAATCAAGTCATGCTTTTGAACAACCATAGATGTAATTATAGAATATAATCAAGGTAAGGCTATGCAAGCAAGTAACTCAAGATAGTAAATATGCAATTAAAGGAACAAGTTTGAGCATAAAACTAGATACAAGCATAGCATATAGTTTAATACCACTTGATCAAGAAACTGAACAAGGCTAGAACTACATGTAAAAGAACAATTAATAGATGATATTTCAAGTTAGGACTACTAGAAGGATCTAGATCATAGAAAAAGATGCATAAGTTATAGAGCAAGCTATGAGAAGATGTAGAGATATATCAAAAAAAAGATATATAGTTTCAGAAGCATGCAAGGATATAACTCATTAGAAATTTTGCAAAATTATCAAAAGATGATTACCACTAAGAGCCTCAAGGTTGTATCAAAACAAGATATACAACTAAATAAAATGTAGAAAGTTATGGCACAACGAAAGTAATTTAAGACACAACCAAGAGATCTAAAGAGATCATCAACAAAACCTACACAACAACTCAAAACAATGAATTGCACGATGTAGGGATACCACTTGTGGGATACCAAAATTATAGCAATTGAAAGATTGAGTTGTATGCAAGATATACAATTTAAAGCATGGCAATATGCATATATAAAGGTACTAAAGCGACTGCCAAAGAATAAGGCTATTGGTTGAGAAAGTCTAGTTGAGAGGGAGATTCTCATCCAAAAGGCCAACTATATATTCTGTGCATAGTGTTGTTGGTAGAGTTCTGTGTTTTGGATATTCAACCAACAACAACTGATGACAACACCCATTGTTGCTTGTCAGTCGAGTTTCTAACAAGATAAACTTGACTGATACAATTGTTGTCAAGAGGCAAATATATTTCATAAAAACACATTTAGAGGCATGCTAAAAATATAAACCGTATCCAAACATGCATAAGCAAGTTAGTAATGCACTATGAAAGCATTTCAAACAATATTTGAGCAAGAGTGTAAAGAGAATCACAAAATACCACTTTTGACTCAAAAGCCACATGCATAGTGCACACTAACTTGACAGAAACAAGTTAGGATTGAATATGAGCAAGAATAACATTACCTCTGTTCTTACCATTTCGTTTCCACTTGTTGCCACCCCATACACACTCACCTTTCTTCTTTTATGTGGATTGAAAAGCCAATTTGCAAATCCATATCTCAAGTCAATCTATTAGCAAGTGACCTACAAGAAGAAAGATGAAATGGTCCCCAATCATATTTTTGGGTCTGGAGGGGTTAGCTTAACAACCCAAGTCCTATCGCTCTTGGGTGCTTTCCTAAAAGGACAATAAGTAGAATAATGACCAATTTCATTGCAATGGTTACATGATCTCCTAGCCTTGGAACTAGAGCATTCTTCATTGAAAATTGAAGGTCCTTTGTATTTGTTGTTCCTTTAGATCGAATAAAGTCCGATACCATCTCTACTCATTTGTTTGGTAGTATGGTCTAGGATTTGACAAGATTCTTTTTATCATCTAAGAATCTTTGCATAGAAGATCTAAAACAATGATTATCATGCATAAGAGAATAAATAGTAGAAGACAAATGATTTATATTATCTCTTAGCATGTAAAAGATCATTTTATAGGCAAAGAGCTTTGTTCAAATAAGAATCTCTATCAATATGAAGATCAGAAACACTATTCTCTCTACTAGTAGAACTAGAATAAGATTCAAGGAAATTGATTTCAGACAACAAGGAAGCATTTTCATTTTCAAATAAAGTAATCTTAGAATGATAGATCCTACTTTCAGATTCTGAACTTTGAAAAGCCAAATCTTTGTTTTTGTTTTTATATTTAAGAACATTAATATCAAACATGAGAGAATTCACAGTATTACTATGCTCTTCATTAGAACTATGCACAAGAGGTTGAGCTTCTAGAAATCTAATCTTATCAAGAAAATTAGCATTTTTAAGTTTAAGAGAATCTACTTGACTTAGATAACCATTGTTTTCATCAAGCAAACAAATATTATCATGTTCAAGATCATCTATTTCTACATGCAAATTATCAACAATTCTAGCAAGCTTTTTCTTTTTCTTTTTAGAAGACTTAAGAGAGGCACAAGTAGCACAAATAAAAGAAATTAAATATTCTTTATCTAAAAGTTTGGATTTGCCTCATTTGAGTCTTCATTTGTTTAGGACATAAGTGCAAAATGACATTCTCCTTAATCACTAGAGCTTGAGCTAGGTCCTCAACTTGATTCTTCACTTGAGCTTGAGTTGGAGGAGTCACTTGATATTTTGTGCCATTCCTCCTTCTTCTTGTACTTCTCTTCTCTTGTGATGATGGATATTTTTGCCTTGTGGAAAATCTTCCTTGAAGTGACTCTTCTTTCCACATTTGAAGCACCATATGGAGGAGGAAGACTTGCCTTTATAGAGTCTACCTTTGGAGTACATGACATCTTCAACATGAGAGGATGGAGAGGATTGACCAACAATAGCTTCAATTTGGGCCTTGATTTCAGCCTTCTTCAGTCTCTTGAGCTCCTTCTCTTCTTCTCTTTCTTCTTCATCTTGTTTGTCAAGTTTGACTTCATGGGCTTGTAGATTTCCTATGAGCTCTTCAATGGGGATATCACCAAGAGACTTTACTTCTTCAATGAAAGTCACCTTGAATTTCCACCTCTTAGGAAGAGTTCTAAGGATCTTTGAGTTGATCTCTCCTGTAGCCGTAGGATGACCTAGGACAACAAGATCATTTACAATGGTGTTGAACCTTGAGTACATATCCGCCACCCTTTCAATCTTCCCCATATTGAATTTTTCAAGAAGTCGTTTGAGCATGTAAACTTTGCTTTCCTTAACTTGGGTTGTCCCTTCATAAGTGATGCATAGATTAATTCATACTTCATAGGCTGTCTCATAAGAGAAAATCCGGTTGAACCCGGTAGGGGATATGGAGGCATAGAGGATGTTGATGGCTCTTGCATTCAAATTTGCTTTCTTCAAAGTAGCCTCATCCAATTCTTCTATCTTTGTCTGCGGTTGCTTGTATGGACGGTCCACCATTTACCATAGCTCAAGACTTGATCCTTGCATGTAGAGCTGTAGCCTTATTTTAGAGAAAATTGCTCCCATAAAAGATTGGAATGTTGATGAGGTATCTTCCACTATGATAGTCACCCATCTTCTCCTACTTGTGGAAGTATGCTTGGAGAAGACCCATTCTGATACCACTTGTTGGATCTAGGATGGGCGATTTGATCTAAAGGAGGGGTGAATAGAGCTGAATGCACTTAAACAAAATTCATTAGACCTTCAAATTATTTAACAAGATAAGGTTGCTAATTTGGAATTTAAGTGCAACTAAACATACATAGAAAGGATGAGAGAGATTGAAACAAGCACAAGAACACAAGCTATGTAGAGTGGTTCCAATATCCAAACTAGGATATTTTCAGTCCACTACCTAGAGAGGCCAACCTCTAGGATTTCTTAACCATGTCTACTCCTTATATTCACTTATAAGATTTAAAACATATGACCTCCCTTTTACGGGACAAGGATACCCATCTTTCCCTTTGAAGGGAAGGGAGCCAACAACCTACTAAAGAACTTACCTATCCAACCAAGAGTCTTCTACCTCACCAAGGACTTACCCACTTTTCAATGAGTCTTCTGCCTTCACCAAGGACTTAACAACTCTTACACAAGTCTCCATCCTTTGAGAAATTACCAAATCTTCTTGGGTCTTCCACCTTTGAGTTCACCTTAGCCAAGGAGCAGCTTTCACCAAGGGATTCCTTCCCTTCTTCTTCTTCTTTACCTCTCTTAGATAAGAGAGAGAATCTTCATCTTCATCTTCATCTTCATGGTATAAATGAGAGATTAGGAGGTGGTGGAAGTGAGAGCCTCATAAGATATACATGTAGGACTAGCTCTCTTACAAATCTCCTACTCACTCTAATAGATGTAGCAAGTGATTAAGCATAGAGAAAGAGAGAGGAGGCTATAGGATGCACTCAACCATAGAATAGGGACCTTCATAGTGCTTGGATAACCATGGGATGAAGCCCAAGGAGTCCTGTTTATAGTTGGGGATGCTACTAGACATTAGAAACACTTAAGGATGAATAATAGCCTTTTGGGGTATTGCAACAGATATTTTTTCGAGTTTTGCAACACTCCAACGACTAGAAATACTTTTTCTACCCTTTTCGTACAATGCGATCGGTTGAGTTTGTAACTAAAAAAAATGGATCGGTCAAGTTTGTAACTCAACTGAATCTAGTAATTTTCAAAATCCATCAAGGGATCGTTCGAGTTTGTAACTCGACCGATTAACAGCCTGTAATGAATTTTGGAAAATGTCATTAAAGTGCTTAAATATTTTATTTAAGTGCTCTTGATTTTTTCTAAGCTTAATTACAAGTCATACAATCATTACAAGTAATTTAAAACATGATTCTAATGGATTTACATCATATTCCACAAAAGTGCACTAGCATTATTTTGACTTGTATTTTCTCTAAGTTAGAATGTGCAAGATAGGGCATGGAGTGTGTCTATACCTAATCTGAAACACTCAAGTAGAAGAAATAGACACAAATAACTGGAATGATTAGCCATCATTCAAACAAGGGTTTAGTCAATGTATACCTTGAGTCAACATTGACTAAATTGACCTTGAGTCAACAATAGTTAATGATCCAAATTGTGATTGTGTTATTATCAAGTTTGTGAGGGTCAATGCTAGGAAGATGGAGTGTTGATGGAGTCACCATGATGCGGCATGACAAGTTTCAACTTGTAACCCCCATTGGATCCTAATGTAACTACAATAAAAAATCTTCATTAGTAATAACCGTCTCAAGATGGAAAATAATATAAAAACCATTATGTCATTAACTATGGCAATCTGTTGGCTAGTTGAAAAGGAAAAATACTTAGTCCTTAGAGAATTGGGTCAGGTTGATTCCTAGTCTAAGTGACCTGGTTAAGATTGTGAATTTATCTTATAGAGATATGGTGATCCTAAGACTAATAGAAAAGGCAGTACATAGGTTGACATTTAAGTACTATTATCAAAATTTCTTTTCAAACTTTTTCTATAATGCTTAAAGCATAAGCTAGAATATTTGATTTTCAATCCAAAGTCTATCTGCTAAGGTTTAAGATTTAGGTCAATTTTATGAAAATATTTCTAAGGCTATTAATTATTAAAATAAAATAAGGTTTTTCTTTGTATCTTATAAGTCATCAACTCATTCTTATATCTAAGGAAAGATTTTTCCAATTACTTTATTTTAGATTTGCCTAGCCACAAAATATGATTGAATCATAAATCTTGAATATCTGACAGGTAGTTGAACTTGGATCTTAGGTTACTATATTGTTAAGGAGAGTAAAAGCTTGACACAATAATATATTATAGACATTTCCTTGCATCCTACTAAAGTTTTAAATTTTTTGTCCCAAAAGTTTGGTCTCGCTGAAACTGATCAAGAAAAACTTCAACTGGATGTGTAGTTTCAATTCCTAAGCATGAGTCTTCCACTCTATAGTGGCTCCACTTGATTTTTTCCTAATGGATTTTCTTGTTTATGAGTTCCTTAGTTTAAAACTTGTAACTATATCGATATTCTCAAGATAAGAAAGATTTTCTTACATTTACAAAGTTTCATTGTTCAAGACATTGCATAATGCTTCACCTTAGAAACATGAAAGATATTACACATGAAACTATGTTTCTGAGGGTAAAGAAATCTTATAAGAATATTTATAAATACGTTCCAACACCTTAAATGGGATGACATATCTTAGAATGATTTCCCCTCTATTTTGCTATTACTCAAAGAGGAAGTTGTTTTAAGAAAGCACAATCACATGGTTTGAACTCTATATCAAACCCATGAGAATCTATATAAGAACTTTGATGATCGTAGAACCTTTTAGACCTTTGTTTGGTTAGATCCACCTTATTAGATATACTTGTAGTTCTTCTAACACCAACAAAAGTTGTTTTTATACTTCATTCTAGATGTACATGGTTACATAGAGAGGCTCATATAAGGGCATACCAACACATATTCGTTTATGTTGCTATATGAAATATCTATTAACACTAAGTAGTGATCAAAATTGCCTCTAGAATGACAAACAAAATCCATTAAGTGACACTTAAAAATTTGATATGTTCATTGAAATTTCTCACATGGCTATAGATGGTAAGTTGTATTAAACTAAAAATCGTCCCTAATTCTTACTCAACCTGCCTCAATAGATGACAAGTGAACTTATGATCTTGATTTGAGAAAATGGTAGTTGGTACTCTATGAAGCATGATAAATATGTAAAATATATATCTCTACTAGCTAACAGACTTGTGATATTATCTACATTGACATTAACCATGCAAATTTGGTCAAATGACAAGGTACATTCCAAACAAAATCACATCCATTGTAGTCTTGTATGAATTATATATTAAAACCATGATGATTTGTTCCCACTACCACTTGATGATTGCTAAATTTTCTAAAAAACCATCTTATAGTTGGTTCTTGGCCTTCATCTATTGTCATATCATACACTTAGAGATAATATGACCAATGCTAGTCTTCATTCATTTTTACTAGAGTGCCTCTATAGGCCCTTATATAGTTTGGTATGACCATAATTTATATTATATCTAGACCCATGTTCTTCCTACTAATTCATGGTCTTTGATTCTGACACTTTAGATACCTAGATGCAATGCTAACATCTTTTTCTTGAAACTATTCCAAATACTAAATATGTTTAAAATTTTACAACAAATGAGTATTTTCTTCCAAACTAGGGCTAAAGTGTTGTTCCTCAAGTAGTTAATAGAAAAGTCCTAAAATTATGTATTTGTTATATAGTCTAATTCAATATTCTCCTATATGTCTAGATAGACAATATCTTAACTTATTCCATTTTGTAGCATGTTTAGATGCAAACATCCACTTTTTTTCGATAAGAGATTTTGCTTGTGCTTCACTATACAAGGCGATAAACGCTTGTGATTTCATAGACTTTAATGTACTCTAGACATCTTCTCTGCACATGACTTAGATCCTTTTAAGTCAATATATGTTTTAGGCTCTTATGACTGTTATATATGTTAAAAGTGTCCCCATACATACATCATCCTTAGATTTTGATGGAATATATTATGATATCTAAATCCATACATTTCCATATACTTGATAATCATGAACCAATACGGATTTTGATGCCCATATATTACATATATATAGATTCAATCAAGTTGATCCATTTCCCTATACTTGATTATCATCAACCAAGTGGTAGCAAACCAAAGCAAACATATGGACATGCTCACATAAAAGTAGATTCAACTTTAGATATGGGGATAACATTAGTTACTTGAATCTCACATAAGGCCCTAAAGTTCCCAGTATAATGAGAAATTACAAATAACTCTAGACTCCATATGATACATCCTAAGGGGTCTTAGGAAATAGCTAGACATTATATGATATGCTTAATAATACAAATGACCATGTGACATTTTATTGTACAAATCATTAAACATTTGATGTGATATGAAATTTTATGGTTGACTTTTATTCTAAGAGTTCTTGGGGTAGTGATCCTAATCTTTGCTATGATCAAAACCAAACTTTCAAACCCAAATAGCACTTTATGTAGTTGCAAAGAATCAATAACCCATAATGTTTGTATTTCTAATATACACTTGATAAATGAATATTCAATATACTTAAGTTGCATTCTCATACTTGATTTGCATCCCAATTACTAGTTATCCTTCTTTTTGGTTCCTTTTAGGTCTATTCAGCCTTGAGATATTTTACAATGTTTTATAATGAACACCATTCATTTTCTCTTGTTTAAAAGGTCAAGTGCAACACGATTAAGATGCTTCTTATATGATAATACACGGGAACTCCTATCAAAGTTCATTATATCTATTGGATCATGCAAATATCAAAGTCTAACTTGAATGTTGGCTCAATAGCCGTAATTTCTAATAAATCCCAGAATAAGATAGCTTGCTATTTGCTATCAGATTAGCTCGTGCAAGGCCCAATTGAAGGAGCCTATGAAGGTTGATTAAGGAGTAGCCTTTTGACACCCTATCATACCAAACGTTTAGGTGCTGCAATGACCATGCATTGATCACATTGGTGAACAACTATGCAAGTGACCAAGTTTTGCTATTCATTGTCCAATAATATTCTGCAACAAGGCAACCCTCCTTGACAGCCGTGCCTTACTCAACCAAAATTTTGGCTCCTAATAGCCTCTGCCCTATTACGCAAGTAGGCTTCATAAGGTAAGACTTGACAACCAACCCTCTCTTTCTCTCTCTAACTCCCGTAGTTGCTCACTCTTCTGCTAATCAACCATTGCTAATTGATCTGGTGGTAGTGAACTCTGGCAGCACCAGTTCAGCCATGGTCAACGACCTTCATGCAACCGAGCCCCACCTCAATCGACGTATGCAGACCCACGAAAACATCATGCTCGATAGCTTATGGCTGCCATTAAATCATCGACCATGTATCGGTTAACCACCAAACAACTCCCACATGCATGCAACCACTTAAGATTGAGCAGCTGTAATCTAAGTGCTACCACACACAATGATTAACCGACACACTACTGGTCATACAGACCTCCCCGCGTTGATCAACCAGTGCTATACCACTCCATCCACGAGCACCCTGGTCACCATGCACACTCAAATATTGGTGTCAACAACAACTGAACGAGTGCATTGACCAAGAGAGCAATCAGTCACCGTTGATCGAGTAGACCATCATCCAACCCATGCCGCCATGCAACCACTTTCATTTGACAACCACCTATGAGACTGCCCACCATGCAAGCACACCGATATCATCTATTAACACCATGTTTTTGTCGTTCGTTCAACAATCGAGACTACATATGCGCTCTAGCTAATGATGGAGTTCATCATAGTTATTATGCTTTCCCCCATAATTTTAAGCTATTTTATCCTCTCACTTCACCTATATGTAATATTTCATGGGTTTCTATACAAAAGGTATTTGTTTCTAGACTTAAGATGTAGTTTTTCCTTTAAATAGACTTCCAATTAGATTCTTTTCATAAATTTCCTAGTTGAATGATCCTAAATAAAATATTTAATTTTAAAGTCTTGCGGATATTCAATGATCGATATCTTCACAAAAATCCACATATATTTTGATAATAATTAAGACTTAATCCTCAAGTTTCATGTGCTTATATTCCTTTAACTTTTTTATCAAGCTTGATTTCACGTATGACAAATACCGCAATTCAAACATTTTTATCCATAAGTTCCTAAAAGTCAGAATAAAGAACTTCATTTATTTATGCCCAGGGACATTGGCATATTCAATCCATCCATCAGAAGCCATATGGCAGAAATACACATTCCACCATGTGTCACCCCCGTGGATGGAAATAATCCAAAACCCTATTCTAGAATCTTCCACTCAAACCCCAGACCCTAATCCTGTCCCCATAACCATCTATTTTTTTTACACCTTTTGACTCTTTTGAAAAAGTGAGCCAACAACCACCCTCTTTACTTTTATCCGCTCAAGTAACTAGAGGATCCTTCCTCTACAACAACTACTTTTTCAACACCGTTAGAATACATAACCATAACTGTTTACCTTATTATGATCTGCAACAACTCCTTGTGAAGTTTTAACTATTATGGTCATAATTTCTTTATTAATACATGATTATTTAAATTCTTAGTGATAACTACTTAAATACTCATCCATATAAGTTGAATGATCTAGATCTTCCTTCATGAAATTTAATGAAATATCTTGCTTGATTTATTTAACCTAATAGATGGAATCTTGCTCATACCAAATTGCACTCTTATCTTGTCTTTTATCATTTATCATGCTTTGGTCCCAACCACCCATGATAGACTCCTCCATAGAAGATCCTAAGGCAATTGGAACCCCATAACCTAAAAAGAAATTAGGATCTTTAGAAAAATGGCAAGAAAGAAACAATAATTTCGAACCCCAATATCTACAAATAAAAATCACCCCTTTTATAGTTTTTCACTTTGTTTTATTTAACTAAACTGGAACCAATATTTTTACTTGAGAATAACAAAAAGAAATATTATATATTATTGAGCGATGGAAGGGTGACTAACACCTTTCCCACTCATAATAAGACCATCCAAATTCTACATATGGCAATATTTTCCTTTTCTTTATCAACCCCCAAGTGGATTCAAATTTGATCTTTACACATTTCCCCATAGGGTTTAAACACGATACTCATTTACCCTATCTTTTGTAAAACATGATGGAAACTTTGAGATTTATATTCTATTATTTTATTGTGTTTTCAACAACCACCAACTTAGATTCCTTATAATATTTTCTCTAGTAGGTAAAACAAGTTGGCAACTCTGCTCGAGACATAGATGATAGTTAAATTTTTTCATTATCTTGAAGTTTCTATTGGATCAGGTTTATGTTTTGTAATGGTATTAGTACTAAAATGTTTATTAATCCACTACATTTTGAACTTGCTAAGGAGGATGGGACAAATAGATAGCCTCCTGCCCCATCCCCCAAAAAGGACTGTAGAATCGATGATTCTGCTAGTCCCCCACATGGTGCAAAATCTGAGATTCCACAAGTGCATGTGGTTCCTATGATTGTGTTCTCTTTTTCATATTTCCCCTATCAATCTGATGTCGATTAGGGTTTCTAATATGGATCTTCTTTCCTATATTTGTTCTTGTTTTTAGTGTTCATAGTAGCCTTCTGAGGGCTTGCTCCTCACTTCCTAATTTGGGGTCTTGCTTCTGCTTCCTAAATAGTCTCTTATTCTTCCCAATCAGTGTTTTTGTTCATTACTTCCTAATTAGGGTTTTCTTCTGCCTCTCTTTTAGGATTTCTCTTCCTCCACAAATTATAAAAGAGAAATAAAAGGATAAGATTGATCTTTCATATGAGCAATGTACTTTCTTACCTAATGACTACATGATTGATTAGTTTCATGTATAGTTTAGTTTCAGAGAAGGGATTGCATGTCCACAAGGGGATTTCCACATGCTCTTTACCTTCCATATCTTTCTATTATGGAACCACACTCACAAATATAAAAGCTTTTGTGCACTATACACATCCCATGCATCTATGCAACATACACCAACACTCACATTGGATTCCTAAACGAGACTCGGGGGTGTTAGTAAAGTTACCAATGCAACAAATTGCTAGACATTCAAAGGCCTTGAGGACATCTCTCTGCTAGCACTAATAGTTGATTGTGACCATCATAGTCCTGAGATATTGGGAGCAGTACCTAAATTTGATGAAATTGAGTTACCCCATGATGAGTGCCATCACACCAAATTTAATGACCCACCCTTCCCATAGGTGTTATGCTTGATTAAAGATATCAAAGATATTTGAACTCATGGGCTAAAAATAGGGGGTGGGTGGAGTTCGAACTTATATAAAAGAAACTTTATCTTGTTGAATGATTTATAGGTTTCTAAGATTTTTGATTGATTGCTGAACTCTAAGATGGTTGTGTGCTTCACATTTTAAGATTGTGATCACATATCCTATTTTTCTCAGGTCTTACTAACGTTTTTGTGTGTAGGATACCAATCTTTTCAATCTCAAACAATATCAAACAACATCAAACAATCTTGAACAATCTTAAAAAAACATTAAAAGATATTTACAATATAAACAGTCTAAAATGATCTCAAAAAAGTTGAAGAATTTCATACTTTAAAAATCTCAAAAAAAAATAATAATTATTTCAAAGTTTAAAAAGCTCAAAAAAGTTAAACAATCTTTTTAAAATGGAACGATACTTTCAAAATCGACCAATATTTGCATTGTTGAACAATCTAAAAAAAGTTGAACAATCTTTTCAAACTGTAACAATCTTTTCAAAGTTGAACTGTCTCAAAAAAGTTAGACACTATTTTCAAAGTGGAACAACCTTTTCAACGCCAAAAAACATTTTCAAAGTTGATCAATCTTTTCAAAGTCAAAATATCTCAACAAACTTGAAAAATCCTTTAAAAGTTGAACAATCTCTTCAGGGTTGAACAATCTTTTCAATCTTAAACAATCTCAAACAATCCTTTGATTCTTGAGCTATCTCTTGTATACAACCTTTTCATGTCAATAATCTTCTCCAATCAATTTGAAACCATCAACCATACTCGACAATCTGACCGATCAATCTCCTCACCTACCCTAAGCCGCTAGGCTGTCCAGATTCCATCACATCACCTTATGAATATTTTGCAGCCTATAGGCTACCGCTAGGTTGCTAAAATTTACTCGTACTCCTCGTTTCATCTTGGATGATTGAACTTCAACTTTTTGTGGCCTACATTGCTGTGGAATGCTACTAAATTTATCCCTCAAGACATCATATGTGATCTTTTTGACATGCCAAAAGAATTTTGGTCTCTTCTCATGATCCACCAATCATGTGATACATGGAAAAAGGTTGCTAAAATTCCTTCAAAACTTGGAAGGCTCTTCAAGCTGTGCACATGATGATAAACAAGCCTAAACGTCCAATTGATTTAAGGGAAATTTCAAAAAAATCTCAACCTCTTGCTTCCCAAACTTTAACATTATGTTGAAAGGATGCTTAATTTCACCTACAAACTATGGGATTTCAAATGCATATAACTTCCAACTTCATATCATACCTACATGTAGGACTAATATCCACCTCCTTGAAGGTCCTCCTAACTCATCTTGATCCTTTAAAGATAATGCCTCACAATTATGCTGTAAGGCTACTCAATTTTTGATCTTACATCTAACTTTAACTCATGATTAAGTGTCTAATTCTTTTTTTAAACATTTCAATCCTATATAACTTAACAAGATATTACCTAGTAGAACACAGATTAACCATGTCTGACATCAATGGTCCTAGACAAGGACCTAAAACTAGACCATTAGACTACTTTTCCTTTCATTATATATATGGTCCTGGATTACAACCTAAAGTTGGACCACCATCTGCTCTATACTTCCCTATCATAGGGTGGTTCCTAAAACCCTAAGGGAGGCTCCACCACTTTCACCTTGATCAAAAAGGGGGAGGAGGTCCAAAAAAGAATTAATCAAAATCAAGTAAGAGCTGGGATGTCAAGGATGTCGTTGAGGTCCCTAAAAAAATCTAAACCCCCTTTAGATGATGATGCCTTGGGAGGGTATATGGTTAATGAGTTGCTATTCATATCCTTAAATAGGATACTTCAACCTTAACTAATCCCCTAGAACCCAATTGCACCCTTTTCCTGGATAGTTATCTCATAAACCCTCCTCGAAGGAGATTTAGATCACGCATGCTATGCATATTGAATGATTACTCATTTAAAGTCTCTAGCCCTAAGCTAGTCACCTTGTCCTTGTTGGAATCCTAACTTTACCACCATTAGCACATAATTTTACAACTCATATTATCATGGGGCTAATAGGTGCATCTCATGTTAGAGTTGAAGGAATCCTTCTATCTAGCCCGAGTAGGGGCATGCACCATTCATCCATCTTTCAACCCTACAACTCATTTCCAGGAGTTGCCCATTTAGAATATTGTGGAAGTCCAAGGAGTATCCTTTTTGTCTCTCCTAAATAATGTAGAATTCCTTTTACATTTTGTATGATAAATGCATGCACAAGGATTTATCCTTGTGTACAATATATAAGTATATTCTACACCAAAACTTGTGTTTAAACCTCTGTGACCTAAATTCTAGTCATTAAATGAGCTAACATGAGTCCATATTTCACTCACTCTTACAAAAAATCAAGTGAGATGCCCAAATCAAGCAATGTTGACAAACAATACGAATTGAGGGATAGAGGAGGTTCTAAAATGAGTAATAAAGACAAACTTGTTGAAGGGGAAAATCTTAAAGATGCTACACATGTGCCAGAAACTCGATACCCATAGTGGTCTTGCAAGAAGACATCTTGGAGCATCTAAGCAATATTCCTTACATGCCTCCATTCAACTTTATCCAAACGGAAGGCATATACCATATTGGATCTTTAGTCCATGGGGGGTCAGTATGCCAGTCCTACAACAAATTCCTTTCCATACATCATCTATGACCCGTATCTACACCTACCATGTCCTTTCCATCCCGGGCCATATCACTATTCACCACATGTGAATAGTCTTTTAGTACCTATAACTCGTGAGCCAAAAACATCCATTACAATCCAGGTGGTAACACCAAGGAGACAAAGAAGGAAGATGAGGTCGAAGTCACATGGGAGAAATTCCAAACTACACAGATGGGCGATGCTCCTGGGAGTGTTCACCATGTGCACTATGGGAATGCCACCAACCTCAACACGTTCTACCTACTCTCACCCATACTTGTTTAGGTGACAGGGAAACAAGGCGCTAGGGCTAGACACCTTGCATCAAGGACCGACTAGGCACACCTAGGCGGCTTTAAGAAAATTATAGTTATGTACAATTTACTTATGTGTATACATGTGTTATGATTTTTATAACACCCCCTTCATATATATGTTATTTTTACCTATATCTTTACACATGTTATGATTTTTATATCATTTCTCCTTCCATATATATGTTATATTTTAGATATATAAATGCAGGTAAATCCATAAAGTTATGGTGAATCACTGGTATACATGTCCTATGGGAAGAGAACATATTATATTGTTTTATACATAGATATGTACATATTAAACATAAATACACTTTGATATAGACAATTTTGTTGTTGCACACACACACACACAAACACAAACAAACAAACACACACACACAAACAAACACACACACACAAATATATATATTACACAAACACATAAATTTAGAAGTTATACTTGGAGCATAGATGTTTATGTGGTAATATGAATGTTTGAGGCTCCACTAATATACAAAACAAACTCTTATATAAGTTCTATAATCCCCTATACATCAGTTTTAGACTGAAGGGATTAAGGATATTAGTGCTTTAAATAGAAACAATAGATAATTTTGCTTCAATAGATAATTTTCATTACTTAGGGTTATTTTCATCTTATACACATAGGTTTTAAAACTAATATGGCTGCTTGAAGTTCCTAAAATAATCAAGAAGGTATTTCATATAAGTAGCAATGTATTTATATTGCAATTGGATAGCTATTTAGAGGAAGAAAATATCTCAATATCAAGATCAAATTCAACCAACTACTAAGAAAAATAGTAAAATATATATCAAGAACCTTATAATGATGATATTGTACAACAAACATATATACATATACTTCATTTGTATATCATAACATGTGTATGTCAAATAAATACCTATATATAGGGTCAGGGGTCCATAAAAAAACTTAAGGTGACATTTTGGTCAAGGCACACCCCCTTGGGGCGCCTTGCCGCCTAGGCACTCACCTTGACAAATACGCGATCACCTCCATATTACACTATGCATGTGAGGACCGTATGGGATCCCACCACATGTATACATCAATCAGTTAATCACAATAAAAGCGTTAGTGATACCTATGATCACAACCAACAAAGTGGACACAATCCTAGATTATGACAAATCCTCTCATACTTGAGATTCTACACATATAGTTAGAGGGGAAGGATGGATGAAAAACCTCCAAAAACTCTTTCCATTTCTTGATAACTTCAAAATGTTAAAATTACATAAATACTTGGGGAAGGGTGATCCACTCTCCCATGTCAAGTCATACTGATATGACATGATAGAGGTACAAGACAAAGACAAGATATTGATCCAATGCTTTACTTGAACTATAAGACCCCTGACCTATCTTTCTGGTTGATCTTGCTTTCATAGCATAATTATATGCTCAAAACCTTAATCTAACCTCATGATCATAACATGTCACATGCTTATGTTTCTAGTTTGGTCCAGTTTGGATGCTGTTTGAGCTAGTTATACTTATATGTGCTTGTTTTAGACCTAATTGCAATTTATCCTTTCTTAGGGCTTTTCTTGCAGTTTGTCACATACTTATTTTTCCTCTCATGTTTTGACATGATGTTGGAGACAGTGGCAGCCCAAAGTATCCTTGTGGTACCTTGGGTTGATAAGGTGGCATGCTATTTGATGTTTAGGGTTTGTTTGGATGTTCTAGTTGGATGGTTAACCTTGGTGTTGAGTCATCTTGTTTTAGCGATCGATGGGCTTCCATTGGACATATGTTTCAATGGTAGATGATGTTTTGAGAGTGCCTAGTGGTCTTGGCAGTCGATGAGACCCATGTTTCCTCTTCGGGTCACCAAGGAAAGCCCTAGGGTTTAGTTCTATTCGTTCTCTATGTCTGGACCTTGTGTGGTCTCTATGATTTCACATCGGTCTCTATGCCAACCTGGACAAGTGAGGTCATTGGTTTTCTTTGTTTTTATCACCTTGTTTCATGAATGAGCTTAGTGCTTGCATGGACGAGATATGGTGGACAAGTGGCACATGTTTTCATGACACCTAACCCCCCTCTCTCTTCCTACCCTTGGTTATATAAACCTCTCTTCTTGCATGCAACTAAACCCTTTGCACCCCTTTCTTTATCTCTTCTTGTTTGGATCTCGTCCCCACTTGTTCTTGGTGGTGCTTGAGCTTGGATAAGGTGGAGCTCTAGTGGTCGATCCATCTTGCTTGTGAGATAGGGTTTTGGAGCAACCCTTCTTTGGTGATTGTTTGGTGTTCCTTGATCTTGGTATGTGATCTACCTCTCCTAATCTTCATATTTTTGCTATCCTACCTCTTTTACCTCTCTTATTGACCGAGCCCATGGTTCTCCATGGTGGTTCTTGAAGTTGAGCTTGAGGAACTTCTCTCTTCTTGGCCAAATCCATATTCTTGATGGTAGTGCTTGAGTTGAGCATTGAGAACTCTTTCTTTTCTTTTTATCCTAGGGTTTTGCTTTCCATCTTGTGCTCCTTTTACCTAGGACTTTTTCTTCTCTCTTTGAGGTGGTGCTAGCTTGGGACGTGGAGGTGATCAAACTAGGGTTTCCTCTCTTTTCTTGGCACTCCTTGCTGTTGGAGTTGATTCATCCTAGTAAAGGTGAGTTATATAACTTTCATCTCGATTATTGTTGCACTTACTTTCAATGCAAGTAATCTATCCTAAAAAATGTGGTTCTAAGTAGGATGGCTATTATACTTATGATCTAAGGTTTTTGTTCTATTGTGATCTTGAATAAATAAACCCCTCTTTGATGTCGAGTCTATCTTTAGTGTTCCTTCCTTATCTAATAGAATCTTGTGCTCCTCAGGAGAAGAAGATACATAAGAATGTCAGAGCCACATGATGAGTACGTGGTAGAAAGTAGTGCTAGTGTACCTCAAGGCGGTGTAAGGGTTCCAGAAGTAGAACATCCTGCACCTGAGCCACCCAGGGAGCCACCCCAGTTTGACCCAGCTGACATGGGTGACCCAGCAGTTCAGACGATGTTTGGGCAGTTTATGACTGCCATGACACACATAACCGACAGGATGCCTATGCCTGCACCCAGGGCACCTGTCCAGCCAGAAGGTCAAGGTATCGGAAAGACGTTCGAGCGACTACGTCGTGTCGGAGCTACCGAGTACTTTGGGACTGCCGACCCCGCAGATGCTGATCTGTGGTTGACAGAGTTGGAGAAGGCTTTCAGGATTCTCAATATCCCTGAAGCTGAGAAGGCCAGACACGCTGTCTATCTTCTCAAAGGAAGCGCTGGTCATTGGTGGACAATGGAAGAGCAGAAGAGACCTGGAATGGAGATCTCGTGGGAAGACTTCCGGCGGGAATTTATCCACATATATTTTCCAAAGACCTTCCTAGATGAGAAGATCACTCAATTTGAGAGACTAAGGCAGGGCATGATGAACATTAGCGAGTATGAAGCTAAGTTCATGGAGTTATTGTGGTTTTGTCCGCACATGGCTGCCACAGAAGAAGAAAGAATCAGAAGGTTTGAGAGGGGTTTGAATGTTGACATGACTACCCCAGTGTCTGCCTTAGAAAACCGAGAGAGATTCTCTACCTTCGTTGAGTCAGTCCGAAGGATAGAGAGATCTGTGGTTGAGAAGAGGCAAACTCAGAAAAGATATCCACAGTTCCAGGGTTCTTCATCTAGGGACTATAAGAAGCCTAGATCCTCTGCACCTAACCCTCCACCACCTAGATCTAGTTCTCAGACTCAGTGGTCTCCAAGTAGAGGTAGAGGACGAGGACAACCACCTCAGGAGACTCAGAGTTCTGCATCAATGTCAGTTACTGGACCACCAAGACCACAAAAACTGGAAAGAAGCTGCTACAACTGTGGTAAGGTGGGACATTTGATGAAGGACTGTCGATCTAAGCCTGTCAGTGTGACACAGCCTCCGAGACAAGGTCAACAGGGATCACAGAGAAGGCAATTTCAAGGAGCAGCTCGAGGACGCGGGAAAGCGTCTCAAGCTGGATCATCAGCACCACCTCAACACCAGGGTACATCAAGGTTCTATGCTATGAACCCACCAGAGGCAGTGGTCGATCCACAAGTGGTGACAGGTCAGATGGAACTTTTATATTCTGATATGTCTAAATCTTGTGTAGTATCTGTTCTGATTGACCCGGGTGCTACGCACTTGTTCATCACTCGAAGAGTGATTTGCAACTGCAATATGACAGTTAGTCATAGGGAAGATTGTTTGTTGTTGGAGACTCCGTTGAGTGGGTCTGCCGTTCTGTAGGAGGTATGCTCTCCCTGCATCCTCTTCTTTTCAGATCATCACATTCAAGTGGACCTTATACCGCTTGATATGCAAGGATTTGATGTAATCCTCGGGATGGATACCTTAGAGAGGTATAGAGTTGTCTTGGATTGTGAGTCCAAGTTGGCTGTGTTTAGTGATGAAAGCAACACATGGATCTTTCAAGGAGAAAGAAAGATTCTGCCCACCTGTCTTGTATCATCTATGGTTGCTGATAAGCTGATGAGGCAAGGATGTTATGCATTCTTGGCCCATGTGGTAGATGTTGAGAGTCCCAACCCTGCTGAAGTTCCTATAGTCAGGGAATTCGAGGATGTGTTTCCTGAAGAACTTCCTGGTATACCACCACCTCGGGAGATTGATTTTGAGATCAATTTGGTCCCAGATACGAAACCCATAGCCCAGACTCCGTATAGGATGGCGCCTGCCGAGATGGCAGAACTCAAGAAACAGCTTCAAGAGTTACTTGAGAAAGGTTTCATTCGACCGAGTACCTCACCTTGGGGTGCTCCGGTTTTGTTTGTCAAAAAGAAAGATGGGTCAATGCGGTTGTGCATTGACTACAGACAACTCAATAAAGTAACAATAAAGAACAAGTACCCTTTGCCGAGGATTGATGGTCTTTTTGACCAGTTGCGTGGTGTAACAGTCTTCTCAAAGATAGACTTAAGGTCTGGATATCATCAACTCCGCATTAAGGATAGTGACATATCCAAGTCTGCCTTTAGGACAAGATATGGTCACTATGAGTTCACGGTTATGTCGTTTGGACTAACCAATGCACCAGCTACATTCATGGAACTCATGAATAGAGTCTTTCGACCCTTCCTTGATCAGTGTGTTGTCGTCTTCATAGATGACATACTGATTTATAGTAAGGATGCTCAGCAGCATGAGCAGCATCTTCACCAAACTTTGACCTTGCTAAGAGAACATAAGCTATACGCTAAGTTTAGCAAGTGCGAGTTCTGGTTACCTGAAGTGTCTTTTCTTGGACATGTGGTATCTGCCTCGGGTATTCGTGTTGACCCTAAAAAGGTAGAATCTGTACTACAGTGGGAACAACCAAAAACACCAACGGAGATTAGAAGTTTCTTGGGGTTAGCTGGTTATTATCGAAGGTTTATTAAGAATTTCAGTTCTATAGCCTTACCTTTGACCAAGTTAACCCGGAAAGATGTTCTTTTTTCTAGGAGTGATAAGTGTCAACAATCTTTCCAACTGTTGAAGGAGAGGTTGACAAGTGCACCTGTGCTTGTGCTACCTGAGCAAGGAAAAGAATATGTAGTCTTCTGTGATGCCTCCAAAAATGGACTTGGATGTGTGTTGATGCAGGATAAACAAGTGATTTCTTTTGCTTCCTGACAACTTAAGAAACATGAGGAGAATTATCCGACACACGATCTGGAGTTAGCTGCTGTGGTCCATGCCTTGAAGATCTGGAGACATTATCTCTACGGAGAAACCTTCCAGATTTTCACAGACCACAAGAACCTTAAGTATATCTTCTCTCAGTATGAGCTTAACATGAGGCAACGTCGCTGGATGGAGTTAATAAAAGACTACGACTGTACGATTGATTACCATCCGGGCAAGGCCAATGTGGTTGCAGATGCCTTGAGTAGGAAATCAGCAATATCAACCATGGATAGAGCACAACTAAGTTCCTTAGTATGCTCTAGGAGAGATATGCTTATCTCTTTAAGGCAAGACAATGTGCAGTTGAAGGTGTCATTGTTAGCCGGTTTGTTAGCTGAGATGCATATTAAACCTACTCTAAGAGAGCAGATAAAGGAGGCACAACAAGTAGATGTTGCAGTACATCAGATTAGATCTGAGTTTGGTGATGAGAAGCGAGAAGGTTTTCATGATTCAGATGACCAGGTGGCATGCTATCATGGGAGGATGATAGTGCCAGATGTGGATAACCTGAGGAAGCTAGTTCTGGAGGAAGCTCATTCTTCGATGTATGATATGCATCCAGGGAGCACCAAGATGTATCGAAACTTGAAAGATATGTATTGGTGGCCCGGGATGAAGAAGGATGTAGCCGAGTTTGTTCTGAGATGTCCTGTGTGTCAGCAGGTCAAGGCTGAGCACCAGAAACCTGCAGGAACAAAGCAACCCTTACCCATACCATAATGGAAGTGGGACCATGTGACCATGGACTTTGTTGTTGGCCTACCCAGGACAAGCAAAGGACATGATTCCATTTAGGTAGTTGTTGATAGGTTGACAAAGACATCGCATTTCTTACCTGTCAAAACAACCTATTCTGCTGAAAGGTTATCCCAGTTGTATGTTCAAGAGATAGTACGTTTGCACGGAGTTCCTGTCACTATAGTTTCTGATAGAGGTCCCCAGTTTACAAGTCATTTTTGGGAACGGTTACACAGAGCCCTAGGCACCAAGTTAAGGTTTAGTACAGCCTTTCATCCACAGACTGATGGACAGTCGGAAAGGACTATACAGACCTTGGAAGATCTGTTGAGAGCATCTGTTCTCCAGTTTACCGGGAGTTGGGATCTACATCTGAGCTTGATAGAGTTTGCCTATAACAATAGCTATCAGCATAGCATTGATATGGAACCATATGAAGCCTTATATGGTAGACATTGTAGATCACCCTTGTGTTGGTATGAGACTGGTGAACATCAGTTTTTAGGTCCTGATCTTGTGCAGCAAACTACAGAAAAGATCAAAGTTATTCAGCAACAACTTAAGACTGCACAAGATAGACAGAAGTCTTATGCCGACAGACGTCGTAAACCTTTAGAGTTCCAGGTTGGAGATAGAGTGTATCTCAAGGTCTCACCTTGGAAAGGAGTCCTTCGTTTTGGAAGGAAAGGGAAGTTAGCTCCTAGATTTATGGGACCTTATCCAATTGTTGAAAGAGTTGGAAAGGTGGCCTATAGACTAGAGTTACCTCAGGAGTTGCAGAAGTTACACCCTGTGTTCCACGTTTCCATGTTGAGGAAATGTCACCCAGACACCGAGTCAGTTCTACAACCTATGGAAGTAGAATTGAATGAAGATATAACTTATGAGGAGGGACCAGTGTCAATTCTTGATAACAGAATTAAAAAGTTAAAGAAGAAAAATATAAGCCTTGTAAAAGTCCTCTGGAACCACCGTGGTGTCAAAGAAGCCACTTGGGAACTAGAGGATGAGATGATAAGGAAATACCCTGCTCTTTTCTCCTAATACGCTTTATCGATTTCGGGGACGAAATCCTTGTGAAGGGGTGGATAATTTGTAACATCCCTGACCTGGGTTATAACCTAACCCTGGAAGTTTTGCCTAAATGTGTAATTATATACTTGTGAAAACTCCCTGGCATGTAACTAAGTTCCTCAGGAACATATACTTCAATTTTGGTCCCTTTTAAACAAAGTTGTAGTATTGTTTTGTTATGCAGGGAGCTATGTGCAAATTACCCAGTTTAAGGGTTTAACTTGAAATTTCACAGGTTGAGATGTTATTTTGATAATTAGACATCATATGAGTGAATATGATGAGGTATGATGAATTTCCCAAGCTTGGGCATCAAGATGCAGCTTGTGGAATGATCCTTGTGCTTAAAAACCCTAATTTGGAGTAAAGTGCAATTTACCTAAATTGAGGGGTGCGACTTGTAATTTTCACCTTCTAGAACATCTTTTATAACTCTTGTCATCATTTATAGTGGAAATGGTGAAAGGGACACATCCGTGAAGTAATTAGATTCAAAAATGATCTTTGTGGTAAAAATCACCTAGTATGAGTAAGGAGACCTTTCATGTATGTACCCTAGTTGAAAGATGGCTTTCTTTACCCTTAGATCTTGAGATTTCATAAGATTTGCATAAGTTTAGATGAGCTTGGACGTGCCTTTGAATAAGGAGGGACTTGGATGAGAATTTCAAGTTCTAGAGGTCCTTGAGGATGAAAATAGCCTAAAAGTATATAAGCTAGGATCCTTGCAAACCAACCAAACATATCACTTCTTCTCTTCATTTCTCTTCTTTCTCAAAATGGCTAAGGCAAAGCTTTGGAGCTCAGGGAGACGACCAAGTAGTTCCAAGGTGAGTAGGAACCATCTTCTAGCTCGAATTCATGGAGGAATTCTTCTTAAAAGGTTGGTTCTATGGTTAACTCACTTAGGTTCTTTGTTCTAGCCGATCATCCCCACCTTTTCCTTGGAGAATCACCTCTGAACGAGTTGTGGAGCTCAAGACACCATTAGAGGCTTGAATCTTGGAAGCTTGGAGCTCTAGGAACAACGTTCTAAGGCGGGTTTTATAACTCTAAACTCTTTTCTTTATATGCATATTTTGTTCTTGCAATTTAGCATTTAGTTCTTCTTCTACCTCCCTTCTTCCTTGCACTTTTGCAAGCAAAACGGTGGAATAACTGACCTTGATAGAGGTTGAAGATGATGGGAATGGATTCCTAGGTTACTTTATCAAATGACCTTGGACCCTTTTGGTCCAAACGGTTGCAAACCGTTTAAGGTCAAACGGTTTCAAACCGTTTGATCTCAAACGACCTTGCAAGACCGTTTGGATTGAAACGGTCTCAAGGCCGTTTGATAGGGTTGACCAAGGGACGAACGTTTGAGGGTCTGTTGGTAATATATTGAATTTCATTCCTGCAAAGAATCAAAGTTTAATTCTTAACCAATTGAGAGTTGAAGGCACTTCAACATCTAAACCCTAATCGGGCGGAAATTTGCTGATTTCATGTATAGATCTTGTTGAGTTTTGGGTTGAAGGACCCAAACGGTCTCAAGACCATTTGGGGGTTCCTCCAAACGGTCTCAAGTCCGTTTGGGCACAACCCAAGACCGTTTGAAGGTCTAAGGTTGAGGTAATTTGATGGGTTGAGGGTCCAATTGCAATAAGTTGATGAATTGATAAAAATGCTGATTATAGACCTAATTCAAGTTCAACCCTAATCCAACCGACTTGGTTTTTGGTTAACCTTTGGGAAAACGGTCTCAAGACCGTTTGGATGATGTCAAAATGACCTCAAGACCGTTTGGGCCAAGTTTGAGCCCAATTGGAGGTCAATTGATAGGTTCAACCTTGAATTGATTCACATTGTTGAATATTGATGACTTTCCGATTTGAAACCCTAATTGAGATGGATTTAATCCTAATTGGCTTTCAATTGAAGGTTAATTTGGTGTCCAATTGATTGAAGCTCATCTTAATTGACTCAATTTATAAGTGGTTAACATGGCTTTGGCCAATTGAGGGCTTCAACATACTTAATCATAAACTTTTGTAACTTTTAAACCATGTTGGAGGTCCAAACGATTTGAGCCCATTTGGACCAAACGGTGTCAAGACCGTTTGGGCTCAAACGATCTCAAGGTCGTTTGGACCAATCGATCTCAAGACAAGTTGATCAAACGGTTTCAAACCGCATAAGCTCAAACGGTTTGGAAAGTCAACCTTCCCAAACGGTCAACGCACCCAAACGGTTTGGGCAAACGACCTTGAGGTCATGCGGTCTTGGAGTCAAACCTAGCAAACGGCCAACGCACCCAAACGGTTTCAAAACCGTTTGGTGGTTGAAGGTTGAAACCGTTTGGAGGTTTTCAAGGTTATTTATACTTAATCACTTGAAGTTGTAGTTGGTTCAATGGTGATCTAAACTAAACCCTAATGGTATCTTAGGACATTAAGGGACTATGTGATCAATGAATTGACCCATGATGGTGATCATGAGGTAAATTACCAAAATACCCTTGAGGGGTTTAATTGAGTAATACCTTGTTCTAATCAAACCCTAATCACATGATAGTGATGTTTTGACTTATGCTAGTCAATGAGGACTTAACCCAACCTGATCTAGAGTGGTGTCATCACCATCTACTAGTAAGAGGAGAGAGAAAGTATCATAAGAGAGAGAAAGTACCCTTTTATGGTGGAAACTCAAGTAAAGTACCTTCAATACACATGAATGTGCATGATTAGGGTATGATCCACCTATGTGAGATCATGGAAACCCTAATTATGATGTTTAGTGAATCTTAATCTTATATAAGAGCCTTAATGATGATGTTTCTCATACATGATGATGTTATGAGTTCAATTCACCATGAGGTGAATAGTAAACCCTAATTCTAGGGTGATGACATGTAATATGAATAGTAAACCCTGATTGATGAAAATTGGGGAAACTGATTCTTCTAAGAGTTTGAAAGTATAACCTCTAGAATGAATTGTTTACTGTTATCAGTTGAATTAACCATGCAGGTTGTCATGAGATGATGATCATATCCAAGTATGGATTATGATACTATATTCATTGAAAGCATGTTTTAGCTTTATGAATAAGTGAAATATCTTGATGCCCTATTAAGTGGCATCTAATGAGATTTATGGGCTGTGAGAGCCATGAGTATTATCAAGGTCATACTTAACAGATGACTTGTGATGAGATGATTGAGAAATGATAATTGATGTGAGTTAGACTTGTTACATTTAGTATTCTTTCTTCATAGCTGCTATGCTAATGTTATTGTTTGAGAACAATGTATGATGCTAAAAGAATACTGAAATGTACCTAACTAATCAAGTATAATCATACCATGCAAAGCCCTGATCATAGATCCATCATTGTCAGAGATCAAATGATGGTGAAACCGGTTTTCCTAAGGGAACTCCTGGATCACATACTTTTGAGTATGTGGGGTATATGGATGTGTAGAACCTTACATCCTAGTGTAGGTATTTATGTAGATGTGTAATCCGTCAATCCTTCACTACAAATCCATATCGCATCAGTGGAAGGTAAACACAAAATCTCCTGATGACGAAGAGAACCCAAATACCGCATCAGTGGAAGGTAAACACGAAATCGCCTGATGACGAAGAGAGTACAGAACGCCACTGTAACTCTAAAATAGCGAAGGACCAGATTACCCTGGTGAGCTATAAAAGCATAGACACAAGATGTCCTGCAAGCAATCCTCTTACTGACTGAGGAAGGTGAAGGTCATGAGAATCCGGCTCTTTCAATGACCTAGTATGATACCGAGGCGACTTAACAGTGGTCGGTTGGAGTATGAGTGGTATACCTCATCTCCACATGGTATAATAATGTTTGAAAAACATAATCAATAGCGTAGTATATCTGTTAGAGTTATCTATGAGTTACTTGATTGATGTTACACTGTATAGTGCATATGTTCTTCATATTTCATAGATGTTGAACTCTTGCTTATTACCAAAACTGCTGTTGAATACTTTGAAAGCTTTTACTGCTTAAGTTATTCTTTGTTTTGCTTATAAAGCTTCTAGTGGAGAGTTATAACTCTCGCTGGGACAATTATTTAAAATTGTCTCACCCCATAGACTTCAACTTTTTAGGTGGTCGTCGAAGACGGAGAAACCGGTCTACAAGTGACCAATCACAGCAGCAGCAGTACCAGGAGCAGCAGTAAATCTCAGGTGGAGATTCAGCCTGCTATGTGGTGTAGTTAGAGTCAGTCCTATGTGTCCTCTGTACTCTCAGGTCTTGGAGTTGTTGGTCTGAGATTTTGTTACGAATCTTGAGATTTTGAATCATGATGTGTATAATTACTCAAGAAGTAATTTGACAGAGATGTAAACAGTTTAAATCCTTTTTCTATAGAAAAGGTTTGTGGTTTCAAGCTCTTATCTCAAAAAGTTTTAATTTCCCATGATTTTTTCCTTCCGCTGTTAATCGATTGCTTCCACTTAAGTTTAAATTGTGATTATCTCATGGTTTGGAGATCGGAGCCCACAATTAAGTGGTATCAGAGCTAGGTTCGCTGAGTCTACAGAGACATAGGACTTAGGATGTCGAGTCTATCTTTAGTGTTCTTTCCTTATCTAATAGAATCTTCTGCTCCTCAGGAGAAGAAGATACATAAGAATGTCAGAGCCACATGATGAGTACGTGGTAGAAAGTAGTTCTAGTGCACCTCAAGGTGGTGCAAGGGTTCCAGAAGTAGAACAGCCTGCACCTGAGCCACCCGGGGAGCCACCCCAGTTTGACCCAGCTGACATGGGTAACCCAGCAGTTCAGACGATGTTTGGGCAGTTTATGACTGCCATGACACACATAACCGACAGGATGCCTATGCCTGCACCCAGGGCACCTGTCCAGCCAGAAGGTCAAGGTATCGGAAAGACGTTCGAGCGACTACGTCGTGTCAGAGCTACCGAGTACTTTGGGACTACCGACCCCGCAGATGCTGATATGTGGTTGACAGAGTTGGAGAAGGCTTTCATGATTCTCAATATCCCTGAAGCTGAGAAGGTCAGACACGCTGTCTATCTTCTCAAAGGAAGCGCTTGTCATTGGTGGACAATGGAAGAGCAGAAGAGACCTGGAATGGAGATCTCGTGGGAAGACTTCCGGCGGGAATTTATCCACATATATTTTCCAAAGACCTTCCTAGAGGATAAGATCTCTCAGTTTGAGAGACTAAGGCAGGGCATGATGAACATTAGCGAGTATGAAGCTAAGTTCATGGAGTTATTGCGGTTTTGTCCGCACATGGCTGCCACAGAAGAAGAAAGAATCAGAAGGTTTGAGAGGGGTTTGAATGCTGACATGACTACCCCTGTGTCTGCTTTAGAAAACCGAGAGAGATTCTCTACCTTCATTGAGTCAGTCCGAAGGATAGAGAGATCTGTGGTTGAGAAGAGGCAAACTCAGAAAAGATATCCACAGTTCCAGGGTTCTTCATCAAGGGACTATAAGAAGCCTAGATCCTTTGCACCTAACCCTCCACAACATAGATCTAGTTCTCAGACTCAGTGGTCTCCAAGTAGAGGTAGAGGACGAGGACAACCACCTCAGGAGACTCAGAGTTCTGCATCAATGTCAGTTACTGGACCACCAAGACCACAACAACTGGAAAGAAGCTGCTACAACTGTGGTAAGGTGGGACATTTGATGAAGGACTGCCGATCTAAGCCTGTCAGTGTGACACAGCCTCCGAGACAAGGTCAACAGGGATCACATAGAAGGCAATTTCAAGGAGCAGCTCGAGGACACGGGCAAGCGTCTCAAGCTGGATCATCAGCACCACCTCAACACCAGGCTACAACAAGGTTCTATGCTATGAACCCACCAGAGGCAGTGGTCGATCCACAAGTGGTGACAGGTCAGATGGAACTTTTATATTCTGATATGTCTAAATATTGTGTAGTATCTGTTCTGATTGACCCGGGTGCTACACACTCTTTCATCACTCGAAGAGTGATTCACAACTGCAATATGACAGTTAGTCATAGGGCAGATAGTTTGTTGTTGGAGACTCCGTTGAGTGGGTCTGCCGTTCTGCAGGAGGTATGCTCTCCCTGCATCCTCTTCTTTTCTGATCATCACATTCAAGTGGACCTTATACCGCTTGATATGCAAGGATTTGATGTAATCCTCGGGATGGATACCTGAGAGAGGTATAGAGTTGTCTTGGATTGTGAGTCCAAGTTGGCTGTGTTTGCTGATGAAAGCAACACATGGATCTTTCAAGGAGAAAGAAAGATTCTGCCCACCTGTCTTGTATCAACTATGGTTGTTGATAAGCTGATGAGGCAAGGATGTTATGCATTCTTGGCCCATGTGGTAGATGTTGAGAGTCCCAACCCTGCTGAAGTTCCTATAGTCAGGGAATTCGAGGATGTGTTTCCTGAAGAACTTCCTGGTATACCACCACCTCGGGAGATTGATTTTGAGATCAATTTGGTCCCAGATACGAAACCCATAGCCCAGACTCCGTATAGGATGGCGCCTGCCGAGATGGCAGAACTCAAGAAACAGCTTCAAGAGTTACTTGAGAAAGGTTTCATTCGACCAAGTACCTCATCTTGGGGTGCTCCGGTTTTGTTTATCAAAAAGAAAGATGGGTCAATGCGGTTGTGCATTGACTACAAACAACTCAATAAAGTAACAATAAAGAACAAGTACCCTTTGCCGAGGATTGATGATCTTTTTGACCAGTTGCGTGGTGCAACAGTCTTCTCAAAGATAGACTTAAGGTCTGGATATCATCAACTCCGTATTAAGGATAGTGACATATCCAAGTCTGCCTTTAGGACAAGATATGGTCACTATGAGTTCACGGTTATGTCGTTTGGACTAACCAATGCACCAGCTACATTCATGGAACTCATGAATAGAGTCTTTCGACCCTTCCTTGATCAGTGTGTTGTCGTCTTCATAGATGACATACTGATTTATAGTAAGGATGCTCAGCAGCATGAGCAGCATCTTCGCCAAACTTTGACCTTGCTAAGAGAACATAAGCTATACGCTAAGTTTAGCAAGTGCGAGTTCTGGTTACCTGAAGTGTCTTTTCTTGGACATGTGGTATCTGCCTCGGGTATTCGTGTTGACCCTAAAAAGGTAGAATCTGTACTATAGTGGGAACAACCGAAAACACCAACGGAGATTAGAAGTTTCTTGGGGTTAGCTGGTTATTATCGAAGGTTTATTAAGAATTTTAGTTCTATAGCCTTACCTTTGACCAAGTTAACCCAGAAAGATGTTCTTTTTGCTTGGAGTGATAAGTGTCAACAGTCTTTCCAACTATTGAAGGAGAGGTTGACAAGTGCACCTGTGCTTGTGCTACCTGAGCAAGGAAAAGAATATGTAGTCTTCTGTGATGCCTCCAAAAATGGACTTGGATGTGTGTTGATGCAGGATAAACAAGTGATTTCTTTCGCTTCCCGACAGCTTAAGAAACACGAGGAGAATTATCTGACAAGCGATCTGGAGTTAGCTGCTGTGGTCCATGCCTTGAAGATCTGGAGACATTATCTGTACGGAGAAACCTTCCAGATTTTTACAGACCACAAGAACCTTAAGTATATCTTCTCTCATCATGAGCTTAACATGAGGCAACGTCGCTGGATGGAGTTAATCAAAGACTATGACTGTACGATTGATTACCATCCAGGCAAGGCCAATGTGGTTGTAGATGCCTTGAGTAGGAAATCAGCAACATCAACCATGGATAGAGCACAATTAAGTTCCTTAGTATGCTCTAGGAGAGATATGCTTATCTCTTTAAGGCAAGACAATGTGCAGTTGAAGGTGTCATTGTTAGCCGGTTTGTTAGCTGAGATGCATATTAAACCTACTCTAAGAGAGCAGATAAAGGAGGCACAACAAGTAGATGCTGCAGTACAGCAGATTAGATCTGAGTTTGGTGATGAGAAGCGAGAAGGTTTTCATGATTCAAATGACCAGGTGGGATGCTATCATGGGAGGATGATAGTTCCAGATGTGGATAACCTGAGGAAGCTAGTTCTGGAGGAAGCTCATTCTTCGATGTATGATATGCATCCAGGGAGCACCAAGATGTATCGAAACTTGAAAGATATGTATTGGTGGCCCGGGATGAAGAAGGATGTAGCCGAGTTTGTTCTGAGATGTCCTGTGTGTCGGCAGGTCAAGGCTGAGCACCAGAAACCTACAGGAACAATGCAACCCTTACCCATACCACAATGGAAGTGGGACCATGTGACCATGGACTTTGTTGTTGGCCTACCTAGGACAAGCAAAGGACATGATTCCATTTGGGTAGTTGTTGATAGGTTGACAAAGACAACACATTTCTTACTAGTCAAAACAACCTATTCTGCTGAAAGGTTATCCCAGTTGTATGTTCAAGAGATAGTACGTTTGCACGGAGTTCCTGTCACTATAGTTTCTGACAGAGGTCCCCAGTTTACAAGTCATTTTTGGGAATGGTTACACAGAGCCCTAGGCACCAAGTTAAGGTTTAGTACAACCTTTCATCCACAGACTGATGGACAGTCGGAAAGGATTATACAGACCTTGGAAGATCTATTGAGAGCATGTGTTCTCCAGTTTACCGGGAGTTGGGATCTACATCTGAGCTTGATAGAGTTTGCCTATAACAATAGCTATCAGCATAGCATTGATATGGCACCATATGAAGCCTTATATGGTAGACGTTGTAGATCACCCTTGTGTTGGTATGAGACTGGTGAACATCAGTTTTTAGGTCCTGATCTTGTGCAGCAAACTACAGAAAAGATCAAAGTTATTCAGCAACAGCTTAAGACTGCACAAGATAGACAGAAGTCTTATGCCGACAGACGTCGTAAACCTTTAGAGTTCCAGGTTGGAGACAGAGTGTATCTCAAGGTCTCACCTTGGAAAGGAGTCCTTTGTTTTGGAAGGAAAGGGAAGTTAGCTCCTAGATTTATGGGACCTTATCCAATTGTTGAAAGAGTTGGAAAGGTGGCATATAGACTAGAGTTACCTCAGGAGTTGCAAAAGTTACACCCTGTGTTCCACGTTTCCATGTTGAGGAAATGTCACCCAGACACCGAGTCAGTTCTACAACCTATGGAAGTAGAATTGAATGAAGATATAACTTATGAGGAGGGACCAGTGTCAATTCTTGATAACAAAATTAAAAAGTTAAAGAAGAAAGATATAAGCCTTGTAAAAGTCCTATGGAACCACCGTGGTGTCGAAGAAGCCACTTGGGAACTAGAGGATGAGATGAGAAGGAAATACCCTGCTCTTTTCTCCTAATACGCTTTATCGATTTCGGGGACGAAATCCTTGTGAAGGGGTGGATAATTTGTAACATCCCTGACCTGGGTTATAACCTAACCCTGGAAGTTTTGCCTAAATATGTAATTATATACTTGTGAAAACTCCCTGGCATGTAATTAAGTTCCTCAGGAACATATACTTCAATTTTGGTTCCTTTTAAACAAAGTTGTAGTATTGTTTTGTTATGCAGGGACCTATGTGCAAATTACCCAGTTTAAGGGTTTAACTTGCAATTTCAAAGGTTGAGATGTTCTTTTGATAATGAGACATCATATGAGTGAATATGATGAGGTATGATGGATTTCCCAAGCTTGGGCATCAAGATGCAACTTGTGGAATGATCCTTGTGCTTAAAAACCCTAATTTGGAGTAAAGTGCAATTTACCCAAATTGAGGGGTGCGACTTGTAATTTTCACCTTCTAGAACATCTTTTATAACTCTTGTCATAATTTAGTGTGGAAATGGTGAAAGGGACACATCAGTGAAGTAATTAGATTCAAGAATGATCTTTGTGGTAAAAATCACCTAGTATGAGTAAGGAGACCTTTCATGTATGTACCCTAGTTGAAAGATGGCTTTCTTTACCCTTAGATCTTGAGATTTCATAAGCTTTGCATAAGTTTAGATGAGCTTGGACGTGCCTTTGAATAAGGAGGGACTTGGATGAGAATTTCAAGTTCTAGAGGTCCTTGAGGATGAAAATAGCCTAAAAGTATATAAGCTACGATCCTTGCAAACCAACCAAACATATCACTTCTTCTCTTCATTTCTCTTCTTTCTCAAAATGGCTAAGGCAAAGATTTGGAGCTCAGGGAGACGACCAAGTAGTTCCAAGGTGAGTAGGAACCATCTTCTAGCTCGAATTCATGGAGGAATTCTTCTTAAAAGGTTGGTTCTATGGTTAACTCACTTAGGTTCTTTATTCTAGCCGATCATCCCCACCTTTTCCTTGGAGAATCACCTCTGACCGAGTTGTGGAGCTCAAGACACCATTAGAGGCTTGAAGCTTGGAAGCTTGGAGCTCTAGGAACAACATTCTAAGGCGGGTTTTATAAGTCTAAACTCTTTGCTTTATATGCATATTTTGTTCTTGCAATTTAGCATTTAGTTCTTCTTCTACCTCCCTTCTTCCTTGCACTTTTGCAAGCAAAACAGTGGAATAACCGACCTTGACAGAGGTTGAAGATGATGGGCGTGGATTCCTAGGTTACTTTATCAAACGACCTTGGACCCTTTTGGTCCAAACGGTTGCAAACCATTTAAGGTCAAACGGTTTCAAACCGTTTGATCTCAAACGACCTTGCAAGACCGTTTGGATTGAAACGGTCTCAAGACCATTTGATAGGGTTGACCAAGGGACGACCGTTTGAGGGTCTGTTGGTAATATATTGAATTTCATTCCTGCTAAGAATCAAAGTTTAATTCTTAACCAATTGAGGGACCGTTTGGGCACAACCCAAGACCGTTTGAAGGTCTAAGGTTGAGGTAATTTGATGGGTTGAGGGTCCAATTGCAATAAGTTGATGAATTGATAAAAATGCTGATTTTAGACCTAATTCAAGTTCAACCCTAATCCAACCGACTTGGTTTTTGGTCAAACTTTGGGCAAACGGTCTCAAGACCGTTTGGATGATGTCCAAACGACCTCAAGACCGTTTGGGCCAAGTTTGAGCCCAACTGGAGGTCAATTGATAGGTTCAACCTTGAATTGATTCACATTGTTGAATATTGATGACTTTCCGATTTGAAACCCTAATTGAGATGGATTTAATCCTAATTGGCTTTCAATTGAAGGTTAATTTGGTGTCCAATTGATTGAGGCTCATATTAATTGGCTCAATTTATAAGTGGTTAACATGGCTTTGGCCAATTGAGGGCTTCAACATACATAATCATAAACTTTTGTAACTTTTAAACCATGTTGGAGGTCCAAACGGTTTGAGCCCATTTGGACCAAACGGTCTCAAGACTGTTTGGGTCCAAATGGTCTCAAGACCGTTTGGGCTCAAACGATCTCAAGGTCATTTGGACCAATCGATCTCAAGACAAGTTGATCAAACGATTTCAAACCGCATAAGCTCAAACGGTTTGGAAAGTCAACCTTCCCAAACGGTCAACGCACCCAAACAGTTTGGGCAAACGACCTTGAGGTCATGCAGTCTTGGAGTCAAACCTAGCAAATGGCCAACGCACCCAAACGGTTTCAAAACCGTTTGGTGGTTGAAGGTTGAAACCGTTTGGAGGTTTTCAAGGTTATTTATACTTAATCACTTGAAGTTGTAGTTGGTTCAATGGTGATCTAAACTAAACCCTAATGGTATCTTAGGACATTAAGGGACTATGTGATCAATGAATTGACCCATGATGGTGATCATGAGGTAAATTACCAAAATACCCTTGAGGGGTTTAATTGAGTAATACCTTGTTCTAATCAAACCCTAATCACATGATAGTGATGTTTTGACTTATGCTAGTCAATGAGGACTTAACCCAACCTGATCTAGAGTGGTGTCATCACCATCTACTAGTAAGAGGAGAGAGAAAGTATCATAAGAGAGAGAAAGTACCCTTTTATGGTGGAAAATCAAGTAAAGTACCTTCAATACACATGAATGTGCATGATTAGGGTATGATCCACCTATGTGAGATCATGGAAACCCTAATTATGATGTTTAGTGAATCTTAATCTTATATAAGAGCCTTAATGATGATGTTTCTCATACATGATGATGTTATGAGTTCAATTCACCATGAGGTGAATAGTAAACCCTAATTCTAGGGTGATGACATGTAATATGAATAGTAAACCCTGATTGATGAAAATTGGGGGAACTGATTCTTCTAAGAGTTTAAAAGTATAACCTCTAGAATAAATTATTTACTGTTATCAGTTGAATTAACCATGCAGGTTGTCATGAGATGATGATCATATCCAGGTATGGATTATGATACTATATTCATTGAAAGCATGTTTTAGCTTTATAAATAAGTGAAATATCTTGATGCCCTGTTAAGTGGCATCTAACGAGATTTATGGGCTGTGAGAGCCATGAGTATTATCAAGGTCATACTTAACAGATGACTTGTGATGAGATGATTGAGAAATGATAATTGATGTGAGTTAGACTTGTTACATTTAGTATTCTTTCTTCATAGCTGCTATGCTAATGTTATTGTTTGAGAACAATGTATGATGCTAAAAGAATACTGAAATGTACCTAACTAATCAAGTATAATCATACCATGCAAAGCCCTGATCATAGATCCATCATTGTCAGAGATCAAATGATGGTGAAACCAGTTTTCCTAAGGGAACTCCTGGATCACATACTTTTGAGTATGTGGGGTATATGGATGTGTAGAACCTTACATCCTAGTGTAGGTATTTATGTAGATGTGTAATCCGTCAATCCTTCACTACAAATCCATATCGCATCAGTGGAAGGTAAACACAAAATCTCCTGATGACGAAGAGAACCCAAATACCGCATCAGTGGAAGGTAAACACGAAATCTCCTGATGACGAAGAGAGTACAGAACGCCACTGTAACTCTAAAATAGCGAAGGACCAGATTACCCTAGTGAGCTATAAAAGCATAGACACAAGATGTCCTGCAAGCAATCCTCTTATTGACTGAGGAAGGTGAAGGTCATGAGAATCCAGCTCTTTCAATGACCTAGTATGATACCGAGGCGACTTAACAGTGGTCGGTTGGAGTATGAGTGGTATACCTCATCTCCACATGGTATAATAATGTTTGAAAAACATAATCAATAGCGTAGTATATCTGTTAGAGTTATCTATGAGTTACTTGATTGATGTTACACTGTATAGTGCATATGTTCTTCATATTTCATAGATGTTGAACTCTTGCTTATTACCAAAACTGCTGTTGAATACTTTGAAAGCTTTTACTGCTTAAGTTATTCTTTGTTTTGCTTATAAAGCTTCTAGTGGAGAGTTATAACTCTCGCTGGGACAATTATTTAAAATTGTCTCACCCCATAGACTTCAACTTTTTAGGTGGTCGTCGAAGACGGAGAAACCGGTCTACAGGTGACCAATCACAGTAGCAGCAGCACCAGGAGCAGCAGTAAATCTCAGGTGGAGATTCAGCCTGCTATGTGGTGTAGTTAGAGTCAGTCCTATGTGTCCTCTGTACTCTCAGGTCTTGGAGTTGTTGGTCTGAGATTTTGTTATGAATCTTGAGATTTTGAATCATGATGTGTATAATTACTCAAGAAGTAATTTGACACAGATGTAAACAGTTTAAATCCTTTTTCTATAGAAAAGGTTTGTGGTTTCAAGCTCTTATCTCAAAAAGTTTTAATTTCCCATGATTTTTGTCTTCCGCTGTTAATCGATTGCTTCCACTTAAGTTTAAATTGTGATTATATCGTGGTTTGGAGATCGGAGCCCACAATTAAGTGGTATCAGAGCTAGGTTCGCTGAGTCTACAGAGACATAGGACTTAGGATGTCGAGTTTATCTTTAGTGTTCTTTCCTTATCTAATAGAATCTTCTGCTCCTCAGGAGAAGAAGATACATAAGAATGTCAGAGCCACATGATGAGTACGTGGTAGAAAGTAGTGCTAGTGCACCTCAAGGTGGTGCAAGGGTTCCAGAAGTAGAACAACCTGCACCTGAGCCACCCGGGGAGCCACCCCAGTTTGACCCAGCTGACATGGGTAACCCAGCAGTTCAGATGATGTTTGGGCAGTTTATGACTGCCATGACACACATAACCGACAGGATGCCTATGCCTGCACCCAGGGCACCTGTCCAGCCAGAAGGTCAAGGTATCAAAAAGACGTTCGAGCGACTACGTCGTGTCGGAGCTACCGAGTACTTTGGGACTACCGACCCCGCAGATGCTGATATGTGGTTGACAGAGTTGGAGAAGGCTTTCATGATTCTCAATACCCCTGAAGCTGAGAAGGTCAGACACGCTGTCTATCTTCTCAAAGGAAGCACTGGTCATTGGTGGACAATGGAAGAGCAGAAGAGACCGGGAATGGAGATCTCGGGGGAAGACTTCCGGTGGGAATTTATCCACATATATTTTCCAAAGACCTTCCTAGACGAGAAGATCTCTCAGTTTGAGAGACTAAGGCAGGGCATGATGAACATTAGCGAGTATGAAGCTAAGTTCATGGAGTTATTGCGGTTTTGTCTGCACATGGCTGCCACAGAAGAAGAAAGAATCAGAAGGTTTGAGAGGGGTTTGAATGCTGACATGACTACCCCTGTGTCTGCTTTAGAAAACCGAGAGAGATTCTCTACCTTCGTTGAGTCAGTCCGAAGGATAGAGAGATCTGTGGTTGAGAAGAGGCAAACTCAGAAAAGATATCCACAGTTCCAGGGTTCTTCATCTAGGGACTATAAGAAGCCTAGATCCTCTGCACCTAACCCTCCACAACATAGATCTAGTTCTCAGACTCAGTGGTCTCCAAGTAGAGGTAGAGGATGAGGACAACCACCTCAGGAGACTCAGAGTTCTGCATCAATGTCAGTTATTGGACCACCAAGACCAAAACAACTGGAAAGAAGCTGCTACAACTGTGGTAAGGTGGGACATTTGATGAAGGACTACCGATCTAAGCCTGTCAGTGTGACACAGCCTCCGAGACAAGGTCAACAGGGATCACATAGAAGGCAATTTCAAGGAGCAGCTCGAGGACGCGGGCAAGCGTCTCAAGCTGGATCATCAGCACCACCTCAACACCAGGCTACAACAAGGTTCTATGCTATGAACCCACCAGAGGCAGTGGTCGATCCACAAGTGGTGACAGGTCAGATGGAACTTTTATATTCTGATATGTCTAAATATTGTGTAGTATCTGTTCTGATTGACCCGGGTGCTACACACTCTTTCATCACTCGAAGAGTGATTCACAACTGCAATATGACAGTTAGTCATAGGGCAGATAGTTTGTTGTTGGAGACTCCGTTGAGTGGGTCTGCCGTTGGCAGGAGGTATGCTCTCCCTGCATCCTCTTCTTTTCTGATCATCACATTCAAGTGGACCTTATACCGCTTGATATGCAAGGATTTGATGTAATCCTCGGGATGGATAACTAAGAGAGGTATAGAGTTGTCTTTTTGCCGAGGATTGATGATCTTTTTGACCAGTTGCGTGGTGCAACAGTCTTCTCAAAGATAGACTTAAGGTCTGGATATCATCAACTCCGTATTAAGGATAGTGACATATCCAAGTCTGCCTTTAGGACAAGATATGGTCACTATGAGTTCACGGTTATGTCGTTTGGACTAACCAATGCACCAGCTACATTCATGGAACTCATGAATAGAGTCTTTCGACCCTTCCTTGACCAGTGTGTTGTCGTCTTCATAGATGACATACTGATTTATAGTAAGGATGCTCAGCAGCATGAGCAGCATCTTTGCCAAACTTTGACCTTGCTAAGAGAACATAAGCTATACGCTAAGTTTAGCAAGTGCGAGTTCTGGTTACCTGAAGTGTCTTTTCTTGGACATGTGGTATCTGCCTCGGGTATTCGTGTTGACCCTAAAAAGGTAGAATCTGTACTATAGTGGGAACAACCGAAAACACCAACGGAGATTAGAAGTTTCTTGGGGTTAGCTGGTTATTATCGAAGGTTTATTAAGAATTTTAGTTCTATAGCCTTACCTTTGACCAAGTTAACCCATAAAGATGTTCTTTTTGCTTGGAGTGATAAGTGTCAACAGTCTTTCCAACTGTTGAAGGAGAGGTTGACAAGTGCACCTGTGCTTGTGCTACCTGAGCAAGGAAAAGAATATGTAGTCTTCTGTGATGCCTCCAAAAATGGACCTGGATGTGTGTTGATGCAGGATAAACAAGTGATTTCTTTCGCTTCCCGACAGCTTAAGAAACACGAGGAGAATTATCTGACAAGCGATCTGGAGTTAGCTGCTGTGGTCCATGCCTTGAAGATCTGGAGACATTATCTGTACGGAGAAACCTTCCAGATTTTCACAGACCACAAGAACCTTAAGTATATCTTCTCTCATCATGAGCTTAACATGAGGCAACGTCGCTGGATGGAGTTAATCAAAGACTATGACTGTACGATTGATTACCATCCAGGCAAGGCCAATGTGGTTGTAGATGCCTTGAGTAGGAAATCAGCAACATCAACCATGGATAGAGCACAATTAAGTTCCTTAGTATGCTCTAGGAGAGATATGCTTATCTCTTTAAGGCAAGACAATGTGCAGTTGAAGGTGTCATTGTTAGCCGGTTTGTTAGCTGAGATGCATATTAAACCTACTCTAAGAGAGCAGATAAAGGAGGCACAACAAGTAGATGCTGTAGTACATCAGATTAGATCTGAGTTTGGTGATGAGAAGCGAGAAGGTTTTCATGATTCAAATGACCAGGTGGGATGCTATCATGGGAGGATGATAGTTCCAGATGTGGATAACCTGAGGAAGCTAGTTCTGGAGGAAGCTCATTCTTCGATGTATGATATGCATCCAGGGAGCACCAAGATGTATCGAAACTTGAAAGATATGTATTGGTGGCCCGGGATGAAGAAGGATGTAGCCGAGTTTGTTCTGAGATGTCCTATGTGTCAGCAGGTCAAGGCTGAGCACCAGAAACCTACAGGAACAATGCAACCCTTACCCATACCACAATGGAAGTGGGACCATGTGACCATGGACTTTGTTGTTGGCCTACCCAGGACAAGCAAAGGACATGATTCCATTTGGGTAGTTGTTGATAGGTTGACAAAGACAACACATTTCTTACTAGTCAAAACAACCTATTCTGCTGAAAGGTTATCCCAGTTGTATGTTCAAGAGATAGTACGTTTGCACGGAGTTCCTGTCACTATAGTTTCTGACAGAGGTCCCCAGTTTACAAGTCATTTTTGGGAATGGTTACACAGAGCCCTAGGCACCAAGTTAAGGTTTAGTACAACCTTTCATCCACAGACTGATGGACAGTCGGAAAGGATTATACAGACCTTGGAAGATCTGTTGAGAGCATGTGTTCTCCAGTTTACCGGGAGTTGGGATCTACATCTGAGCTTGATAGAGTTTGCCTATAACAATAGCTATCAGCATAGCATTGATATGGCACCATATGAAGCCTTATATGGTAGACGTTGTAGATCACCCTTGTGTTGGTATGAGACTGGTGAACATCAGTTGTTAGGTCCTGATCTTGTGCAGCAAACTACAGAAAAGATCAAAGTTATTCAGCAACAGCTTAAGACTGCACAAGATAGACAGAAGTCTTATGCCGACAGACGTCGTAAACCTTTAGAGTTCCAGGTTGGAGACAGAGTGTATCTCAAGGTCTCACCTTGGAAAGGAGTCCTTCGTTTTGGAAGGAAAGGGAAGTTAGCTCCTAGATTTATGGGACCTTATCCAATTGTTGAAAGAGTTGGAAAGGTGGCATATAGACTAGAGTTACCTCAGGAGTTGCAAAAGTTACACCCTGTGTTCCACGTTTCCATGTTGAGGAAATGTCACCCAGACACCGAGTCAGTTCTACAACCTATGGAAGTAGAATTGAATGAAGATATAACTTATGAGGAGGGACCAGTGTCAATTCTTGATAACAAAATTAAAAAGTTAAAGAAGAAAGATATAAGCCTTGTAAAAGTCCTATGGAACCACCGTGGTGTCGAAGAAGCCACTTGGGAACTAGAGGATGAGATGAGAAGGAAATACCCTGCTCTTTTCTCCTAATACGCTTTATCGATTTCGGGGACGAAATCCTTGTGAAGGGGTGGATAATTTGTAACATCCCTGACCTGGGTTATAACCTAACCCTGGAAGTTTTGCCTAAATATGTAATTATATACTTGTGAAAACTCCCTGGCATGTAATTAAGTTCCTCAGGAACATATACTTCAATTTTGGTTCCTTTTAAACAAAGTTGTAGTATTGTTTTGTTATGCAGGGACCTATGTGCAAATTACCCAGTTTAAGGGTTTAACTTGCAATTTCAAAGGTTGAGATGTTCTTTTGATAATGAGACATCATATGAGTGAATATGATGAGGTATGATGGATTTCCCAAGCTTGGGCATCAAGATGCAACTTGTGGAATGATCCTTGTGCTTAAAAACCCTAATTTGGAGTAAAGTGCAATTTACCCAAATTGAGGGGTGCGACTTGTAATTTTCACCTTCTAGAACATCTTTTATAACTCTTGTCATAATTTAGTGTGGAAATGGTGAAAGGGACACATCAGTGAAGTAATTAGATTCAAGAATGATCTTTGTGGTAAAAATCACCTAGTATGAGTAAGGAGACCTTTCATGTATGTACCCTAGTTGAAAGATGGCTTTCTTTACCCTTAGATCTTGAGATTTCATAAGCTTTGCATAAGTTTAGATGAGCTTGGACGTGTCTTTGAATAAGGAGGGACTTGGATGAGAATTTCAAGTTCTAGAGGTCCTTGAGGATGAAAATAGCCTAAAAGTATATAAGCTACGATCCTTGCAAACCAACCAAACATATCACTTCTTCTCTTCATTTCTCTTCTTTCTCAAAATGGCTAAGGCAAAGATTTGGAGCTCAGGGAGACGACCAAGTAGTTCCAAGGTGAGTAGGAACCATCTTCTAGCTCGAATTCATGGAGGAATTCTTCTTAAAAGGTTGGTTCTATGGTTAACTCACTTAGGTTCTTTATTCTAGCCGATCATCCCCACCTTTTCCTTGGAGAATCACCTCTGACCGAGTTGTGGAGCTCAAGACACCATTAGAGGCTTGAAGCTTGGAAGCTTGGAGCTCTAGGAACAACATTCTAAGGCGGGTTTTATAAGTCTAAACTCTTTGCTTTATATGCATATTTTGTTCTTGCAATTTAGCATTTAGTTCTTCTTCTACCTCCCTTCTTCCTTGCACTTTTGCAAGCAAAACAGTGGAATAACCGACCTTGACAGAGGTTGAAGATGATGGGCGTGGATTCCTAGGTTACTTTATCAAACGACCTTGGACCCTTTTGGTCCAAACGGTTGCAAACCGTTTAAGGTCAAACGGTTTCAAACCGTTTGATCTCAAACGACCTTGCAAGACCGTTTGGATTGAAACGGTCTCAAGACCATTTGATAGGGTTGACCAAGGGACGACCGTTTGAGGGTCTGTTGGTAATATATTGAATTTCATTCCTGCTAAGAATCAAAGTTTAATTCTTAACCAATTGAGGGACCGTTTGGGCACAACCCAAGACAGTTTGAAGGTCTAAGGTTGAGGTAATTTGATGGGTTGAGGGTCCAATTGCAATAAGTTGATGAATTGATAAAAATGCTGATTTTAGACCTAATTCAAGTTCAACCCTAATCCAACCGACTTGGTTTTTGGTCAAACTTTGGGCAAACGGTCTCAAGACCGTTTGGATGATGTCCAAACGACCTCAAGACCGTTTGGGCCAAGTTTGAGCCCAACTGGAGGTCAATTGATAGGTTCAACCTTGAATTGATTCACATTGTTGAATATTGATGACTTTCCGATTTGAAACCCTAATTGAGATGGATTTAATCCTAATTGGCTTTCAATTGAAGGTTAATTTGGTGTCCAATTGATTGAGGCTCATATTAATTGGCTCAATTTATAAGTGGTTAACATGGCTTTGGCCAATTGAGGGCTTCAACATACTTAATCATAAACTTTTGTAACTTTTAAACCATGTTGGAGGTCCAAACGGTTTGAGCCCATTTGGACCAAACGGTCTCAAGACCGTTTGGGTCCAAATGGTCTCAAGACCATTTGGGCTCAAACGATCTCAAGGTCATTTGGACCAATCGATCTCAAGACAAGCTGATCAAACGGTTTCAAACCGCATAAGCTCAAACGGTTTGGAAAGTCAACCTTCCCAAACGGTCAACGCACCCAAACAGTTTGGGCAAACGACCTTGAGGTCATGCAGTCTTGGAGTCAAACCTAGCAAATGGCCAACGCACCCAAACGGTTTCAAAACCGTTTGGTGGTTGAAGGTTGAAACCGTTTGGAGGTTTTCAAGGTTATTTATACTTAATCACTTGAAGTTGTAGTTGGTTCAATGGTGATCTAAACTAAACCCTAATGGTATCTTAGGACATTAAGGGACTATGTGATCAATGAATTGACCCATGATGGTGATCATGAGGTAAATTACCAAAATACCCTTGAGGGGTTTAATTGAGTAATACCTTGTTCTAATCAAACCCTAATCACATGATAGTGATGTTTTGACTTATGCTAGTCAATGAGGACTTAACCCAACCTGATCTAGAGTGGTGTCATCACCATCTACTAGTAAGAGGAGAGAGAAAGTATCATAAGAGAGAGAAAGTACCCTTTTATGGTGGAAACTCAAGTAAAGTACCTTCAATACACATGAATGTGCATGATTAGGGTATGATCCACCTATGTGAGATCATGGAAACCCTAATTATGATGTTTAGTGAATCTTAATCTTATATAAGAGCCTTAATGATGATGTTTCTCATACATGATGATGTTATGAGTTCAATTCACCATGAGGTGAATAGTAAACCCTAATTCTAGGGTGATGACATGTAATATGAATAGTAAACCCTGATTGATGAAAATTGGGGAAACTGATTCTTCTAAGAGTTTGAAAGTATAACCTCTAGAATGAATTGTTTACTGTTATCAGTTGAATTAACCATGCAGGTTGTCATGAGATGATGATCATATCCAGGTATGGATTATGATACTATATTCATTGAAAGCATGTTTTAGCTTTATGAATAAGTGAAATATCTTGATGCCCTGTTAAGTGGCATCTAATGAGATTTATGGGCTGTGAGAGCCATGAGTATTATCAAGGTCATACTTAACAGATGACTTGTGATGAGATGATTGAGAAATGATAATTGATGTGAGTTAGACTTGTTACATTTAGTATTCTTTCTTCATAGCTGCTATGCTAATGTTATTGTTTGAGAACAATGTATGATGCTAAAAGAATACTGAAATGTACCTAACTAATCAAGTATAATCATACCATGCAAAGCCCTGATCATAGATCCATCATTGTCAGAGATCAAATGATGGTGAAACCGGTTTTCCTAAGGGAACTCCTGGATCACATACTTTTGAGTATGTGGGGTATATGGATGTGTAGAACCTTACATCCTAGTGTAGGTATTTATGTAGATGTGTAATCCGTCAATCCTTCACTACAAATCCATGTCGCATCAGTGGAAGGTAAACACAAAATCTCCTGATGACGAAGAGAACCCAAATACCGCATCAGTGGAAGGTAAACACGAAATCTCCTGATGACGAAGAGAGTACAGAACGCCACTGTAACTCTAAAATAGCGAAGGACCAGATTACCCTGGTGAGCTATAAAAGCATAGACACAAGATGTCCTGCAAGCAATCCTCTTACTGACTGAGGAAGGTGAAGGTCATGAGAATCCAACTCTTTCAATGACCTAGTATGATACCGAGGCGACTTAACAGTGGTCGGTTGGAGTATGAGTGGTATACCTCATCTCCACATGGTATAATAATGTTTGAAAAACATAATCAATAGCGTAGTATATCTGTTAGAGTTATCTATGAGTTACTTGATTGATGTTACACTGTATAGTGCATATGTTCTTCATATTTCATAGATGTTGAACTCTTGCTTATTACCAAAACTGCTGTTGAATACTTTGAAAGCTTTTACTGCTTAAGTTATTCTTTGTTTTGCTTATAAAGCTTCTAGTGGAGAGTTATAACTCTCGCTGGGACAATTATTTAAAATTGTCTCACCCCATAGACTTCAACTTTTTAGGTGGTCGTCGAAGACAGAGAAACCGGTCTACAGGTGACCAATCACAGCAGCAGCAGCACCAGGAGCAGCACTAAATCTCAGGTGGAGATTCAGCCTGCTATGTGGTGTAGTTAGAGTCAGTCCTATGTGTCCTCTGTACTCTCAGGTCTTGGAGTTGTTGGTCTGAGATTTTGTTATGAATCTTGAGATTTTGAATCATGATGTGTATAATTACTCAAGAAGTAATTTGACAGAGATGTAAACAGTTTAAATCCTTTTTCTATAGAAAAGGTTTGTGGTTTCAAGCTCTTATCTCAAAAAGTTTTAATTTCCCATGATTTTTGTCTTCCTCTGTTAATCGATTGCTTCCACTTAAGTTTAAATTGTGATTATATCGTGGTTTGGAGATCGAAGCCCACAATTAAGTGGTATCAGAGCTAGGTTCGCTGAGTCTATAGAGACATAGGACTTAGGATGTCGAGTCTATCTTTAGTGTTCTTTCCTTATCTAATAGAATCTTCTGCTCCTCAGGAGAAGAAGATACATAAGAATGTCAGAGCCACATGATGAGTACGTGGTAGAAAGTAGTGCTAGTGCACCTCAAGGCGGTGCAAGGGTTCCAGAAGTAGAACAGCCTGCACCTGAGCCACCCGGGGAGCCACCCCAGTTTGACCCAGCTGACATGGGTAACCCAGCAGTTCAGACGATGTTTGGGAAGTTTATGACTGCCATGACACACATAACCGACAGGATGCCTATGCCTGCACCCAGGGCACCTGTCCAGCCAGAAGGTCAAGGTATCAGAAAGACGTTCGAGCGACTACGTCGTGTCGGAGCTACCGAGTACTTTGGGACTACCGACCCCGCAGATGCTGATATGTGGTTGACAGAGTTGGAGAAGGCTTTCATGATTCTCAATATCCCTGAAGCTGAGAAGGTCAGACACGCTGTCTATCTTCTCAAAGGAAGCGCTGGTCATTGGTGGACAATGGAAGAGCAGAAGAGACCTGGAATGGAGATCTCGTGGGAAGACTTCCGGCGGGAATTTATCCACATATATTTTTCCAAAGACCTTCCTAGACGAGAAGATCTCTCAGTTTGAGAGACTAAGGCAGGGCATGATGAACATTAGTGAGTATGAAGCTAAGTTCATGGAGTTATTGCGGTTTTGTCCGCACATGGCTGCCACAGAAGAAGAAAGAATCAGAAGGTTTGAGAGGGGTTTGAATGCTGACATGACTACCCCTGTGTCTGCTTTAGAAAACCGAGAGAGATTCTCTACCTTCGTTGAGTGAGTCCGAAGGATAGAGAGATCTGTGGTTGAGAAGAGGCAAACTCAGAAAAGATATCCACAGTTCCAGGGTTCTTCATCTAGGGACTATAAGAAGCCTAGATCCTCTGCACCTAACCCTCCACAACATAGATCTAGTTCTCAGACTCAGTGGTCTCCAAGTAGAGGTAGAGGATGAGGACAACCACCTCAGGAGACTCAGAGTTCTGCATCAATGTCAGTTACTGGACCACCAAGACCACAACAACTGGAAAGAAGCTGCTACAACTGTGGTAAGGTGGGACATTTGATGAAGGACTTCCGATCTAAGCCTGTCAGTGTGACACAGCCTCCGAGACAAGGTCAACAGGGATCACATAGAAGGCAATTTCAAGGAGCAGCTCGAGGACGCGGGCAAGCGTCTCAAGCTGGATCATCAGCACCACCTCAACACCAGGCTACAATAAGGTTCTATGCTATGAACTCACCAGAGGCAGTGGTCGATCCACAAGTGGTGACAGGTCAGATGGAACTTTTATATTCTGATATGTCTAAATATTGTGTAGTATCTGTTCTGATTGACCCGGGTGCTACACACTCTTTCATCACTCGAAGAGTGATTCACAACTGCAATATGACAGTTAGTCATAGGGCAGATAGTTTGTTGTTGGAGACTCCGTTGAGTGGGTCTGCCGTTCTGTAGGAGGTATGCTCTCCCTGCATCCTCTTCTTTTCTGATCATCGCATTCAAGTGGACCTTATACCGCTTGATATGCAAGGATTTGATGTAATCCTCGGGATGGATACCTTAGAGAGGTATAGAGTTGTCTTGGATTGTGAGTCCAAGTTGGCTGTGTTTGCTGATGAAAGCAACACATGGATCTTTCAAGGAGAAAGAAAGATTCTGCCCACCTGTCTTGTATCAGCTATGGTTGTTGATAAGCTGATGAGGCAAGGATGTTATGCATTCTTGGCCCATGTGGTAGATGTTGAGAGTCCCAACCCTGCTGAAGTTCCTATAGTCAGGGAATTCGAGGATGTGTTTCCTGAAGAACTTCCTGGTATACCACCACCTCGGGAGATTGATTTTGAGATCAATTTGGTCCCAGATACGAAACCCATAGCCCAGACTCCGTATAGGATGGCGCCTGCCGAGATGGCAGAACTCAAGAAACAGCTTCAAGAGTTACTTGAGAAAGGTTTCATTCGACCGAGTACCTCATCTTGGGGTGCTCCGGTTTTGTTTGTCAAAAAGAAAGATGGGTCAATGCGGTTGTGCATTGACTACAGACAAATCAATAAAGTAACAATAAAGAACAAGTACCCTTTTCCGAGGATTGATGATCTTTTTGACCAGTTGCGTGGTGCAACAGTCTTCTCAAAGATAGACTTAAGGTCTGGATATCATCAACTCCGTATTAAGGATAGTGACATATCCAAGTCTGCCTTTAGGACAAGATATGGTCACTATGAGTTCACGGTTATGTCGTTTGGACTAACCAATGCACCAACTACATTCATGGAACTCATGAATAGAGTCTTTCGACCCTTCCTTGATCAGTGTGTTGTCGTCTTCATAGATGACATACTGATTTATAGTAAGGATGCTCAGCAGCATGAGCAGCATCTTCGCCAAACTTTGACCTTGCTAAGAGAACATAAGCTATACGCTAAGTTTAGCAAGTGCGAGTTCTGGTTACCTGAAGTGTCTTTTCTTGGACATGTGGTATCTGCCTCGGGTATTCGTGTTGACCCTAAAAAGGTAGAATCTGTACTATAGTGGGAACAACCGAAAACACCAACGGAGATTAGAAGTTTCTTGGGGTTAGCTGGTTATTATCGAAGGTTTATTAAGAATTTTAGTTCTATAGCCTTACCTTTGACCAAGTTAACCCAGAAAGATGTTCTTTTTGCTTGGAGTGATAAGTGTCAACAGTCTTTCCAATTGTTGAAGGAGAGGTTGACAAGTGCACCTGTGCTTGTTCTACCTGAGCAAGGAAAAGAATATGTAGTATTCTGTGATGCCTCCAAAAATGGACTTGGATGTGTGTTGATGCAGGATAAACAAGTGATTTCTTTCGCTTCCCGACAGCTTAAGAAACACGAGGAGAATTATCTGACAAGCGATCTGGAGTTAGCTGCTGTGGTCCATGCCTTGAAGATCTGGAGACATTATCTGTACGGAGAAACCTTCCACATTTTCACAGACCACAAGAACCTTAAGTATATCTTCTCTCATCATGAGCTTAACATGAGGCAACGTCGCTGGATGGAGTTAATCAAAGACTATGACTGTACGATTGATTACCATCCAGGCAATGCCAATGTGGTTGTAGATGCCTTGAGTAGGAAATCAGCAACATCAACCATGGATAGAGCATAATTAAGTTCCTTAGTATGCTCTAGGAGAGATATGCTTATCTGTTTAAGGCAAGACAATGTGCAGTTGAAGGTGTCATTGTTAGCCGGTTTGTTAGCTGAGATGCATATTAAACCTACTCTAAGAGAGCAGATAAAGGAGGCACAACAAGTAGATGCTGCAGTACAGCAGATTAGATCTGAGTTTGGTGATGAGAAGCGAGAAGGTTTTCATGATTCAAATGACCAGGTGGGATGCTATCATGGGAGGATGATAGTTCCAGATGTGGATAACCTGAGGAAGCTAGTTCTGGAGGAAGCTCATTCTTCGATGTATGATATGCATCCAGGGAGCACCAAGATGTATCGAAACTTGAAAGATATGTATTGGTGGCCCGGGATGAAGAAGGATGTAGCCGAGTTTGTTCTGAGATGTCCTGTGTGTCAGCAGGTCAAGGCTGAGCACCAGAAACCTACAGGAACAATGCAACCCTTACCCATACCACAATGGAAGTGGGACCATGTGACCATGGACTTTGTTGTTGGCCTACCCAGGACAAGCAAAGGACATGATTCCATTTGGGTAGTTGTTGATAGGTTGACAAAGACAGCACATTTCTTACCTGTCAAAACAACCTATTCTGCTGAAAGGTTATCCCAGTTGTATGTTCAAGAGATAGTACGTTTGCACGGAGTTCCTGTCACTATAGTTTCTGACAGAGGTCCCCAGTTTACAAGTCATTTTTGGGAATGGTTACACAGAGCCCTAGGCACCAAGTTAAGGTTTAGTACAACCTTTCATCCACAGACTGATGGACAGTCGGAAAGGACTATACAGACCTTGGAAGATATGTTGAGAGCATGTGTTCTCCAGTTTACCGGGAGTTGGGATCTACATCTGAGCTTGATAGAGTTTGCCTATAACAATAGCTATCAGCATAGCATTGATATGGCACCATATGAAGCCTTATATGGTAGACGTTGTAGATCACCCTTGTGTTGGTATGAGAATGGTGAACATCAGTTGTTAGGTCCTGATCTTGTGCAGCAAACTACAGAAAAGATCAAAGTTATTCAGCAACAGCTTAAGACTGCACAAGATAGACAGAAGTCTTATGCCGACAGACGTCGTAAACCTTTAGAGTTCCAGGTTGGAGACAGAGTGTATCTCAAGGTCTCACCTTGGAAAGGAGTCCTTCGTTTTGGAAGGAAAGGGAAGTTAGCTCCTAGATTTATGGGACCTTATCCAATTGTTGAAAGAGTTGGAAAGGTGGCCTATAGACTAGAGTTACCTCAGGAGTTGCAAAAGTTACACCCTGTGTTCCACGTTTCCATGTTGAGGAAATGTCACCCAGACACCGAGTCAGTTCTACAACCTATGGAAGTAGAATTGAATGAAGATATAACTTATGAGGAGGGACCAGTGTCAATTCTTGATAACAAAATTAAAAAGTTAAAGAAGAAAGATATAAGCCTTGTAAAAGTCCTCTGGAACCACCGTGGTGTCGAAGAAGCCACTTGGGAACTAGAGGATGAGATGAGAAGGAAATACCCTGCTCTTTTCTCCTAATACGCTTTATCGATTTCGGGGACGAAATCCTTGTGAAGGGGTGGATAATTTGTAACATCCCTGACCTGGGTTATAACCTAACCCTGGAAGTTTTGCCTAAATATGTAATTATATACTTGTGAAAACTCCCTGGCATGTAATTAAGTTCCTCAGGAACATATACTTCAATTTTGGTTCCTTTTAAACAAAGTTGTAGTATTGTTTTGTTATGCAGGGACCTATGTGCAAATTACCCAGTTTAAGGGTTTAACTTGCAATTTCAAAGGTTGATATGTTCTTTTGATAATGAGACATCATATGAGTGAATATGATGAGGTATGATGGATTTCCCAAGCTTGGGCATCAAGATGCAACTTGTGGAATGATCCTTGTGCTTAAAAACCCTAATTTGGAGTAAAGTGCAATTTACCCAAATTGAGGGGTGCGACTTGTAATTTTCACCTTCTAGAACATCTTTTATAACTCTTGTCATCATTTAGAGTGGAAATGGTGAAAGGGACACATCAGTGAAGTAATTAGATTCAAGAATGATCTTTGTGGTAAAAATCACCTAGTATGAGTAAGGAGACCTTTCATGTATGTACCCTAGTTGAAAGATGGCTTTCTTTACCCTTAGATCTTGAGATTTCATAAGCTTTGCATAAGTTTAGATGAGCTTGGACGTGCCTTTGAATAAGGAGGGACTTGGATGAGAATTTCAAGTTCTAGAGGTCCTTGAGGATGAAAATAGCCTAAAAGTATATAAGCTAGGATCCTTGCAAACCAACCAAACATATCACTTCTTCTCTTCATTTCTCTTCTTTCTCAAAATGGCTAAGGCAAAGATTTGGAGCTCAGGGAGATGACCAATTAGTTCCAAGGTGAGTAGGAACCATCTTCTAGCTCGAATTCATGGAGGAATTCTTCTTAAAAGGTTGGTTCTATGGTTAACTCACTTAGGTTCTTTATTCTAGCCGATCATCCCCACCTTTTCCTTGGAGAATCACCTCTGACCGAGTTGTGGAGCTCAAGACACCATTAGAGGCTTGAAGCTTGGAAGCTTGGAGCTCTAGGAACAACATTCTAAGGCGGGTTTTATAAGTCTAAACTCTTTGCTTTATATGCATATTTTGTTCTTGCAATTTAGCATTTAGTTCTTCTTCTACCTCCCTTCTTCCTTGCACTTTTGCAAGCAAAACAGTGGAATAACCGACCTTGACAGAGGTTGAAGATGATGGGCGTGGATTCCTAGGTTACTTTATCAAACGACCTTGGACCCTTTTGGTCCAAACGGTTGCAAACCGTTTAAGGTCAAACGGTTTCAAACCGTTTGATCTCAAACGACCTTGCAAGACCGTTTGGATTGAAACGGTCTCAAGACCATTTGATAGGGTTGACCAAGGGATGACCGTTTGAGGGTCTGTTGGTAATATATTGAATTTCATTCCTGCTAAGAATCAAAGTTTAATTCTTAACCAATTGAGGGACCGTTTGGGCACAACCCAAGACCGTTTGAAGGTCTAAGGTTGAGGTAATTTGATGGGTTGAGGGTCCAATTGCAATAAGTTGATGAATTGATAAAAATGCTGATTTTAGACCTAATTCAAGTTCAACCCTAATCCAACCGACTTGGGTTTTGGTCAAACTTTGGGCAAACGGTCTCAAGACCGTTTGGATGATGTCCAAACGACCTCAAGACCGTTTGGGCCAAGTTTGAGCCCAACTGGAGGTCAATTGATAGGTTCAACCTTGAATTGATTCACATTGTTGAATATTGATGACTTTCTGATTTGAAACCCTAATTGAGATGGATTTAATCCTAATTGGCTTTCAATTGAAGGTTAATTTGGTGTCCAATTGATTGAGGCTCATATTAATTGGCTCAATTTATAAGTGGTTAACATGGCTTTGGCCAATTGAGGGCTTCAACATACTTAATCATAAACTTTTGTAACTTTTAAACCATGTTGGAGGTCCAAACGGTTTGAGCCCATTTGGACCAAACGGTCTCAAGACCGTTTGGGTCCAAATGGTCTCAAGACCGTTTGGGCTCAAATGATCTCAAGGTCATTTGGACCAATCGATCTCAAGACAAGTTGATCAAACGGTTTCAAACCGCATAAGCTCAAACGGTTTGGAAAGTCAACCTTCCCAAACGGTCAACACACTCAAACAGTTTGGGCAAACGACCTTGAGGTCATGCAGTCTTGGAGTCAAACCTAGCAAATGGCCAACGCACCCAAATGGTTTCAAAACCGTTTGGTGGTTGAAGGTTGAAACCGTTTGGAGGTTTTCAAGGTTATTTATACTTAATCACTTGAAGTTGTAGTTGGTTCAATGGTGATCTAAACTAAACCCTAATGGTATCTTAGGACATTAAGGGACTATGTGATCAATGAATTGACCCATGATGGTGATCATGATGTAAATTACCAAAATACCCTTGAGGGGTTTAATTGAGTAATACCTTGTTCTAATCAAACCCTAATCACATGATAGTGATGTTTTGACTTATGCTAATCAATGAGGACTTAACCCAACCTGATCTAGAGTGGTGTCATCACCATCTACTAGTAAGAGGAGAGAGAAAGTATCATAAGAGATAGAAAGTACCCTTTTATGGTGGAAACTCAAGTAAAGTACCTTCAATACACATGAATGTGCATGATTAGGGTATGATCCACCTATGTGAGATCATGGAAACCCTAATTATGATGTTTAGTGAATCTTAATCTTATATAAGAGCCTTAATGATGATGTTTCTCATACATGATGATGTTATGAGTTCAATTCACCATGAGGTGAATAGTAAACCCTAATTCTAGGGTGATGACATGTAATATGAATAGTAAACCCTGATTGATGAAAATTGGGGGAACTGATTCTTCTAAGAGTTTGAAAGTATAACCTCTAGAATAAATTATTTACTGTTATCAGTTGAATTAACCATGCAGGTTGTCATGAGATGATGATCATATCCAGGTATGGATTATGATACTATATTCATTGAAAGCATGTTTTAGCTTTATAAATAAGTGAAATATCTTGATGCCCTGTTAAGTGGCATCTAACGAGATTTATGGGCTGTGAGAGCCATGAGTATTATCAAGGTCATACTTAGCAGATGACTTGTGATGAGATGATTGAGAAATGATAATTGATGTGAGTTAGACTTGTTACATTTAGTATTCTTTCTTCATAGCTGCTATGCTAATGTTATTGTTTGAGAACAATGTATGATGCTAAAAGAATACTGAAATGTACCTAACTAATCAAGTATAATAATACCATGCAAAGCCCTGATCATAGATCCATCATTGTCAGAGATCAAATGATGGTGAAATAGGTTTTCCTAAGGGAACTCCTGGATCACATACTTTTGAGTATGTGGGGTATATGGATGTGTAGAACCTTACATCCTAGTGTAGGTATTGATGTAGATGTGTAATCCGTCAATCCTTCACTACAAATCCATATCACATCAGTGGAAGGTAAATACAAAATCTCCTGATGACGAAGAGAACCCAAATACCGCATCAGTGGAAGGTAAACACGAAATCTCCTGATGACGAAGAGAGTACAGAACGCCACTGTAACTCTAAAATAGCGAAGGACCAGATTACCCTGGTGAGCTATAAAAGCAGAGACACAAGATGTCCTGCAAGCAATCCTCTTACTGACTGAGGAAGGTGAAGGTCATGAGAATCCGACTCTTTCAATGACCTAGTATGATACCGAGGCAACTTAACAGTGGTCGGTTGGAGTATGAGTGGTATACCTCATCTCCACAGGGTATAATAATGTTTGAAAAACATAATCAATAGTGTAGTATATCTGTTAGAGTTATCTATGAGTTACTTGATTGATGTTACACTGTATAGTGCATATGTTCTTCATATTTCATAGATGTTGAACTCTTGCTTATTACCAAAACTACTGTTGAATACTTTGAAAGCTTTTACTGCTTAAGTTATTCTTTGTTTTGCTTATAAATCTTCTAGTGGAGAGTTATAACTCTCGCTGGGACAATTATTTAAAATTGTCTCACCCCGTAGACTTCAACTTTTTAGGTGGTCGTCGAAGATGGAGGAACCGGTCTACAGGTGACCAATCACAGCAGCAGCAGCACCAGGAGCAGCAGTAAATCTCAGGTGGAGATTCAGCCTGCTATGTGGTGTAGTTAGAGTCAGTCCTATGTGTCCTCTGTACTCTCAGGTCTTGGAGTTGTTGGTCTGAGATTTTGTTACGAATCTTGAGATTTTGAATCATGATGTGTATAATTACTCAAGAAGTAATTTGACAGAGATGTAAACAGTTTAAATCCTTTTTCTATAGAAAAGGTTTGTGGTTTCAAGCTCTTATCTCAAAAAGTTTTAATTTCCTGTGATTTTTGTCTTCCACTGTTAATCGATTGCTTCCGCTTAAGTTTAAATCGTGATTATATCGTGGTTTGGAGATCGGAGCCCACATAATGATTACTCATTTAAAGTCTCTAGCCCTAAGCTAGTCACCTTGTCCTTGTTGGCATCCTAACTTTACCACCATTAGCACATAATTTTACAACTCATATTATCATGGGGCTAATAGGTGCATCTCATGTTAGAGTTGAAGGAATCCTTCTATCTAGCCCGAGTAGGGGCATGCACCATTCATCCACCTTTCAACCCTACAACTCATTTCCAGGAGTTGCCCATTTAGAAGATTGTGGAAGTCCAAGGAGTATCCTTTTTGTCTCTCCTAAATAATGTAGAAGTCCTTTTACATTTTGTATGATAAATGCATGCATAAGGATTTATCCTTGTGTACAATATATAAGTATATTCTACACCAAAACTTGTGTTTAAAACTCTGTGACCTAAATTCCAGTCATTAAATGAGCTAACATGAGTCCATATTTCACTCACTCTTACAAAAAATCAAGTGAGATGCCCAAATCAAGCAATGTTGACAAACAATACGAATTGAGGGATAGAGGAGGTTCTAAAATGAGTAATAAAGACAAACTTGTTGAAGGGGAAAGTCTTAAAGATGCTACACATGTGCCAGAAACTCGATACCCATAGAGGTCTTGCAAGAAGACATCTTGGAGCATCTAAGCAATATTCTTGAAGGGATTAAGGATATTAGTGCTTTAAATAGAAACAATAGATAATTTTGGTTCAATAGATAATTTTCATTACTTAGGGTTATTTTCATCTTATACACATAGGTTTTGCAACTAATATGGCTGCTTGAAGTTCCTAAAATAATCAAGAAGGTATTATATATAAGTAGCAATGTATTTATATTGCAATTGGATAGCTATTTAGAGGAAGAAAATATCTCAATATCAAGATCAAATTCAACCAACTACTAAGAAAAATAGTAAAATATATATTAAGAACATTATAATGATGATATTGTACAACAAACATATATACGTATACTTCATTTGTATATCATAACATGTCTATGTCAAATAAATACCTATATATAGGGTCAGGGGTCCATAAAAAAACTTAAGGTGACATTTTGGTCAAGGCACACCCCCTTGGGGCGCCTTGCCGCCTAGGCACTCACCTTGACAAATACGCGATCACCTCCATATTACACTATGCATGTGAGGACCATATGGGATCCCACCACATGTATACATCAATCAGTTAATCACAATAAAAGCGTTAGTGATACCTATGATCACAACCAACAAAGTGGATACAATCTTAGATTATGAAAAATCCTCTCATACTTGAGATCCTACACATATAGTTAGAGGGGAAGGATGGAGGAAAAACCTCCAAAAATGCTTTCCATTTCTTGATAACTTCAAAATGTTAAAATTACATAAATACTTGGGGAAGGGTGATCCACTCTCCCATGTCAAGTCATACTGATATGACATGGTAGAGGTGCAAGACAAAGACAAGGTCTTGATCCAATGCTTTACTTGAACTATAAGACCCCTGACCTATCTTTCTGGTTGATCTTGCTTTCTTAGCATAATTATATGCTCAAAACCTTAATCTAACCTCATGATCATAACATGTCACATGCTTATGTTTCTAGTTTGGTCCAGTTTGGATGCTGTTTGAGCTAGTTATACTTATATGTGCTTATTTTAGACCTAATTGCAATTTATCCTTTCTTAGGGCTTTTCTTGCAGTTTGTCACATGCTTATTTTTCCTCTCATGTTTTGACATGATGTTGGAGACAGTGGAAGCCCAAAGTATCCTTGTGGTACCTTGGGTTGATAAAGTGGCATGCTATTTGATGTTTAGGGTTTGTTTGGATGTTCTAGTTGGATGGTTAACCTTGGTGTTGAGTCATCTTATTTTAGCGATCGATGGGCTTCCATTGGACATATGTTTCAATGGTAGATGATGTTTTGAGAGTGCCTAGTGGTCTTGGCAGTCGATGAGACCCATGTTTCCTCTTCGGGTCACCAAGGAAAGCCCTAGGGTTTAGTTCTATTCGTTCTCTATGTCTGGACCTTGTGTGGTCGCCATGATTTCACATCGGTCTCTATGCCAACCTGGACAAGTGAGGTCATTGGTTTTCTTTGTTTTTATCACCTTGTTTCATGAATGAGCTTAGTGCTTGCATGGACGAGATATGGTGGACAAGTGGCACATGTTTTCATGACACCTAACCCCCTCTCTCTTCCTACCCTTGATTATATAAACCTCTCTTCTTGCATGCAACTAAACCCTTTGCACCCCTTTCTTTATCTCTTCTTGTTTGGATCTCATCCCCACTTGTTCTTGGTGGTGCTTGAGCTTGGATAAGGTGGAGCTCTAGTGGTCGATCCATCTTGCTTGTGAGCTAGGGTTTTGGAGCAACCCTTCTTTGGTGATTGTTTGGTGTTCCTTGATCTTGGTATGTGATCTACCTCTCCTAATCTTCATATTTTTGCTATCCTACCTCTTTTCCCTCTCTTCTTGACCGAACCCATGGTTCTCCATGGTGGTTCTTGAAGTTGAGCTTGAGGAACTTCTCTCTTCTTGGCCGAATCCATATTCTTGATGGTAGTGCTTGAGTTGAGCATTGAGAACTCTTTCTTTTCTTTTTATCCTAGGGTTTTGCTTTCCATCTTGTGCTCCTTTTACCTACGATTTTTTCTTCTCTCTTTGAGGTGGTGCTATCTTGGGACATGAAGGTGATCAAACTAGGGTTTCCTCTCTCTTCTTGGCACTCCTTGCTGTTGGAGTTGATTCATCCTTGTGAAGGTGAGTTATATAACTTTCATCTCGATTATTGTTGCACTTACTTTGCATGCAAGTAATCTATCCTAAAAAATGTGGTTCTAAGTAGGATGGATATTATACTTATGATCTAAGGTTTTTGTTCTATTGTGATCTTGAATAAATAAACCCCTCTTTGATGAAACCCTAATCTTGTACTCAAAATTTTGTTTGATGTTGGGGGTTGTGATCCTTGCATGCATGTGCTAAACATTTGTTTCTTCCTCTTTATCAATGTTTTATTTTCTTATTTAAGGATGGATGTTTTTGATACATGCATGTTGGTAAGAAACATTAATTTTCACTCTCTTGATTCATGGTTTTGCTTTCTCTCATGTTGGTGGTCAAATTTAGGGTTTTAAGCTTGATTTCCTCCATGCATTTTGCTCCTTGGTGGTTTCAGTTCCATGGTGATGTTCAATCTGTTTGACCTTGTGATTGACGAGTTTTATCCCTATTTATGATCCCAAGTTGTGGCCTATGTGGTCGATGACATTTTGAGGTTATATTGGTCACTAAGTTTCTACACCATGATGGTCGTTGAAGTGGTTTTGTATCTTATGCGGTCGATGACCTTTGGTGACATATGGGTTTCTAAGTCCTGACCTATTGAGTGGTCACTGAGGTGACCAATCTCTTTGGTTGATGAAGATGTTGTCACTCTCTTCCATCACTAATGTGATGGTTTCCCTTCATTTAATGAAGATGTTGATGTTCTCTTTGGTTGTTGAGATGTGTGACTTAGGTTTTCTCTTCGGTCTATGACACCTATGATTCTATGCGACCAATTGTGTCTGCTGGTCCTTATGGTCATGATGTTTTGATGAATATATGTTGGGGGTGCTTGACCTAAAGTGCTTCCAAGAATGTTGGAGAGAATGATAATTAGGGTTTACATCTATTTGTAATTTGAAATATCTAATTTGGTTTTCTTTGTTATACCTCTACCTAATTTGAGTACATGGTGATAAAGCTTAGATTGCTTGAGTAATTAGCATGTTGATAAAGTACTTTCTCTCTCCTAAACTATTGTAGCCCTAAATGGCTGATATATGAACGTCATGGTACAAAATGTAAGATCATGTTTGTTCCTATGTAATACATGTGCGGTGGTAATGATGTGCCATGATGAGACATGGAGAGATAATAATGATCTTGCTGGGAGCAATGCAAATGGTCTTATGACTTTGACAGTGGATTTGTTCCCCATTTGAGGTAATATCCTCAATGTGATGTGATAAGGTATTGATATCCCATGATGGTGTGATGATATTGGTGGACCCATGTGTAACAGTGAACAATATCATGTGGTGATGTGATAAGGTTTATGTTTTATTCATTTTATATCTCCTGAAGTTGAAATATACCTTTATCTTTGTAGATTTTTTAGGGGTTTCTTATAACTTGTTTGATGGAGTTAAAAGATACTGAATTGGCTCTAACTAATCAAGTGAAACCCTACTCATGTATTTTCCATGGCCATAGATCCATTCCAGTGTCAGGACTTGTTGGATGGTGAAATGAGTGTTCCTAAGGGAAACTCAAAGTGCATACTATTTTGTATACAAGGTGCAAGTGACTACGTGTCCTTGTCCTCTTTCCCCCAGGTGTTTTTGAGGATGGCCACGTTCATACCTCGGTGTGAGGATGGGTACGGTCATGTCTTGGTGATTATATATGTGATGTGATTGGAGGACAATTGCAGTTGTACCTTAGTGGTAGGGTTTCGTACCCTAGTGTCTAGCACTGTGACCTGCACCAAGGCGGGCTAGGTGTTTTTATCTTGACTATATGTCACTGGTGTCAGCTTGACTGATATTTCACTGCGGTGTTCACTCATACTGACTGAGTGGGGAGAAGATCTTAGATTTTGGCTCTTCCTAGATCTTATATGGAATTGATTTTGTAGCAGTGGTCAGTTGGATTTGAGTGGTACGACTCCAATTCTTAGTGCAGTAATAAAAGAATTAATACAACCACCATACAGGTTGGAAACAATAGAGATTCAGGAGTTGAAGAAGAAGTTGCAAGAATTTATAGAGAAGGGTTTTATCAAACCAAGAACTTACCCTTGGGGTGCTCCCGTGTTGTTTGTGAAGAAGAAGGACAGTTCTATGAGGATGTACATACATTACCAACATTTGAACAAGGTCACTATCAAGAATAAGTACTCATTTCTGAGGATATACGATTTGTTCGATCAACTGAGAGGTGTTGCAGTGTTCTCAAAGATAGATTTGAGGTTCAATTATCATTAGTTGTGGATAAGGTGGATGACATGCCCAAGTCTTCTTTCAAGACTAGCTACAGTCACTATGAGTTTGTGGTTATGCTGTTTGGGCTAACCAATGTGTTGAAAACATTCATGGATCTGATGAACTGAGTGTTCAGGGCATATCTAGATCAGTTTGTGGTAGTGTTCATTGATGACATATTGATATACTCTAGAAACAACCAACAACATGAGCAACATCTACGCCAAGCATTGACGTTGTTGAGATAGAACAATTTGTACACCAAGTTCAAAATGTGAATTCTGGTTGACAAAGGTGTCTTTTCTGTATCATATGATATCTACTAAGGGAATTTGTGTTGATTCGAAGAAGGTTGAGCCTGTGCTACAGTGGGAGAAGGAGGTTTACAATTTTCTAGGCCTGGCATGATACTATAGGAGGTTCATCAAGAACTTTAGTACGACAATGTTACCCCTAACCAAGTTGATTAGGAAGGGTGTACCTATTGTCTGGGATGACAAGTGTTAGCATTATTTTCAATTGTTAAAGGAGAAATTGTCTAGTGCATCGGTGCTAGTTCTACCAGAACAAGGAAATATTACATTGTCTTCTGTGATGCGTCAGCTTGGGATGCGTGTTGATGTAGGACAAGAACATGATTTCTTTTGCTTTGAGACAACTTAAGAAACACAAGGAGAACTACTTGACACATGATCTAGAGATTTCAATCTATGGTCCATGCTTTGAAGATTTGGAGACACTACCTTCATGGAGAGAAGTTTTAGATCTTCACTGACCACAGGAACCTTTGGTGTATCTTCTCAAAGTAGGGGCTGAACTTGCGGTAGAGAAGATGGAAGGAGTTGATCAAGGAATATGATTGCACGATAGAATACCATCTATAGAAGGTGAATGTGGAGACTGATGCGCTTAGTAGGAAGTCTTCTTTGTCATCATCTTAAAAAAAAGCACAATTGTGTTCTTTGATGTGCCATAAGAGAGACATATTAGTGTCATTGCATCATATGAATGTATAGTTGGAGGTTTCTCTGTTGGCAGGCTTGCTAGCACAATTATAGGTGAAGCCCACCTTGATATAACAAATCACAAATGCACAATAGGTTGATATCATGATACAAAATATTAGGGTAGAGTTGGGAAACAAAAAGTATGATCTTTTCCATGAGACTGATTATGGGAGAGTTTGCTTTCACAATCAGACAGTGGTTCCCGATGTTGATGGTTTGAGGAAGATGGTTTTTGAGGAGGCTCATTCCTTGATGTATGCTATGCATACAAGAAGTACCAAGATGTTTACAACTTGAAGGATTTGTATTGGTGGCCTGGTTTGAGCATGACATGGCAGAGTTCGTGGCTAGATGTCCAATTTGTCAACAGGTCAAGGCTGAGTATCAGAAACTTGTATGAACATTGCAACCATTGCCAATACCGTAGTAGAAATTGGATCATATCACTATGGACTTTGTGGTTGGTCTTCCTAAGACAACCAAAGGTCATGATTCCATTTTGGGTGATAGTGGACAAGTTGACCAAGTCAACACACTTCCCTCCACTCAAGACAACGTATACATCAGAGAAGTTGATAGATATATATGTTGATGAGATTGTTTGCCTGCATGGTATCCAAGTTACCATAGTGTCTAATAGAAGTCCTCAATTTACTAGCCATTCCTGGTAGCGTCTGCATACAACTATTGGTACATAGTTGATGATTAGTACAACTTTTCATCCACAGACATATGGTCAGTCAGAGAGGACCATTCATATCTTAGAAGACCTGTTGAAAGCTTGTATTTGCAGTTTCTTGGTAGTTAGGATGTGCACCTAAGTTTGATAGAGTTCACCTACAAAAATAGTTACCAGAGGAGTATATATATGGCACCATATGAATCCTTGTATGGAAGGGGTTGTCTCTCACCACTTTGTTGGTATGAGATGGGTGAGTATCAAATTTTGGGTCTTGAGCTAGTGCAGCAAACCTCAGAGAAGATCAAAGTGATATATCATCAGTTGAAGGCAGTCTAGGATAGAAAAAATTCTTATGCAAATAACTGCTATAAGCCCTTGGAGTTCCAAGTGGGAGACAAGGTGTACCTCAAGGTCTGTCCTGGTGTCTGGAGGTTTGGTAATATGGGTAAGTTAGATCCTAGGTTTATGGGACCATACTCTATGGTGACACGTGTTGGGAAGGTGGCCTATAAGTTGGAGATACCGCCAGAGTTGCATAGTTTGCACCCTGTCTTCCATGTTTCCATGTTGAGGAAGTGTCCTAGATATAATGTTGACGTTGCAACAAATGTAGGTTGAGTTGGAGGAGGATGTGTCGTATGTGGAGGGTCCTATGTTGACTTGGATAGGAGGGTGAAGAAGTTAAAGAAGAAGGATATAGTTCTTATTAAGGTTTTATGGCATAACCATGGCATGGAGGAAGAGACATGGGAGTTATAGGACAAGATGTGTGGGAAGTACCCATCTTTGTTTGCTTAGGATTTCATGGGATAAATCCTTGTTAGGGGTCTAGGGTTGTAAGACCCCTAACCTAGCTTTCTGGTTGATCTTGCTTTCTTAGTATAATTAAATTCTCAAAACTTTAATATAACCTCATTATGTTCTTTGATAACATGTGACAAGCTTATGTTTTTAGTTTGGTCTAGTTTGGATGTTGTTTGAGCTATCTATGTTTATATGTGCTTATTTTGGACCAAATTGTAATTTACCCTTGCTTAGGGTTTTTCTTGCTACTTGTCACATGTTTGTTGCTAGTCTCATGTTTTTACATCATTTTGGAGAGAGTGACACCCCAAAGTAGCCTTGTGGTACCTTGGGTTGATGAGGTGGCATGTTGTGTTGATGTTTAGAGTGGATGCCCAAGTTGCATGGTTAGCCTTGGTGTTGAGTCACCTTGTTTTAGCAATCGATGAGTTTCCCTTGGACATATTTCTCAATGGTAAATAATGTTTAGAGAGTTCCTAGTGGTCTTGATGGTCGATGAGACCCATTTCTCCTCTTCGGTTGCCAAGGAAAGCCCTAGGGTTTAGTTCTATGCGGTCGCTATGTCTGGACCTTGTTTGGTTGCTATGATTTCCCATCAGTCGCTATGCTTTCCTGGACTAGTGAGGTCACTAGTGTTCCTTTTTTTTATCACCTTGTTTCATGCATGAGCTTATTGCTTGCATGTATGAGATATGGTGGACAAGTTGCACATGTTTGTATGACACCTCACCTCCCCTCTCTCTCCTACCCTTGGTTATATAAACCTCTCTTCTTGCATGAAACTAAACCATTTGCACCCCTTTGTTTCTCTCTTCTTTCTTGGAGATCATCCCCCTTGTTCTTGGTGGTGCTTGATCTTGGATAAGGTGCATATCTAGTGGCCAATCCATCTTGCTTGTGATCTAGGGTTTTGGAGAAAGCCTTATTTGGTGATTGTTCGGTGTTCCTTGATCTTGGTAAGTGATCTACCTCTCTTGATCTTTATTTTCTTGCTATCCTACCTCTTTTCCCTCTCTGCTTGACCGAACCCATGGTTCTCCATCATGGTTCTTGAAGTTGAGCTTGAGGAACTTCTCTCTTCTTTACTGAATCTATGGTTCTCCATGGTAGTGAAGAACTCCTCAGTCTTGTCTTTTCAGCCTAGTGTTTTTCTTTCCATCTTGTGGTCCTTTGAGCTAGGATTTTTTCTTCTCACTTTGAGGTGGTGCTAGCTTGGACGTGGAGGTGATCAAGCTAGGGTTTTCTCTCTCTTCTTGGAGCTCCTTGCTATTGGAGTTGCTTCATCCTTGTGAAGGCAGGTTATATAAATTTCTCCTCGATTATTGTTGCACTTACTTTTCATGCAAGTAATCCATCCTTAAAAACATGATTCTAAGTGGTATAGTGATGATACATATAATCTAGGGTTTTTGTTCTATGATGATCTTCAGTAAATAAACCCCTTTTTGATGAAACCCTAATCTTGTACCCAAAATTTTGGTTGATGTTGGAGGTTGTGATCCTTGCATGCATGTGCTAAACGTTGGTTTCTTTTTCTTTATCAAGGTTTTGTTTTCTTGTTTAATGATGGAGGTTTTTGATACATGCATGTTGGTAAGAAACATTGATTTTTTCTCTCTTGATTCATGGTTTTTCTTTCTCTCATGTTGGTGGTTGAATTTAGGGTTTTGAGGTAGATCTCCTCTGTGCATTTTGCACCTTGGTGGTTTTGGTTCCATGGTGATGTTCTATCTATTTGACCTTGTGATTGATGAGTTTTCTTCCTCTTTATGGTCCCAAGTTGTGACCTATGTGGTCGATGAGGTTTTGAGGTTATGTTGGTCTCTATGTTTCTACACAATGATGGTCATTGAACTTTTATGTCTTATGCGGTCAATGATATTTGATGACATGTGGGTCGCCAAGTGATGACCTCTTGAGTGGTCGCGGAGGTGACCAATCTCTTTGGTTGATGAAGATGATTTCACTCTCTTCAATCACCAATGTGATGGTTTCCCTTCGGTCAATGAAGATGTTGATGTTCTCTTTGGTCATTGAGATGTGTGACCTAGCACTACAAAAAAACAAGTTTTTAGTGAAGGTTATTTGTGAAGGACTAAAACCCTTCAAAAATATTGAGTTTTTGTGAAGGACCATCCTACACAAATGGACTAATTTCCTTCAGCCGAATTTTTTATGGAAAAGACAATTAGTGAAGGTATAAAATCCTTCTAGAATCCAAAAATTCCCTCACCAGGGTTCCCACCAAAAATTCCCACCCCACTAATTAGTAATTAGAAGTTGGATTAGTGGAAATGGTTCCTCCCCTTGCGCCCCCACCCCTGTGTTTCTTGTTTGCCACTTACATACGACGACGGACGACCTTCCCCCCACGAGTGACGGCGCCCCTCGGCTGCCGACAGCCTGGAAGAGCTACCCCCTCGACGGACAGCCTTCGCCCCCGAGTGATGGCGCCCCTCGGCTGCCGACTGCCTACAAGAGCGCTGACTGCCTGCAAGTGCGCCCCCGTCCCAGCGGAAGCAAAGGCCACAGTGTGAGCTCACCCTGCTCGTGAAGAGGACCCCCCGTTCCGCAACGGTCACCGGCGTGAGGACCCTCCATCCTAGAGGAAGCAACGACCGCCGGCGTTAGCTCGCCCTGCTTCGACTTCGACCGTGAGGTAGGTCTACTTTGACTTCCCCTGACTTGCACTGACAAAGCAACAATTTCCATTAGGAACCATCTGGGCCATCCGCCTTGTAAGGATTGAGATCCTTAAGATTTCTCTATATCTCGTATTATATTGGTGCAGTAGACATGTCCCTCAATTGTTCATTCCTCAGCTCAGGCTCAACCGCCACTTCCTTCGCCACCGTCAGTAGGCTCAGCCGCTGGATTTCCTCCTCTTCACCATCTCGTCCCTACACCTTCTACTGAAAGTCATCTATTCTCCGTTGTCACAGGAGTGGCCCAATCCTAAACAGCCCTACTTCTCCCCTCGTCCTGCTTGCCCATCTCCATGACATTTCTTATCGCCAGTGGCCATGATTGCAGACGACTGACAGTTCTATCGGTAGTGGGCGTTTGATTGGCGCACCTTGTATTCTTTGGGAAGTTTCCCATCTCTAGTAGATCCTCTCTAGTAGAACAGCTTCCATCCATGTGTCGGAGGGTGGGAATGAGATTTATTCTTCTTTGATTTCTGATAAAAGCATGGTAAAACTTATTATTCCTATCACCATACTGAACCAGTTGATGTGGCTCTGTTATTTCCAATCTTCCTCCCCTTCTAGCAAAAATTGGTCAAGTTTTTGTTCCAGGTTGGCACATGAACTATCCTTCCTTGGACAGAAAGTTCTTTCTGTGGCTTTTTATAATCTACTGATATGAGCAATGAGTTCATTTATCTATTTATTTTTAGCTTTCTCATATTATGTACCCCATTCCACAATGGGCTTTCGGATTTTTGTTATTGCTTCCTGGAAGATGCCATTATTATCCCAGTTAGATTTCATGATTTCATGGAATTCGAATCTATCTAGACATGAAGATTTGATTAACTGTTGAGAATTGTTGATTTTTTGCTTCTTCATAATGTCCACATGGTTGTGATCGGACCCGATGCAAGGTAGTATTTCATAGTACATGTTACTGTGTTTCTGGATCCTGTCTGCATTTGTGACTTCCCTATATAGTTTTTCATGGAGGATGGCTTTTCTGTAAGTGAATTTGTGCCCCACACTACCAATTTCTATTAATCTTGCAAGGATTAGGGCGTTCTGAAACCTAGTTGCTTCATTGTAGTTGAACTTGTTGCTGCCTAGTTTTTCATTTGATGAAATCATACAGTTACTTGTGGTCCTGAGGCTAATGGTATGGACATGTTGCCAGAGGATAGAATGGCCACTCAGCCTTGGACATGTGTAAATGAAAGTGATATCAGTGTTTCCATTGATAGAGAAGTGAATATAATACTTGTGGCTTTCTATTATTTGAATGTTGTAACCTTTTTCATTCCATAGGACCCAAATGCCTCCTGAAAAGCCCCTTGCTTCCACTCAGTGTGAACTAGAGAAACCTAGGTCTTGACTGGCTGCAGTAGCCTCTCTTCCTGAGATATAAGATTCAACAATGGCCACCCACTTGATGTCATGAGTTCTTACTAAGTTTTTTAGAGTGTGTCTAGCTTTAACATGATCAACACCTCTTATATTCCATGTGGTTGTATTAATAATTGAAAATATACTTAGTGTGATGTAATAATGTAAATATTATCAGGAATTACCTGTGGACCCTCCTAGGTCATCTGAGCCCTTCCTCACTTTACTACTTCTGCTATATGGGTGATTAACTAGGGTGGATAATGAGTTATTCCTTACTCGTTTCACCTTGGAATTTCTACTGGAATTGATGAATTGAATATTGGTGTCTATGTTTCTGGAAGTGTCCTCATTTACGTTTATCACCATTTCCAATGCAGTTGGCTCCTCATTTTCCTTGCTTCGACCTTGGATGACCTCATCTCCCACTGGGTTAACAATTGTGTGCCTATCCTCCTTATTGGTGTTTGTGTTTGTCTTATGAGAAGTTTTTGTGGGTTTATCAATAGGTTTGTCATGACTATTTTGATCATTGTGGTTCTTCTGTTCCTTGACGGTCGCATCGAGTTCCTTTCTAACCTTCTATTTCTTCCTTCACACCTTTGGTCCCATATTATTTCCATTAGTATTATTGCCTTCCAACACTTGAGCTTCTTCCATTTCTCTTCCCTTGGCTTCCTCCTCATTTAGGATTCGGTATTTATCCATGCTTCTCTTTCTCTTTTGCTTGGGTTTTTTGGCATCTTAATTGTGAATTGGTCAGCTCATCAATATCTTTTTGCCATAGTAAACCTGCCATTTCTCCTCCTCTTATATCCATCACACACCTGCATCATCTTTGCATTCTATTGTCAAGGTTCCTCCTTGGTCTCCTTCTCCTTCATCTTGTTTCTTACAGTCTTTTGCCATATGACTGAGTTTACCACATTCCAGGCATAGGTTAGGCAAAGATTCATACTCAATCTTGTATTCTCTCCGACATGGAAGAGGGGGTGGTAGAACTTCCCCTGATCAGTGCATCTCCGGCGACTGAGGACATATCCATATCAGCCATCTTGCATGGAAGAGGGGGTGGTGCGGGTGGATGGGGGAGTTTACAGGTAGGGAGGCTACTGGAGGACTTGCTTTTAAGAGTACCGAACAACATCAAGGTGACCACATTTGGAATACAATAAACCTTTGCTAGGACTAGCTTTTAAGAATATGATGATGTGACAAACAACCTCCCAGCGACATTCTCTTGGTCTCTCTAGAGTATCGACTAACAAACCCAACTACATCAGTGATATCCCCTGAGTGACAATAAGATAGATTGTTTTTTCAATTCGTCGCCTATTTATTGAGTGACTAGGATACATTGGCCTTTACCATTGTGTTCAGCATTAGGGTCCAGAGGAGTATCAACATGCCGTGGTGCCATCATGCCAGTTTCTTTAAGTAGATTTAGAACGTATATTCTTTGTAGCAAACAAATAGATTCCTAGCTAGCTACTTCAATGCAAAGAAGTAACATAATTTACCCAAATATTAGTGTCAAAGTGCCTAGATAGTTTTTTTCTTTCTAGAGCCCAAATCTCATCGAAATCACTGCCAGAAGAACAAAATCATCAACATATACAATTTGAGTAACAATTTCTGTATATGTTTTCTTTAGAAAGGCAAAATGATCATGTGATCTGGAGAACCAAAAGCTACAAGAATACGAATGAGTTTCTTAAACCATGTTCTAGAACTCTATTTTTGTCCATAGATGGCTCTCTTGAGTTTGCAGACCATGAACTTCCTCGGGCAACAAAACTTGCTCTATATAGACTTCTTCATTAAGATCTCCATAGCTGAAAAAGAGACCAACTAAGATTAACACCAACATGAATAAGAATACAAAAATAATTTGATTGGGCCACATGAGAGAATGTCCCAAAATAATCAATACCGTAAGACTTAAGTATAGGCTTTGGCCACTAAACATGCTTTAAGTCTCTCAATAGTGCCATCATGACGAAATTTCATAATAAAACCCCATGAACATCCAAACACGTAGGCCCATCAATAGGAGCAATAAGATCCCAGCCCAGGTATTATGCTTTGTCAACGTAGAAATCTCTTCATCCATGACAGTCTGCCATCCGCGATGTGCTAGAGCCTCATCAATAGATTTGGGTACATTAGCATACTGCAGGAAAGCAGGAAACGTGGGTCCCTACTTGTCATAACTGTAGTACTGAGAAATATCATGTTCAGTGCATTTTCCCTTTGGCTTGTGTACAAGCAATAAGCAAGTTAACTTAGAAATATCAGAAATTGGATCAAAACAATAATGCCTTCATTGATGATGGAATCTGAATTAGAAATAGAAGAGCTTGCATGGGCTTATTTTAGACATTTTTGTACAACTTTAAATTTTACATATATTTCTGGAAACCAAGTTTTACATATTTATACGTGTGAACTGTAGACAATTAGTTATGCAAGTAGTAACACAAGATAAAGATGTTTAAAAAAAATAGTAGGTCGGAGGACACAAAGGAGCTAGCATAAAAGGTAAAAAAGGAAGCAACTTTGATTTGTAAAAGAGGGGACGGAGGAAGAACGAAGAGGGAAAAAATAAGCAACACTAGGAGCGAGACGAGAGGGAAAAAACATTAGGAGAAATGCAAACACAAGAGGTGGAGTTACTGAAGAACAACTAAAAAAATGACATTGGAATTTATGGATTTAAGCCCCACTTGATAAGAGGAGAAGAGGGGGACGTAGGAGGACTGTATGCGAAAGAATAGAAACATAAAAAGATGAATAGCAAGGTGAAGATGAGGGAAGAAATAAATGAAACACAGGAAAAAAGCAAGTAAAAAGAACATGCAAATAAGGATGGATGATTGAATGACTAACTTATTTGTTGCACTTTGTATGTTGCAACTTGTAAGTAACTTGCAAAAGCAATTGTGTGAGAAGATGAGACAAAATCACTAGATAGGACAGAAACAGACAAGAAAAACAGTTAGTGCCCTGGTGCCCCTTTTCTTCCCGCCTAGATGACCACCCTACCCACTCCATCACCCAAAACTTCTAGACGCCTAGCATTTATGGAGGCAGTGAGTGCCTGGGCAACCAAGTAGGTACCCAAATAACATTGCAGCTATGTGATTATGTTTCCCCTTGGGACATAGTAACCACTAGTTGACATTTTATTATAAGGGAAGCTCACCTGGCCTTGCATACCAAGCTGATCATTGTTTTCATATGTTTATCCTTTCTTGATGATATCTTGATTAGTTTCAAGATCCTTTCAACAACTCTTAGATGTTCTGGTTACGAGAACTTTTGTCAATTCTTGAATCTTAAGTAATTGTCAGATCAATGAGAACCTTCCGACCAATTTCTTCGATATGCTTTATCTCCTCTCAAAAAAGAAGCACAAGTAGAAACATAATTTGTTATTATGTCCAACATGGGCTTCAAACAACCTTTTCTTCATCGAAACATAAGCTCATTTTTAAGTAGAGATATTAGCCAAGAAATTCAATTGGTCAAGGTCCTTGATTCAACTCTCTTGCACATCTATCGTATTGTGTTTGACAATTTATTCTTCATCACCCCTTGCAAGAACATTGGCATCAACATTTATGAGTAAAGTAGTGCTCCCGCCACAACGTGGTTCCACAAAGAGGGTGTTGAGATCACCAATCATTGGGTATACTTGAAGTAGGACTGTCAAAGTTTTCTCTGAACCTGCTAAGTGCTAACCCGGCCCAAAAAATTTCGGGTTGGATTTTGTTGTCAATCCTGGAAGGTTTTGGGTTGACATATTCGGACAATCTAGGTTGTAATAGGGTGCAACTCAATATATATCGAGTTATAAACACGTTTATCACTTATTTACTCTTACATCTTAATATTGTATAATAAAATCATAACTATTTATACAGAAAAAATATAATGCCCCCACATGTAGCTAAGTTAGTTACCCGCCTGCCTTGTCGAATACTATCCTTACTATGCATAATGTAAAAAAATACAGTTAAGGCCATAGTAACGAAAGTCTCCGAATTTCAGAAAAATTGGCGATTATCACAATTTAATAGGTTCTTGAATGTTTGGTACGATTAATACTCCAATCATTGTTTTTTTCACAAGGTTCAAGAGTTTTCCCCTTTTTTTGGTGATTCTTTATGACTTTTACAAATTTTCACATTTTTCTCTTTTGAGTCGCTTGCTCTTTTTTACCAAACCATGTATGCAGAACTCTTGATATGCACTAAACTTCCTATTGATAGATTTAGATGCCCTAAAATAATCTCTCTATGCTTAAGGTGAAGTTATCCCATTGATACATATAAGGTGTTGAGTTAAAGATTAGATGAGATCAAACTAGTTAAGATGGAATACATGGAGAGCTACTTAAGATGGATGGTTAAGAGAAGAGGAGGGAAGATGTAGATGTAGAGAAGCAAGAAAAAGAGTAGACGTAGGGAGGGCAATATTCTGCTACCTTTATCTCGAAAAGCAAGAAGAAAAGTAGGGGAGGAGTGGTAAGATAAGAAGAAGGGGACACATGAAAAACCAACATGAAATAAGAGAAGGGAGATGAGAAGAAGACATGGAGCAGGAAAAAGAGGAGGCGAAGGAACATTTTTGCAGCTACTGAAGCTTAACTAACTAATATTGGTAGGGCAAGAGCAGTGTAGAACATGAGGTAGGGATTTGGGCAAGGTTTGGTTTTTTTTCATATGCTTAAGCTTAAGTGGGTAGGGATGGTGTGTCTTGGATGTGTCCATGGAGTGTCTAAGTCGTGTCCAACACTTCAATATTTTTTTTAAAAAAGTGGACATGTCAGAGGTGTGTCCGCCATGTGTCCAGGTATGTCCAAGGTGTGTCCATGTTGGACACGCATTGGACACAGACACGGCAGCCTCCGAGAAGTGTCCGTGCTTCCTAGATCCACATGTATGAAATTATTCTGGGGCAGTTGAAACACCCTTGACTCAGACTGGTTTCTGTTGGCTTTTGAAAACATTTTTCCATGAGTCACTCAATTGTTTGAGCTCCCTAAACTTTGCTTTTATACACAATCTATGAATCAATGATACTACAATCTAAACTTTTATCTTTTATTTTTCTCTTGTTTAGTTTTGGTTTTTAGTTGTAATGTGACCATTAACTTCTTGTGTATTTGTATGCAGATGGATTTCTTACGGGATAGAAATTGGATGTATATTGCTAATAGGATGCAAAGTGAAGTATTCCAGTCTAGTTTACAAAAGTTCATTGAATTTGCACGTACCCATCAAATACCACCCAGACCGGGAAATTTAATTTGCCCTTGTAAAACATGCTCGAATAGATACATTAAATCAAAGGATGACGTATTCTTACATGTTTTACAAAAAGGATTTGTCCGCAGCTATGATGTCTGGACATATCATGGGGAGATGATTGGGAGGAATACAATAAGTGCAACATCTACTAGGCCTACATCTGGAAGTATGCATCAAATGTTGGGAGATATATTCGGAATGGGCGATACAAGTCATGCCAGTGAGTTTGAACTCGAGGAGGAGCCTGCAAATCTTAACGCCCAACGCTTTTTCAAGCTTCTCAAAGAAGCTGATCAACCACTGTATGAAGGTTGTAAAACTCACTCCAAGTTGTCCTTTCTGGTGCCTCTGTTATATCTGAAGGAGGAGTCTGGATGGTCAAATAATTCTTTTACAAAGTTGTTGAAGTTGATAATCTCAGCCTTTCCAAAAGAAGGTAGTCTGTTTCCTGAGACTTATTATGAAGCAAATAAAGTTGTAAAAGACCTTGGCCTCAAAAAAGTTAAAATTGATTTTTGTCGAAATGACTGCATGCTCTTTCGTAAAGGTTCATCAAAGAAAGGCACGTATGATACTTGTGGTGAGTCTAGATGGAATGAAAAGACATATAGACCAAAAGGCAAGAAGGTAGCTGAAAAGGTGATGTATCACTTTCCTATTATCCCTCGTCTGGAGAGACTTTACATGTGCCCTTCAGTTGCAAAAGATATGATGTGGCCATTTAAATAAAAAGGAAATGATGGTCGTATTCATCATCCCTCTGACACGGAAGAATGGATCTCAATAGATAGAGAATTTCCAGACTTTGCTGCTGAACCATGAAATGTCAGACTTGCTCTAGCTACAGACGGATTCAATCCGTTTGGACTTATGAGTGCTTCAAATAGCACATGGCCTGTACTATTAACCCCTCTCAATATCCCGCCTTGGCTTCTTCTAAAGGAGCCATACATAATGATGTCTTTGCTGATCCCAGGTCCTCATATGGTTGGGAATGATATTGATGTTTACTTAGAGCCATTAATTGATGAGCTTCAAAAACTTTGGGGGCAGGGAGTTAAAGTATATGATGCTTATAGCAAGAAAAACTTCACTATGCGGGCAATGATCTTATGGACCATAAATGATTTTTCGGCTTATGGTGACCTTTCTGGTTGGAGCACCAAAGGGAAAAAGGATTTAGGTTGCCCATCTTGTAATGTAGACACCTTATCCAAGTGGCTTCAATTTGGCAAGAAACAATGTTATGGTTTCCATCGTCGTTTCTTGAAAAACAATCATATTTATAGGCGTGATAAAAAAAGTTTCAATGGAGAACAAGATTTCCGTCAACATCCTAGGCACTGGTCAGGTGATGATATACTACAAAAATTTCAGGGTTGCATAAACATCACATTCGGAAAAACTAATAAACATAAAATCTCTACAAATGGACACCAGCCATTGCCGCCTGGATGGAATAAAATAAGCATTTTTTCGACTCCCGTATTGGAAATATTTGTTGCTGAGACATAATTTGGATGTAATGCACATAGAAAAAAATGTCTGTGAGAACATATTGAACACTTTGTTGGGCGACTCGAAGAAAAGTAAGGACAACTTACAAGCTTGTCAAGATCTAAAACAATGGGGTATCCGAAGGGATTTGTGGCCAGTCGATTCAGGGAGCCATTATTACTTACCTCCAACATCTTTCACAATGAGTAGTATGGAGAAAGAGAAGTTTCTATCTGTTTTACAAACATTGAAGGTTCCTGATGGATATTCTTCTAACATATCTAGGTGTGTCAACATGAGAGAGAAAAAACTATTGGCATTGAAGAGCCATGATTGTCATGTTTTAATGCAACAACTTCTTCCTGTTGCCTTGCGGAACTGCATAGGCCTAGATGTTTATAAACCTATTGCAAGCCTATGTTTATTTTTCAATAAACTTTGCTCAGATGCTATTGATGTAGAAGAATTTAAGAAGGTTGAAGAAGACATTGCTGTCACACTATGCCAGTTAGAGAGAGTATTTCCTCCAACATTCTTTACCATTATGATGCATTTGCCTATCCATTTATCTTATGAAGCAAGAGTTGCCGGTTCTGTACGGTATAGGTGGATGTACCCATTGAGAGGTATTTGAAGAAACTCAAGAATTATGTCAGAAATAAAGCTCAGCCTACCGATTCTATTGCTAGAGGCTATTTGGCAGAAGAATGTTTGACATTTTGTGCTAGATATCTACCTGATTTTGACACAAAATTCACTCGTACTCCTCGTAATGTTGATGACTCTCCTATTAGAGTGGGAGTACCGAAACACTTTGATGTGCAAACTTTAGAACAAGCCCATCGAAATGTACTATTTAATACTGACATGTTCGATGATTACAGAAGGTAATCAAATTTTTTTTCAATGTTAAATTGTTTCTAATATAGACTAACTACAACTTTTGAATTTTTCCAATAACCAGTGAACACATGATAAAGCTTCAAGAGGCTGAACCAAATATCACACTACGTGCTTTAGAAAAAAAAAACACGCAACACAGTTTGCTAGGTGGTTGACAGAGCATGTAAGTAATTTATAAAATTAATCAAAATTTTATTTTGAAAGAGTATTTAATCCCTTCTTATTTTTATGTTGATAAATTAGGTAATACATATGCGAATTGATCATCCAAAGGATGTTAGTGAGGAGTTGAGATGGATATCGTAGGGTCCTTCTATAGATGGAATGTCATATGAAGACTATTCAATAAATGGATACTGATTCCGCTCAAAACATGTTGAAAGTACTTCTACTACACAAAATAGTGGGGTCTACTTGGTGGCAGATACATCTAGTTATGCAAGTGGGAGGGATAAAAATCCTATTACGGCTACAATTACATATTATGGACAAATGGAGGAGGTCATTGAGCTATGTTATGGTCCAGACATAAAAATACCATTGTTTCAGTGTGCTTGGTTTGATGAAAGTTCTTCTAACGGTTTGCACATTGACAAATATGGTTTCACACAGCTCAATTTCTCAAGGAGACACAATCAAGATGAGCCATTCACTCTTGCATCACAAGCAATGCAATGCTTTTATGTAAAAGATCCTGATGATGATAATTGGTTCACTATTTTGAAACTTCCACCTCGAAATTATTCTGAAGTACCTATCATTGAGGATTATATGAGTGGGACACAAGTTCATAGTGGTAACAACCACACAAGTGATGATATCTCCTGGTCTAGGAATGATATACATGGATCATTTGTTGCTAGGGAGCCCGAGGAATAAAGTTGTTTTGATTAGTTGTTGCAAACCTTAGTGAATGATCGTGCTTGCAATATTTTTCTTTGTGGATTATTATGTTTTGGTGCAAGGATATTGCCTTGTCATTTGTCCCTTTTTTATCTTATGTAGGATGAGGAATATTTTGTGTTGATGTAATATTTTTCTTTGTGGATTATTATGTATTGGTGCAAAGATATTGCATTGTCATTTGTCCCTTTTTATTTTGTGGATTATTATGTGCTTACAATGTTGTACATTTATTCCATAAACTGCTGGACTAACCTCTTATGCATTGCTACAATTGTTATGTTTTTGTCTTATGTAGGATGAGGAACACAAGGTCAACTATGAGAGCTTCTACAACCCCGCCACAACCCACTACTACTTCACCTACAGTCTCCTCTCCTTCAACGGAAGTAGGAGATGAGCATGAGGAACTTGAGGATGAACATGACCATCATAGATATGGAAGGGGCCCTGCAAGTGAGGTTAATCTAATTCCAAAACTAGGAGAGCAGCGACACAAGGTGGAATGGAATGCAACATGTAATGCAGTTGGAAAGAACAGTATAAAGTTGAACAGTTACTGTGGCATATTAGCTAGAAAACCACAAATATGGAGTTTAGATCTACAATGGAGAGAGCAACCACAACTAGCATTTGAAGATAGAAAAGCATGCATTGAGGTACTTAAGTAATTAAAAAATTTCTTTTAGTCTAGACTTAGTGTATATTTTAAGACTTTTTATTGTTTTTTAACATCTCCAAATATTTTCCAGAAATTCTTTGATTTGGGAGATCATCCAAATGCATGTAACTATGTAGATGCTCACATTCACAAAGATTTACAAAGTTGGAAGTCATGGGTTAAGAAAGATTACTATCTAAAGTATAAGGATAATCCAGATTTGATGAGGAAAAAGGTTGAGCAGAATGCATCATTAGATATACGTCAGTTTGACAATCTTGTTAAACAATGGTCTTCTGAGAAGTTTGAGGTAATATCAAATTAATATATCATCATTTATCTTTCATTTATAGTGTTTAGTAAGTAAATTTTTTTTGTATAGAAAATTGCTGCCACAAATAAGGTTAACAAGTCAAAAAAACAAATGCATCATACTACATGATCCAAACCATGGAGTTGTTATAGGGAGGAAATGGTATCACCTTTCACTTTGTATTTATTTCCAATGAGTTCTAAATAAGAAATTGTTTAGCTAGTAGTAATAATCCTATTATTTGATTTATGAAAGAAAACTGCGGAAGGGGAGCCAACTCAAAAAGAATTTTTGAAGAAAGTTTATGAGAACAACCCGTTGGTGGTAATTTATTCAATATTTTAATCAATAATATATTAAATTTTCAAATAAAACTTGTCTAGTTTGTACATTGACTTTGTTCAAATAATGGCAGGATGAGATAACTGATATTGTTGAAAATGAAGTTACAAATGGTGAAGTAACTGATCCAACACAAATCGATGAGGTGACATGTCGTGCCTTCTTGCGTGTAGTCAACCCCGTAAAAAAGAATAGGGTTCGTGGTATTGGACTTGGACTTGCCGCGGAAGGGAATACTGGGAAAGCTGCCAAAATTCAGTATGAAATGTTATTGCAAGAAAGTATTGCAAAAGATGTAAGTAATTTAAAAAATTTGTAAGTATCATATGATATTGTCATTATTGTCTTCTAAAAGTATATTTCATTGTAGGATAAATTAAAAGAGGTTACCCAAGAAATGAAAAATATGCAAAAATCTTGGTCCCAATTTATAACATGGGTGCAACAAAATCAGGTTGTTTGATGGCAACAATTGAGTATCAGATTAAACTTATTGATATAATATTGCAACATAAATAAATTTTGTTTTATTCTCTTCTATATTTTCAATAGGCGGAATCAGCTAGAAGTACACAGTTTGGCCCGACGAGTGTGTTTCCAAATCTGCCCCCTTCTGGAGTATTTCAATCTTCTGTTGGTACAACATCGTCAAATTTTGGAGCATAGGTACAAATTCATAAATTTAAAGAATTTTAAATTTTTATAAATAACAGAAGTTGAAAATGAGAATCTTGCTTTAAAGGCTCAAATGTTTTCAAACGAGGCTTCTCCTGGTGTGTTTTCTACTCAAGCTACCTCAAATGGTATCAATGGGCCAGGGCTTACATTTCAATCACATGTATGACATTACATACATTTTTTATAACGGCTTATCTGAAATAAACTCCTCATGCTATCAATTTTTTTTGAAGCCACATTTTTTTTCAAAATGGGCCTCCGACTGTTTTGTTTCTCGCTCAAGGTGGTGTGAGTGGATCCCAGGTATAAATATAAAATATATATATTACTGATATTTTCCTATTCATGTTCAACTTTATTGAAAAATTAAATTCTTTTCAAGCAGCAATATTTCCCAAATGGTCATCCTATTGGTGCGTTTCCCGCTCACGGTGGTACAAGTGGATCACAGGTATTTATATAAATGTATTATCAAATGTGTGGTTATTTATGATCATCTTAAATTGAAAATTTAAATTCTTTGTCAGCATCAATACTTTCCAACTTCAACTCGTACTGGTGCGTTTCCGGCTCATGGTGGTACAAGTGGAGAAAATCATGCAAGGGATACTGCAACAGAAGACGTTCATAATGCTTGAAGAATTGTTATGAAGCATCACAATTCCATGGATATAGATAGTATTTAGAAAATGTGTTTAAGATCCATAGGACATGAGATCATATGTTCCACCTTGTAGTTAACCATTGTCAATCTATCAGAATACTCATTCATCTCATTCTTTGTATTCTTCTTCTTTATCATATACTAAACTTTTCTTCTTACCATTCTTTTTTTTACTTACTCACATAGTTCGTTCTTAGTTTTTCATATTATTTGGTATTTTCTTGACTTGTGTGTGTAGTAGCTGCCATATGGAATTGGTCCCTATGGGAGCACCTGGCTGCCTATAAAACCTCCTAGTTCAATACGTTTTCTTTTACTATGACACATAGGTGTGCAACTGCTAATCCTACTTTGAGCACATACAAAGTAAGTTTTTTCACTTTCAAATAATGTTAAAACAATTCTATATATCTATATAGATGATGTTGTAATTAAGTTTTCATTTTCTTTTCACAGGTCGACCCAATCAAATTTACTATAAATGTACTTGCCAAGCTTAAAATTGGGTTCAATATGGACCGTCTTGGAGCTGTATCTGTTGATTCAGTGACTGTAAGTTCTGGTGCATTTTTAGATTGTGTAATGCACCTATGCCGTGATTCATGACTCATAATCATTATGTCATAGATGTTGCTCAGCAAAGTTGGACCAAAATCCCATAATGTGCAATTAGATGACAGAGTGAGAATAGAGACATATAAAAATCAATCTTCTCATTACTCTTGGGATCGCCTTGCGCTGTGTGCTTGATGCATTGAGGAAGTCAGTGAACTCAAAGGTGGTCTAATGTTCACTGCTATCTATCAGCTATTTCTTTTTTCTTTTGACTATTTTGTTTTATATGTAACGTATATTGGGTTTTTGAATGCAGATGTTCTTATTTGGTGCCAAAGCATTGGAGCAATTCATGGATCGTCTGGTCGAGTGGCCTCAGTACTGTAATCACATTGTTCAGATATCTCATTTGCGTAGTACACATGCTGATCTTGTTTCTTTCATTGAGCGAGCACTTGCAAGGATTTCTTTAAGTCAAGCAGACTCTAATGGCATAACTAATACACACATTGACCAGCTACAAAGTTCTGCACCTGCTTCTGCAGATAATGTTGAAGTAGCCTTTAGTGGGTGGCTGTTGTTTGCAACTTGCTATTAAAGTCCACATTTTTTTCTTTTCAACTAAGCTTTCTTTGCCACAGTGGATGATACAAATATTCATTTTGTAATTGGTTATCTGCTCTAGTTAGTTAGAAGGTGCATATATTGGTTCGTGGGAAATCTAGTCTGAGGTGCCTAGCATTTTTACTTCCTACACAAGCTAGGAAATCTAGACTCCCTGCCTTAGTATCCTAGTCACCAAATATATTGTAACTAATTCCTGAAATTGATGTTAAGGTAGTTAGAGTTACACAGAGTTTGAGTTCCATAATTTTACTTTAAATGTTACTATTTTTATTTGAAAGCAAATGTTATTAATTATGTATATTGCAGCAGATTTCTGTTTCTATAATTGCAGATTTCTATTTCTATAATTGCAGCTTAATGAAATATGTATATTGCAGATACTATTGAGGTCTGATTTGATTAAATCAAGTTCAGATGAGCGCTTGTTGTTGAAAAATCTTGGTAGCTGGCTTGGAAAATTTACAATTGGTAGGAATCAAGCATTAAGGGCTCGAGAAATAGACCCCAAAGTCTTGATCATAGAGGTACATATTGTTTGCATCACTTGTATGTTAATCTAATTAGGAAACCACCTCAGTGTCATTTGTGAGGATTTTTTTAGCGCCCACAGTAATCTTCCATGCAGTTTTAGAAATGGGTTGGATTTAGAAATTGCTCTCCTAATTTTGTTATGTTAACTTCCAATGTTTTTTCATGTACGTAATATTTACAACTTGTCTCCTGCAATGATGATTTGAATGATATTTTGAGCATTTGTGGCTTTTAACTGTGTTCAGGCATATGAGAAGGGTTTGATGATTTCTGTTATTCCTTTCACATCCAAGGTAATAATATCCTCTCTCTAAACTATGAGCATCCAAGGTCATTAGTGATGAGCTTATTGCCTTCTTTCCTGCTAGAGACTAAGCTGTCTGCTATCTATTCTGGCTTTGTGGTTAACTTTAGTTTTCTTCTGTCCTGGTTTTTGCCTTTTCTGCATATGCGTATAGCTGCTGCTGCTCAGCTGGGTTTTGGTTCTGATGTGCTGGCTCAGTTTTTTGGCTCGTCTCCCCTGTGCTGTGTTGTCTATTGAAGTGCCTTTCTTCTGTATGTCCTTTTCATGCCTTCTGCTGTGTGCTGATGTTGGCTATTTATGGCCTCTGCTGTTGGTGTGGAATCCTAATCCAAGACATGTCCCATTTGGATTTGGATTCCTGATGCTAGTTGGAGTTGATTTTCCTTGCTTTACAACTTCTACAGATTTGGGTTCTGCCTTTTTTCTTTCTGGCTTTGTGGTTGGCTTTAGGTTTCATCTGTCATGGGTTCTGCTTTTTCTGCATATACGTTTAGCTGCTGCTGCTTAGTTGGGTTTTTGGTTCTGATGTTCTGGCTCTGTTTATGGCTCGTCTTCCCTGAGCTGTGCTGGCTGTTGAAGTGCTTTTCTGCTGTTCCATTCTTTATCTCTTGTTACCTCTTCTGCTATGCTGGATGTCTTTTTCTTGCCTTATGCTGTGTGCTGAAGATGCCTGTTTATGACCTTTGCTGTTGGCGAGTCCTGGTGGTGTTGTATTTCTGCTACATCTATTGAGGATAGCTTCACCATGGTGGTTTTCTGTTGCTACGATGATAGCTTTTTTGGTCTGATCCCTTTGACCATCTTCTAGTCCCTTCTGGTTTTTCTTCTGGGTTTCCCTGGATGTGTCTACCTCTGCAGATGGTTATTGGAATTCAAGCTTATTTTTGTGTCAGGGCCTGCTCTACTTTACATTTGTATATGGTGTATAGAAATTTCTCTTTCTTTTCAGTTGGTTCCTTTTGGGACCAACATGTTCTGTAACTATTACAAACAAAAATACAAAAAAGCAACAGAAGTTTTACCGACCAAAAAAAAACTATACTATGATACTTATGTATATAGTTACTATTTATATTTTGAGATATATGCTGTATTTTACACAGGTCATCTTAGAACCTATGCTTAAATTTGGGCAAGGCAGTTCCCCAGATTCTCCTCTTGGTCTTGAGTACGACAACTTGCAGTTCTTAATGCTGGAGTTTTATTGTATACCCAATGAAGAAGGTAGCTATTGCACTTTCCTGTTGGTTCATTTGGTGGTTTTCTTCTCCTCGACATGTTTTCATGATATACTTATGAAGTGTAATTGTCTTACAGGGGAGCCTTCTTTTGGCCCGTTTTTGAGACTTCCTACTGATTGCCAAGAACTGAGCCTTTGTTGCTTGTATTACTTCTCATGCTTGACTGTGGAGTTACTGGAAGCATTGGCCAATTGTTGTCTCAGTGAGTCTATGAACTTGTTTGGCTGTTGTATATTGGCAAAGAACAAAGATTTATTATTTTTTCTTGATAAATTTCTATATTTGTAGGTCTAAAACTGATCATATCTTCTCCTTTCTCTAGCTCATGTTCTTCTACTTATATTTCTTCCAGGGTCTAAACCCGTATCTTTAAGGGTTGTGGATGCATTGAGGTCAGCATATAAAGCAGGGCGTATCAAGATTGTAGAATTTATCAGTTTTTTAGTCACTATAGTCACGAAATCAGACCCACAGGATGGTATATATTGCTCGTAAGCATAATGGTAATCTCATTCATCCCCTGTAATAGATGTTTCCCGTGAATGATGCTTCAAAATGTCTCGAGGACCCTATACATGATGAATCAATAATGGAGATAGATGATAATAAAGGTCAGTTTCTTTTATTGCTTTGAGCCATAGTGGTGTTGTGATGTTCTTTGCAGCTCTTCATAGATTGTTCAGCCTACGGAATTGCTATTGATAATCTTCCATTGGTTGACATGTTTCTAATAATATTTGTTACAGAACCGGAAAAGTTATTCTCAGCTACCTCAAAGCAACAAAGTATCTGTAGTTAAGATGACACCAGCTAGAGCCAGTGGCAGAGGGAGAGGGAGGGGCAGAGATGTTCGTGTTCTACCAAAAGATACCACAGCTGAAGCCAGCCTTAATAAAGAGAAAGATTTAACACCTCAAGATATATTGAAAACCTTTTCTACTCAATAGTAGTGGAGCATGAACTCTATGTTGGACAAGGCCTGATGTCCAAGCTTCCTCTCAACATTATCAAAGTTAGTCATTGGCTAAATGAGTGATAAAGTCAAAATGTCGATATATACTTACATTGAAATTTGTATCGATTAAGGGGAAAAGGCTGATGTCCTCCCCTATGTAATGAACAATTTTTCTATGTGAAATAAAAAGAAATGTTTCAAAAGAGTGATTTGTTTTGGTTGTTGTGTCGTATTAACTAAATTAGTTTATTAAAATATTCTTTGTGCCTGATAGAAGCCACAAAAATATTACTTAATGAAAAATAAGAAAGTTAAAACCTCATTGACAAATAGGAAAACATAGATCACAATTGTAATTTATGACAAAATAAGTATATTTATGAAGGCCCTAGAACTTCATTGAAAGTTGTGAAATTAGCCTTCACAAATGTATTTGGGAGGCCTGAGAATTGTTTTTGTGAAGGTCAAATAATCCTTCAATAAATGTATTTGTGAAGGCCCTAGAACCTCATTGAAAGTTGTGAAATTAGCCTTCAAAAATGTATTTGGAAGGCCTGGAAAGTTTTTTTGTGAAGGTCAAATAGTCCTTCAAAATAGTATTTGTGAAGGCTAGAGTCTCTCATCAAAGTATTTGTGAAGAGGCTTTTAGAGTAGGAATTTTTGTGAAGGAATGGCCTTCAACTGAATTTTTTATTGAAGGAATTAATGTACATTTGTGAAGGAATCATCCTTCACAAATAGCCAATTTTCTTGTAGTGAAAATATAAAAACTAAATTGCTATATAAAACATTTTGTGCCTTGGGAACTTTTTGATAGCTAACAAGACGTCTAGTCTTCCAGGTATTACATAGATTAAATGTAGAATGTCATACAATTAATTCAATTAATTAATCGCTTCATATTATTGGTCATAAATAATTAGCATTACTTACCCAGGAGGCACAACAATCTCCATTATCCTTGAGGCAAGAAAAGGAATGACAATGTGTGTGTGGGGGTGTGGTAGAAAATAGAAGAGTAGTCTCGATAGAATCTTTTTCCTGATTGGGTTTGTGACAATTCATGAATAAGATGATAAAACCATTCATTCACGTCGCCTATGAAATTTAAAAAAAAATTAAACAATTGATTTTCCGACCTATAAGTTCATAAATGAGGGTGATTTGTTCTTTTTTTCTTTGTTCCAAGATATGATGACTTACGGAACTCCTTATTTGATCAACAGTAATCCTAATATCATCTTTAGACACAGGCACCACTAGTTAGTCGGAAACCAGAGACAGTTGAATACATATCACTAATCGCTGCTCTTGCTCTCAAATGCAAAAACAACGATGACACCGGATTCTGGAGTGGGTCGCACCCTCTGGCCTCCTTTGCCAATCGTTCTTGTAGGTCTGCAATGGAGATGAAAATTTCAAGGGATCGAAGGATCCACTGGTAGAGGTTTTGGATAATGGCACCACCCAGTTAGGGCTAACGAATATCACACAGATACATATTTTGAGTAATGGAGGGAAAGAGCCCGCTAAAGTTTTGAAGGCTGGCTAGTTGGAGTTCGATAAAAAATAAAAAACTGACAGATCACACAAGGTGTAAGATAAGAGTTAATAATTTAGGACATTGGCATTTATAAAATGCCAATTTGGAAACTTATAATTGTCTTAATACACGTCTGCTGAATTTGAACCGATATTGTATTAATTAGTGGCTTTTCAATTAGAAATGCCTAAAAAATTACTCATATAGTGGCATTTTTAATACATGCCATTGTATTGAATGCCATTAAAAGACTTTTTTGTTGTATTATCTTGTGCTTTTAATGCTCAAGTTTGATTCCTAATGCCCTAAAATTGGATGTTATTCAAATATAATGCACGTGAACATATATATATGCATCATGATCCGAACTTGTCTACTTTTGTACCCCAAAATGATCTCATGTTGCCCAAATGACCTAATGTGGACCTATATGCAAAAGGTTACTCCTTTTATGATATAACTTGTTCAAGTCAGCTTGAAATATCTATGAATACTTTAAATCAGTAGATTCCACCCTCATATGTAATCATTCTTGATCATGTTCTTTCTTGGACCATAATGATGATCTTGCGACACTTAGTGTGTCTTAACATGGCCTTTATGTGTACTTTTGTGATGGATGTTAACCTTATGATTTCATTGATCTAAAGTTAGTCTAGATGATTATGTGGACTACAAATTAGTAATCATACATGCCTTGTATCCCTTTATGCCTTATAGATCTTTCTGATGGACTTATGTGGACAAATGCCCTAATCTTGACTTGAGATGTAATCTAGCATGCATGTTGATAACTAGCCTCTAATCTTATACAAATCTTACCCTAATGATCATCATATTATATAATGGTATCAAATCAGTAGCTTGTATATGTTTATGAAACCTAACTCAAGTAGACCCCATCTATACTGTAATGGTGACAATCGTGCATGATTATGACTCAAAATGACTAGTTTGACTATTTTAATGCTTACATTGCTTAAATCATGTGATCACTCTATCTATGATCCCTAATATTAGTTTTTATGTGTCACTCTAAGCTCTAGCTGAATCCATGATGAATGATGTAACTTGATAATGAACTTTCATGACTAGTTGAGATGTTGGAAACAATGTTGAAGGAAATGAGTACCTAGACTTAGGTGACATATCCGACCACCACGATAATGATTAATGGGCCTCATCTTGTTGATGTTAATCTAGTTACACTCATTTGTAATATCAGGACCTCTATGATGATTCAATTGCCAAGATCAATGGATCAGATTACTATTTAAGGGTTTACTAAATCAAGTAGTTAATCTTGTACTTTACTTAGGGTATGCTTCGCTCTTGAACCTAATATGTTATTGGCCTTTTTGTATGGATGAATGCTTGGCTAGATAATTACTTGTTTGAGCTACTTGTTCCCTATGATTTGTGCATTCACTTTTTTTGAAATATGTTGAACAAACCTCAAACGTAATTGAACTTGTCCATTATACAAACCTTATTTACCTACCTGTAGTCTTCGGGTAAGGGCACAAGGCATGAATGAAAATAGGGTTAGCTCATTGACTTAGGTCTTGAGTTATGTCACATATAAAAGGGTTGGCTATTGAGCACCCTTACGGACCCTTCCTTTGAGGAAGCTGGTCAGTGGTCATGATATGATGTTAAGTATAACGGAAATACACTTAAAACATATTTTGTATAAAACAATGTTGTTGCTTGTTCTTTCCTTGTTTCTAGTTCTTGGTTAGTACTTTGTTCATAGACAAGAAGCTTATATATAGTCTTAAATTGTTTACTTGCCTTTCATAGCTTACTTAATGCTCTAGCATTAATATGTTTTGTTTATCAAATTTTTAGTTTCCAAATGTAGATCCTCTGCACTCAAGACTCAAGGCTCTAAAAGGAAACACCAAAAAGTAATGTTGATGTAGGCTTGGATTCGTATCTCTTATCTCCATATTTAATATCTTATTATCTCTTTGGTCTTGTTGTTAAATCTTTTACATATATATTGTCTATGTGAAATATTTGTTCCATTCAACAAATGGGCACCCACATCCACTCACATTTGGATTTATAGTGATTAGGAGTGTGTACTTAGGGTAACAATCAATTATGCGATAGGGCATGTGTGTATTAGTATATGTATACATGCAAGTGTGTGACATGAATTGATTTTACTTCTTTTAAGATATTCTGATGCACAATAATGTCTGCAACTGAACCTTAATTGCACTTTATCAAAATGTCTACTCACTCTTACATGTACATTTAACTTGAGAATTGGTATAAAAAACTTGTGAATTGATTTAAACCATGAGATTTCTTATCCTTTGTAAATCTTGAATTTACCAATCTGGTCATCAATATCATTGTTGACTACTATAAATAAAGATAGATAGTGTTGTTCCACACCAACAAGTCTACTATTGGATAGCATATGAATATGATACAATAAGGGATTGGATTGGCTGGTAAATATGAAGGAAAGGAAATTGAAGATGACAATGATTGTTTGGATTGGTGTTGGATATGATTTTGTTTATTCATATATTTATCTTACTTTGAATGTATATTTCAAAGTGTACTTATATTATCTCAGTAATATTCTCATTACTTCTCTCCTCTATTTGTCCTCACATGATATGTAATGTGTTTATGTTATTTTCTACAAGTTCCCTCCTTCCGCCTATTTTCTCTTTCTCTATGTGCCCACTAGTTCTCTCCTCTATTTAAATTCATGTCTTTTATAATGTGTTTTCTACCACACATTAATGTGTTAACTTCAAGAAACTTCATCCCTCTTTTATTTTTATCTTTATCACTCTTTCCACTACTTCCCTCAACCATTTGTATTCAACTGTATTACAATGTTTTTTCTTTCACAAATTTATCTTATTTCTTACGACTTCACTCCTTTTTATTTTTTCTTTCTCTATTTTCAACTACTTCCCTTCATTTATGTTAAATTATGTTATAATATTTTCTATCACATATTAATGTTATTTTCCACAATTTACCTCCTCCCTCCTATTTTTATTTTTGTTTCTCATTCCACTATTTCCCTCCTCACTATTGTTGTTTCCCTTTCTTTCTTTTTTCTTTAACTTTTCTCCTTACTTCCTCATTTTTCTTTACATTTCCACTACATCCGTCCTCCTCCCTCCTAAATTTTCTCTTATTTTCCTAGTACTTTTCTCCTCCCCCTTATTTTTCTATTTCTCTATCTTCTCACTGCATCCTTCTTCTCTCTTCCTATTATCTCTCTTTATCTCACTTTTCACTACTTCCCTCCTCCCTCCTCCCTCCTTCATGTTTCTCTATTTCTTTCAATTTTGACTACTTACTTCACACCATAATTGAACCAACAAGTGCTTTCTTTGTCTCCCTCTCCTTAATCTATACTACTCTCCCTCCGTTCTTGTGTGTGTGTGCACACACGTGCTTGTGTATGTGTATGTATACAGACACACTCACAAACACACTCACACAGACACACACCCATATATATATATATTTGGTGAACTTAGGGTGTTGTGCCTCTTTACTGATAAAAGGAGAGGGGTAGGAATAGTAGGAACCTACCGGTTACAAGAAGCTGTACAAAACAAAAGAAAAAACAAAGAACAGCTAATCCCTACCAACAGCAAGACCAAGAGAGGAGGGAGCAGTCAGAAACAAGAAGCTGTACAAACAAAAGAAAGAAGCTAAAAGCTAACTGTAAGATGTAATGTCCTTCCTGCAGTAAGACCATACAGTGGCAGGGGACCTACTGATGTTTCTAAAAATCCTATTGTTCCTTTCTGTCCAAAGGGTGTATAAGACGTAAACAGCAGAGAACTTGGAACTCTTCTTTAAAAGGAGAAGATCATCGAATGAATTAGGGGCAAGGTTAGAGGACTGGTCTTTACTCCGTAAATCCCAGGCCTGAACAGAAAACTTGCAGCTGTAAAAAACGTGAGAAGAGTATTCTTCACTGTCTTCACATAAGACACATCTTGAAGCTAGAGAAAAACCGATCTTCTGAAGGTAATTGCATGTAGGGATCTTGCCAAGGAACCCTTTCCAAAGGAGAAGGGAACATTTTCTAGGAACACCCTTCCAAATCCAAGTGCCCCAACTCTTAAAAGAGTATTTCTTTCTAACCAACTCCCAGCTATCTTTCATCGAGAAAGAGATGCTACCTTTGAACAGAACCAGGTCATTCAACGGGGAAGGAGCAGGCTGGGTGGACAAGAAATCACGTAGAAGCTGAGATCCCCTAAAGTTAGGGACAAACCAATTGGAATCTCTGATGCAAACACTTGCCTTGAAGTTAAGACCTTTGCCTAGCCTACGAGTGAGATTGATGTCAAGCAGATAAATTAACTTCTTCTTATCAGTAGACCAAGGGTCCCTCCATAAAAGGAAGTCGTGACCATTACCCAAACAAAAGGAGATTTCCTTTAATAAAACAGGTCTTTGTTCAAGTAATCTCTTCCAGTGCCAAGAAGAATTGACCCTAGGCTGAACAGACCACAGAGATTCATCCTTAATATATCTGCCATGAACCCATTTGACCCATAAAGAATCTTTTCCAGGAGCGATATTCCATAGATTTTTAATAAGACCAGCAGTGGACCAATCACCAATAAAATGAATACCAAGACCACCCTCTTTCTTGGGTTTACAAATATGTTTCCAGGAAATGGTATGGAGATGCTTCTTGGACTCAGAGTCATTCCATATGAAATCTCTCATGATTTTCTCCAAAGTAACAATAACTGACTTAGGAAGAGGAAAGGCAGCATACCAGAAAAACTATAAGAAGATAAAGTGAGAATGATGAGTTCCACTCTACCAGCTTGAGAAAGGAGATTAGATTTCCAAGAGTCCAACCTGATCTTGAACTTATCAACAATGGGAGAACACATCTCTTTGGTAAGTCTTCCAGTAAACAAGGGCACACCAAGATATCTCACCGGAAGGGCAGCAATGTTGATCATCAGAGAATCCGAGATGCCATCATCAGCCGCATTCTTGCTAAGGAAGATCTGACTCTTCTCATTATTGAGGTCAAGACCAGAAACACATCTAAAGTTGGACAAGATATTTTTAATGCAGCATGCATCCTACTTTTCAGCTTTAGAGAACATAAGAAGATCATCTACGAAGATAATATGAGAAACCATAGCATCACCAGATTGAATAGGCCTGAAATTACCAGTACTAATCTCCGAATTAATAATAGATGTGAGGCCTTGCATCGCAATGACAAAGAGAAGAGGGGAGAGGGGGTCTCCTTGTCTCACTCCATTGGAGGCCAGAAAACTATCCGTAGGACATCCATTAACAAGAACTTTGTAAGAGGCAGAGCTGAAAGATTCCTGAATCCATCCCAACCAACGAGGAAACCCAACTTCTCGAAGAAGGAAGATGATGTAATCCCTTCTTACAGTGTCAAAGACCTTCTCTAAATCAACCTTTATGCACATATTCTTTTGAGAACCTACAAAGGTGCTAAGAACATCATTTGCCAACAGAATAGCATCTCCAATATTGCTACCTTGAACAAAAGCAACCTGATTATTATCTATCAAAGAAGGAAGCACAGTTTTAAGACGGTTAGCCAAAACCTTAGAAATGACTTTGTAGAGAATGTTACACAAGGAAATAGGTCTAAAATCTTTAAGGCAAATAGCATTAGCACTTTTCGGGATGAGAGTAATAAGGGTGCTGTTGCACTCTTTCAAAAGCTTTCCGGAGTTGAAGAAGTTAAGAATAGCAGCAGTAATATCTGGTCCAATAGTATCCCAAACAGACTTGAAGAAAACATAATTAAAACCATCGGGCCCAGGTGCTTTATCATCCTTCATTCTCATCATGAAATCTTCAATCTCCTTCTTAGTGACTTTGCTATTCAGAAAAGCAAACTGAGCATCAGATATACGAGGAAGTTTCCAATCATAATTCCAATGTACAACGTCAGAAGGGGTGCCATTGAACAAACTTTCATAAAAACACTTGACTGAGTCACGAATAATGTCTGGGTGATAAGTCAGGACATCATTGTCAATCTTTAACATATTTATGTTATTCCTCACTCTCCTCATTTTTAAAGAAGCATAAAAGAAAGCATTGTTTCTATCGCCTAACTTAAAAGAAAGCATTGTTTCTGCCTTAGAAGAATTTCTTCATCTTTCAAAGCCATGATACAATCATTACGCAAGGAAGATAATCTTTGTTGATTTTCCATATTGAGGGGATCATAATCAACAACACGTTGCAAGGAAGCTAGCTCTTCCTCAAGCAGACAGGCTTTAGTGAAAAAATTGCCAACCACATCAGTATTCCATTTCCGAAGAGCATCAGCGACATCGTGAAGCTTCCTATAAACCCTATACATAGGAGTGCCTAAAGAGTGAGTATTGTTCCAAGCATTGAGAACAACATCTTTGTAAGAAATTTGGTTAACCCACGAGTTAATAAAATGGAAAGGGGTAGCACCCTTCTTACAGGAACCAAAATGAAGGGAAATAATCTTGTGATCACTAACACTAGCAGGACAGACTTCACCCCATCAAGATGGAAAGGAGGAGAGGAAACTCATATCAGTGAAGATGCGGTCAATCTTAGAGAAAGTGCTTAAACCTTTCTTGTTATGGCTGTCCCAAGTGAAGTAAAGGCCTTTAGAAGGAAGCTCAATAAGCTTAGAGTTTGCAATAGCAGTATTGAAGTCGACCATACTACGACAAGACGGAGGATGCTTACCAATCTTCTCCTTTGAGAGCCTAACAACATTAAAATCCCCAAGAGTACACCAATTACGAGGATTAAGCTTGTAGATGTCAGAAATAGAATTCCAGAGGTTCATTCTGTCAGCGTCTAGATTAGCACCATAGACTACAGATAAATGAAAGTACATCAGGTCCTTACGGACAGAGCAATGAATAACCTGGTCACTGCTAAGGATGGTCTTGATCTCTACATCAGGGTCCCACTAGGCAATAAGAATACGGGTGTAAGAATGAAAGGTAGAATTATCAATAAAAGAAGCTCCAGGCCAGATGCTTTGAACAAAAGCAGCAATGTCAACTTTTTGTATTCTGGTTTCAAGGATAATGTAGATGTCAGCTTTGTTTCTATAAACCTCATTACGAATGTAGGGGATCTTATTGCCACCTCCCCTCACATTCCAAGAAAAAATGGTGAAAGGACTATCCATTTGGAGGAAGAGAAATTGGGACCTCAACCTTCTCACCCAACGGTGATGAATCATTTTCCTTATATAGATCTGAACCGTCAAAGTTAGATAACAGAGAGTATTTGTTTAAGGAATCAGGAATAACCCTCATGGAGTTTTTAGGAACAACCTTGGGCATGGACTTTGATTTCCTCCTACTGCTGCTGGTAATCCACCCTGAATCGGGAGAGGGAGTGGGTGTAATCATAGCTGACTGAGCTAACTGAGGGACGCGAGCTTGAGAAGACTGATCAGAATCTGGAATACCTTCCATAGCATCACTGAAAATCTCCAAGTCATCATCCTCAATCACAGTTTTTGGAACCCAACGCTTAGTAACTTTCTTCTTAAGCATCTTCTCCTTATCATTGATAGAATTAGAGAATAGAGAGGGTTCATGACCATAGAGACCACATGTCGAGCACTTCACAAGCATCCATTCATATTCAAAGGAGATAGTATCAAGTTGCCCATCATGTAACGCCCGGGCCCACTGCCCTAGGCTCTAGTAGAGTTTCAGGAATGACGACTGGCCCCATAGACCACCACTAGCCTTAACTTCACAATTTGTCCTCACTGACACGCAAGCCAAGATCAACTTCCCGACTGGTCACCCATCCTAGTACTACTCCAAGCTGAGCACGCTTAACTATAGAGTTCTTTAGTGATGGGCTCCCGAAAAAGGAGGTGCACCTTGGTGATATGGGTAGTCCAATCATTCCTTTTAAGATCATGTTATCCGAGGCATCAAATCCTGGGATGTTACAATCTCCCCCACTTAGACTCTTGATGTCCTTGTCAAGGCTCAACTATATGGCTTCATAATCTGACCCCATTTCAGTGCAGACCCACAATGGCCCATGGACACCCAGCTCCCGATCACTGAATACCAGCGCAAGGGTGGCTACGTCAACCATGGACAACCCTTTCCTACATGCCTGGACCGCACGGCTCAAGACTGGCATGCCACATGCCCATGTGGGTTCCACCTACTGGAGGGGTTATGGCTCTGATACCATTTGTAACGACACCGACCTTTCGGTCTCCCTTAATTGGGGGTTACTGGGAGGCGGGGTCGTTACACATCATCACTTTCAATTTGCAGCTCCTTAGGATAAGAGAAGTCAGAGGGGATAATAACCTGAATTCGAGCATAGTCCAGCCTCAGAAGTTCCATGGTGAGCTTATCCGGACGAAGAGGAGTACCAAGAATAGACCCAATCCTGTTGAACATTTCAACATCCTATAGCTCGAGTGGCAAGTTAAATATCTTGAGCCATATAGGGATCTCGTTCAGTTTGATCTTCTCTAGCGGTTCACCCCGTTCCCACTTCTTGATGATAAGGGGTCTGCCAGCAACGAACCACAGGCCACCATCAATGGCAGTCTTCATGTCTTCGTCATCTTCAAACATAATAATGAAGAAGCCTTTCCCTCGAGACCTCACTTCCAGGGATCCTTTGACGTTCCAGATCTGTGCGAGATGCTTCACTAATGTAGGCCAGTGAGGCTTAAGCCCGACAACATATCCAGCAGCAGTTCTTCTCCATCTCGAGATGTTCCTTTCAGCAATGTGCTTAGGGTAGATCATCTTTCCTTCAGAAAGAAGAACCTCTGTTTTCTTCAGGGCGACCGGCACACTCGACGCTGGCGCTTTCTCCTTGAAGAGACTAGCCCAACTCAGAGGTGCTTTTGGATCAGGGATGTCCTTCACTTGATGAACACGTTCTAGCCCTGGATTTGGACGATTCGATGCCGCTGTCTTCTTGGCGGAAACCAGCATCGTCACCTCCTCAGTCACCTGCGGGATGTCCTTCACTTGATGAGCAATTTCTAGACCTGGATCTGGAGGGTTCGATGCCTCTGTTTCCTTGGAAGTAATCGACACCGTCGCCCCCACGGTCACCTTCGCCTTCGCCCCAGCAATCGCCTTCGACGTCGCCGCCGCGCAACTCATGCCCGCGAAGTTAACAATATTGTTTCCTTAAGTAAATCAACTTCCCACGTAATTATATATATATATATATATAGGGTCCATCTTAATTGCCCGCGCGGGTAGCTACCCGCCCACCCTTCCGACCACTTTTTTTCAAAAAAAAATTTCTCGCAATTGTAGAGGACTATTTTGTCTAGCTCTCCAAAAAATTTTAGCCAAAAATAATAGTTGTTTAGTTATGAAAGGCTGAACACATCTATGATAGAGATGTGGATATGGTGAGATTAATGCATACGACAATCTGGTTTATATATCCATATACCTTGTTTTATATACGGCAATCTAGTTTCTTATATATTAATGCATACGTAATACATGTTTTGCAGCCACTTATACAAGACATGTACATATTTTAGGTTTTCCCATGTGGGATTTTTGGTTCCATCTTTGATTAGTCTTGTAGTTACAGACCCTTCTTCAGTTACTTCATACTTCTGTGATGCTTTTGAATATTTTGGTAAAAATAATAAGACGGTGATAATAGCTCCATTCATTGTCGAGTAAGTTTACTTTGCTTGTAATTTGGACTTAAGCAAATTACATTTTTATTGCAGATATTGAGTTATTGATTTTCTACTTTCTTACCTGTAGTTCTAAGCATTGGGAGTTATTAGTTATTGTCCCCAAGACATTCACCGTCTATTATCCAGATCCTGCGGGGAGTGAGTTGGATGTATTATATGGACATGCAATTAAAAGGCCATTATTCTCGTGAGAAATATTTTATGTTTTTATATCTGTTAATATCTGTTACTGCATTATTATTTAATTATGCAATTTAATGTGTCACATTAACATATATAGGGCTTTACAAGAGTTCAAAAAAGCTGGAGGAAAGGTCCCCAGGAAAAAAATCTGACACTCATTTGGGAGAATGTGAAAGTAATTTCGTGACTCCAATGCATATATTATTTATGTGAACTATGCTTATTTGTATTTTTGAATATTTTGTATGTTTCAATTTATAGTGTGCTACACAAGACAACGGTTGGGCATGTGCCTACTATGTGATGCGATTTATGGACCTAATCATCAAGCATGCCGTATTAGAAATCGATAACATACAACATGTATTATACATAGTCTCGTTAGATAATATGAAATATATGAATATTATTATATATTATTATAATTATGTATGTACGTCATTCTCTTTGTAGGTCTTTAAAACTGGGGACTTTAACACAGGTGCAAAGTGTTTAGATGTACATGCTCCCTATACGAGAGATGAATTAGATGTTGTAAGAGAAGATTGGGCAAAAGCCCTGCAAAGAGTGGGAATTTTTCAATATGATTTTGATGACAATGATGAATAAAGAATAACTTTGTTATCATAATTAATTTTGTGTGAATGTGAATGAATTTTTATGAATTGTCATATGTGTGTGAAAATCATCAATACATAAATGTTTTTACATGTGTCTAAATGTGCAAAAAGATGAAATAAATGGAACTGCAGGTTGCTATACTGGTTTCTACATGCGTGTGATGAAAAAAATAATATGAATTAAATGTTCTTATACATGAGTGTGAATCACATATATATAATATTGTCCATCATGTTAATTTTGCAGGTTTGTGGCCTGTTGTTGGCTGATATCAATGGATGTCGTAAAACCTGCAGTTCATAATTGAACTACAGGTTTCTCATCCTGCGACCAGCCACAACAGGTCTGCAGACTGATAGAAAAAAAAATCAAAACATAGGCGTTGGCTATTTGAACAAAACAGACACCTATGTTATACGGCGGCAGTTTACCACTTAAAACTGACGTCTATGTGACCAGGTACCACGGCCGTGGTGGCAGACATGGGATAGGGCGTCAGTTATTATCACAAAACTGACGTCTATAATCCATTTGCTGGCGTGTTTCAGTGGCAGGAAGAGTTTTGGCGGTGGTTGTTTAGTAAACAACTGACGCCTATAGTCCCTTTGCTGGCGCGTTTTCAGTGGCGGGAAGAGTTTGGACGTCGGTTTTGACTAAACAACCGACGCATATAGTCCCTTTGCTGGTGCATTTTCGGTGGCGAAAAACATTTTGGCGTCGGTTGGGATCCGACGCTGAAGGTGTCCCCCTTTAGCAGCGCCCACTTGGGTGTCGCTTTGAAATCGACACTAAAGAGATTAAATAATCGACGCTAAAAGGCTTTTATGTAGTAGTGTAACTTGGGTCAAAGCCCCTACGTGCTTCAAGACAACAATTTCCTCTGAAGTATTTGGTCCCTAGAACTCTCGCAGCTAGAGTGTCAGGACATGTGAGAAGTTTCCAGGTTTGTTTGGATAAGAGAGCTTGGTTAAACACACTCAGATCAAAGAAACCAAGACCTCCTTTGCATTTAGGTTGGCATAGCTTCGCCAAAGCAGCCCAGTGAAGCTTCCTTTTGTTCTCCTTTTCGCCCCACCAAAACCTAGTGACCATCCTTGTAATATCCTCGATGATAGCCTCAAGTATACGAAATATACTCATCATGTAAATAGGGATGGATTGGATAAGTGATTTTATGAGGACTTCTTTTCTAGCCTAGCTAAGAAGCTTCTCCTTCCACCCACAAAGCTTCTTCCCAATTCTGTCTTTTAGCTCACCAAACACCAATCTTTTGGATCTCCCGATGATAGTGGGAAGGCCCAGGTATTTCTTATGTGAATCCACATGTTGGACTTCCTGCTCTTTAATGATCAACCCTCTGCTTGCCTCGCTTACATTTCGACTGAAGGAAATCTCCGTCTTGTTCAGGTTGATTTTCTTCCCCGAAGCCTTCTCGTAATAGCTCAAGATCTCGGCTATTTTTTTGGCTTCTTGGATATTAGCCTTCGCAAACAATATGTTGTCATTAGCAAAGAACAAATGGGTAATTCTTGGGCCATTCTTACATGCTTTGGCCCCCGTAATAACCTCCTTGTTGGCTGCCCTATTCAACATGGAAGAAAAGGTGTCTGCACAAAAGAGGAACATATAAAGAGAAATGGGGTCCCCTTGGCGGAGACCCCTTTGGGGGATAATAGCATTCATTTCACATGAATTGGTAATGAAGGAAAAGGAAACAAAAATGATACATCTATTATCCTTTTGCACCACAAACTACTGAATCCCATCGTCTTCATTACTCAGTCGATGAAGTCCCACTCAACCTTGTCATAGGCCTTGCTCATATCAAGCTTGATCGCCATTTGCCCTTTCTTTCCCTTCGTCTTCCTCTTCATTGCATGGAACATCTCAAAGGCGATGATAGCATGGTTGGTTATGTGTCTGCCGGGTATGAAGGCGCTTTGATTCTGTGTCACGATCTCATTTAAGAACGCCTTTACTCGTGATGCGAGGATTTAGTATCACTTGAAGTGAGTATACAACAACATAACTATATAACAAATGGGTGTCAAATCAATGGGTCTTCTTGAAATTAGTATTATAGATTCAAACGATAAAGAACATGAACCTTCTGTTGTCATAGGCATGTCAAGGAGAAACCTGTACCAACGTGTCTTGGTATGATGATGGACCAAGAATCCATTGCCTACCTATAATACCTTAACATGATGGTACTATCCACACTCTAGATTCATATTTTTCTGCTCAAACTATTTATGAGTTTTGTTTTAACTCAGTCCTTTCAAATCTAACTTCCCATTTTATTAATTTCATATTATGATATCCAACGCTACGTTATAGCCAAAGTCTCTATGTGTATCCTAGGAAAAATGGTCACTGTGTACAAATTAAAATACTCCACTTTTTATTTAGCCTGAGACTGCCCCATACTAATTGAAGGCCATGCTATTGGCCGAAGTGATCAAAAGGAAGGCACCAAGTGCATCTACCAAGCTGGTCAAATGTCTGGTTGTCTATTAAAGAAAGACATATGTGAGGACATCAAGAAGAAACATGTAGTTGCTTCTCCCTAAGCCAAGTCACATTGTAGAGAAGGGCCTTTCTATTAGGATGTCCAACACTTCAGTGAAGTGGCCTGTTAGTTCATCCTAGGAAGGTTGGATTTGATTTTTGACACTTTTTTGTTTAGGGTTTAAATAACTACAAATTGGGAGTTGTTTTTAAAAATCCAACTGTATAGATGGAAAAAGCATCATTTCATTTACCTTCTCAGAAAAAATCGTTGCAACCAGACATTGTTTGCATGTCCATATGTATAATATATCTTTTTTACATCCAACAGTCAGCCTAAAATTCAATATAGACCATCCAAAAGTATTCTATTGTTGTGAATGATCTACAAATTGTATGGTGATGAAATTTCGTAGGAAGGTAAATATTAAGGTATACTTGTAATCCATAAGGTTGGATTATGAAAAATTGATCTACATAGATATTTATTAAAATACCTCTCATGCTCTCATGAAGATATGTTTCTCAATGAATCTTTTCCATATATATATATATATATATATATATATATATATATATATGGGAGTTTATCAGTTACCCGCGCGGGTAGTTTAGTGTGCTACCCGTCTATGTTTTGATATATATATATATATATATATATATATATATATATATATATATATATATATATATATATATATATATATATATATATATATATATATATATATATATATATATATGGGAGTTTATTAGTTACCCGCGCGGGTAGTTTAGTGTGCCTACCCGTCCGTGTTTTGAAGACACGGTGGCACTTACCGTAAATAGACGCTCCACCGTATTTGAGAGGTTGGAGCCAAGTCCGGCGTTGTTGCCTTTCCAACCGCCACTGTCAAGCACACCGATAATAAAGTTAGATTCATCTAGTGATTTTATTCAATCTGGCGGCGAAGTAGCGCGAACTCCTCTGGGATTCAGCCAGTGAATGCCTCCTTGTTGTTGTTACAGGGGACCGCAGACTCCTCACGTCTGCAGCCATGAGATCCGACCGGAGTCCATTGCTCCGTTGTCCTCGCCTCTTAGTAGCAGTGATCATCCCACGTTACTCCGATGTCGTTCTATTGTCTCGCCTGGGCCTGGGATCGGCGTTCCTCCGAGGAGAGACTGCGCCGAGCCTAGAGGAAGGCGGTGTGACAGGTTCCCTACGGCGTGGGGAAGGAGAAGGCGATGATATCGTACCAGTGGTGGTAATAGGTTTCATGAGGATGAGCGGAGGATTGGGGGTATCATAAATGATGTTTCTGCCGGCGTCCACATTGTTATTGGCAACAGTACCGTTATTACTCCTCTGTCGCCGCGTATGGTGAAGGAGTCCCTTGAGCTGGAGTGCTTCCAGGATCTGTTTGAGCATGTCGAGATCCTTGGCTGGCTCGTCGATCTCGCGCATCCGGAGCCGCTTCTCGATCTCTCCGTACCTGGAGTAAGAAGAGTTGGCGGTGCTACTTCCATTAAGAACGACGCCGTTGCCGGCGGCTCTTGCTAGCTTGGCTGGTTCAAGAAAGATGTTGTGGGCGTCGAAGAAGCTCTTCCTGTGAAGGAATGGGAACGGCGGTGCGTGGGATTGGTTGTAGTTGTTGTGCGTCCTTGTTGCATATTGGTCTCAGGATGGAATGCGTATGGAGGGAGTAGCAGATCTCTAGATGCCCTTGACTCAGAGGCCGACCTTCTCAGCTGTTGGAATGAGTACCTTGTCATAAATGATGCAGGGAAAGAAAGAAAATAAGTGCCTTTTAAGACCCATATGATGAACAGATTGCATACAGGAAATTGTTGATACTGTTGTTCACTAAAAGAATGTGTTGCGGGCAAAATCTAAAAAAATTGCATGAACGAACACAAAGGAGTGTAGATCATGAGAATTTTTATAAGAGAGACATGTGGATTGGGGTTGCCCACAATCTGTCATCCATGTACCATGATGGGTATGGAATCCATATGACATATGAAACTTGCTTATTACAATATGACTATCCATATTACAAAACTATCACCTACATTATAGTTGGTTCTTGCCTATTACAATGTGAATGTCCATATTACAGATGATACTTGCTTATTACAATATGACTATCCATTTTACAAACTGTCACCTACATTCTGGTTGACTCTTTCCTATTACAACGTGACTGTCCATATTACAGATGACACTTGGCTATTACAATGTGAGTATCCATATTACAAAATTGTCACCTACATTATGGTTGACTCTTGCCTATTACAATGTGACTGTCCATATTACAGATGGCACTTGCTTATTACTATATGAGTATCCATATTACAAAACTATCACCTACGTTACGGTTGGCTCTTGCAGATTATAATGCAACTGTCCATATGACATATGTCACTTGCTTATTGCAATATGACTATCCATATTACAAAATTATTACCTACATTACAGTTGGCCCTTGCCTATTACAACGTGACTGTCTATATTACATATGACACTTGCTTATTATAATATGACTATCCATATTACAAACTATCACTTGCTTATTACAATATGACTATCCATATTATAAAATTATTACCTACATTACAGTTGGCTCTTTCCTATTATAACGTGACTGTCCATATTACATATGATACTTGCTTATTACAATATGAGTATTCATATTACAAACTGTCACTTGCTTATTACAATATGACTATCCATTACAAAACTATTACCTACATTACAGTTGGCTCTTGCCTATTACAACGTGACTGTCCATATTACATATGACACTTGCTTATTACAATATGACTATATGTAATAACCCTAACCCCACATAGAGTAACTACAAAATAGAGTAACTATTTTACATAGAGTAACTATTTTACATAGAGAGTAACTACTTAAAATAGAAAAGAACTATATCACATAGGAAGTAGCTGTTTTACATACATGAGTGTGTTGGCTTAGACATAAACAATGGCCCCACTAAACTGAAATCTGTAGTACCTATCTAGTGATAAAAATAAAAAATGTTCGATATCTCTTTCATAAGTGGGTATTCGATCAACATGCAATTTATACTAATCATATACTATGAGGATCTTGTTGCTAGATTCTCAAATTGTTGATGATAGAATTCCGCACACATGTTGGAAGATATATGTTACTATAAATAATGGTATATTACAAGAATTATGAATTTTATGGGGATGATGGTTTGCCTTGCCCCTTTACAAAATAGAAAATACATACGTCAAAATTTATTTATATAACACATTTCCAGCTATACTAGTTAATCTAGTCGAGTCTCCATTTTTCAAATGTAACATTCATTTTATTATCCGCTATGTTTCAAAACATCATTTGTAATGATTCTGAAAAAATAAATAAACAAAACAAAAAAGTTTCTGTTGGACAGAGTCATTACAGATGACGACACACAAGAAAACAAGTGATATAAAACCAAACATCTCATGGGAAATACATCCAGTGTTTGCGGAACCAGTAGAAAGGATAACAGACTAGCGGACATCTGTTATGGAATCACTATCCTAGAATTCTTCTCATATTACAAAACGATCACCTAAATTACAGTTGGCTCTTGCCAATTACAATGTGACTGTCCATATTACAGATGACACTTGCTTATTACAATATGAGTATCCATATTACAAAACTGTCACCTACATTACGGTTGGCTCTTGCTTATTACAATGTGACTGTCCATATTACATATGACACTTTCTTATTACATTACGATATTGTAATTTTTGTATGTTCAAAGACATCATTTTTCTCTCTGTTCGTAACTTCTTCCACCCACTTGCTTATTACAAGATGCTACTTTGTACTTCTGTGACATAATTTGAACAAATAGAGAATCAATTCAGACGCCATTAGACAAATAAGAACGAGTGATGACTGTGTAGATCGCATAAGATGAAGAGGAGTAACTGCAAACCGGATGCAGAAGATTTCTTTGACATTACAACAAACAATACAATGACAGTCATTTTATGCAATCCACTACACACTCTGCCAAAGAAAATTGACCCCAAGCGTAGTGCCCAACAGATCAGGATGGATTGGTGGGGGTAAAGAAAACCAGATCTGTACCAGTTACAGTGGCACACATTCTTGCAATGGGAGAGTTGTGCTTGGTTGGGTAGATGAGCAGCTTACATCGAACATCGATATTCAACTTGGGTATGACTAGCTTCCCAAGCATGTACACACTTGTGGAACTGTAAAAACTAGCGTCAGTGGCAGTTGGTGTTGGTTTCGTTTCACCTTTTTTTCCCAGCGGAAGCAAACGAAAACGAGAGGGTGGGGGGTTTTTGAGAAAGAAAAGGTGGAAAAAACAAAAATATGAAGAGGAAAGAAAGAAAAACGGTGCAAGATTGATGCGACCATACATCCACTGCTAACAAATTTCATTGGAAATATGGGTGGCTTAATAAAGTTGTCTGTACATAGGAACTAATTGTAAGGTGGTTGGACATACGACA